>OZ024824.1:101714785-102181627 GCA_964016985.1 Anodontia alba
ATGCCATAAATCAAATCTACAGGGTTATATAATCATAAGAGGTGGATACCTTGGAGTAGATAATTCAAGTTACAGGATATTAAAGGGACACCACAACCACCAAAAACTCAATAAACTTGAAAGATACCCAAAAAGTTGGGTGATTAAACATCACATTAGCAAGTCTATGTTATGCAGACCCCTGTAGACCCCACCTTACATAAGGAAGGGTGGAATCTGCAGGGGTAGGCATTACTCTTTTATTTTTCTGTCAGGCAACATGAATTGTTGATGTCTGTGGGAACTGTAGAAAAAGCTGTGAAAACTAGCTTACTTTGTATAGACATGCTAACATAATGTTTGTAATATATATCTACAGGGTCATAAAATCATAAGAGTTAGGTGGATACCTTGGAGTAGATAACTCAGGTTACAGGATAATAAAGGGACACCACAACCACCAAAAACTCAATAAACTTGAAAGATGTCCTAAAAGCTGAGTGATTAAACATCACATTAGCAAGTCTATTTATGCAGATCCCTGTAGACCCCATCTTACATAAGGAAGGGTGGAATCTGCAGGGGTAGGCATTACTCTTTTATTTTTCTGTCTTGCAGCATGCACTAGTGATGCCTATGAGAACTGCAGAAAAAGCTATGAAAACAAGCTTACTTTGCATGGACATGTTAACATGATGTTATAATATATATCTACAGGGTCATATAATCATATAAGAGGTGGATATATCTTGGAATGGATAGCTCATGTTAGTTGTGTATTAACTAGAATGGTTTACATTAATAATATACACATATCCCAAGTAAAGTGGGTCTACAGGAATATAAACTGTAAATGAAATATTAAAACAGTATCAAAAAGTGGTAACTACTCAATTCATGCTCATATATATATATATATATATATATATATATATATATATATATATATATATATATATATATATATATATATATGTGTGTGTGTGTGTATGTATGTATGTATGTATGTATATGTATATATATATATATATATATATATATATATATATATATATATATATATATATATATATATTAGATTCTAAACAAACCACCTGATAATGTCACATGCTTGTAGAATTAGCACTGTTTAACTCAGATGTTTTATTGTAAAAATGTCCTTCTTTCGAGGAAGATGTAAACAAACAACGAATGAACACATTGTGTGAAAAGCGTCTGGTTATTGTTCGCCTGATCAGGAACTCTTCTTTCATTTGTTGAAATTTGTGACGTCTTCTAACACTGGAATCCCAAGTCTGGATCTAAATATATCATATCGTTAGCTAATCAGGCGAGTGAAAAAATATGCCGAAATTATGTCGGCTATCTTCGGAATTTACGGATGTATCCGAACTAACTCTCGATTTCTAAAAATACTGTGTTTATGGGATTTCCAGTTGGGATACATTGTTAAATATTTCCCGATAGATGGCGTGCAATAGAATGTCAATAAAGCCGTTTTAATCACACAGATCAACTTACAGTTTTTATTCACGTCGCTATCTAGAACGGAGAGTTCCTGAATTGGTAGGTGATAATACAGAGCTGTTTATATATATATATTTAAAGACATACAGAGCATAAAGAGATAGATGTAAGAACAAGGGCTGTAACATGATTGTTATCGTTTAAGTTAAAAAAAAAAAAAAAAACATGTTGGTTGAATTGCCGTGTTGGACAAATGTGTATCGATATATATTGTGTAGAAGAGAGACCATATTGTGTAGAAGAGAGACCACGAATATAATTTAAGCATTTTTTGGGGGATTTGTCTCTGGACCAAAAACATGTTATATCGAACTGTTCATTACACCATTTTATTGAGTCTATAAAATCATAGAATATGTGGGTGTTATAATGAGAACACTAGAACCTTTTTCTTTTTATTGATGGGGGTGTAGGGATACCTCTCCCTCTCTCTCTCTCTCTCTCTCTCTCTTTCTCTCTTTTGTTTCTAACTGTGTTATACCCATGCAAAGCCATGTTGCAGCTTGCGGAGCTACTGTGAAGGCGGTCTAATCTGGGTCTGTAGTGTTTGAAAATGACTGTCTATTTTAAGATATGGGATCATTTAGGTATCCAATGCAGGTGGTGTGAGAACATAGGTGGTTCAGAAAAACTGTTGAACGGAATCAGGCTGCTCGAGCAGTCTGATGCTGCTCAACACTGTTTTATGAAGGATATCTTTCGTGTTTTAATTATTTCTTATGGATAGTTTTTTTTTTATTTTTTTTTTTTAGCAGTGTTATACTCATGAAAAGCCATTTTACTGCTTGCCACGCTACTGTGGAAGCAGTCTGATCTTGGTCTGTACTGTTTGCATATGAATTGTCTATCCTAGGATATGGGATTGTTTTGATATCCAATGCAAATAGCGTGAAAATACAGATGGTCTGGAAAAATGATGTTGAACAGAATCAGGCTGTTAAGGCGGTTTGATGCGGGTCAACATTGTTTCAAGAAAGCGAGTATTCTGGTGATTTGATAACTTCTTGATACAATAACTCACATATATTTAATGTACTCCGCAATTTTCTGGCAATACTGCTCCCGGGGTCAAAGGCGTGAACAGTCATAGTAAGAAAATTGTCTTGTTTCCAAGTATATAGACTGGATTGAAAGTAACCACACATGGTAGTTCTCCTTACAAATTTTCACATTTTTACAGAGCTACTTTTGAACTATGTTTTGTTTAGGGCTTTTTTTGTGGATGGTGTTGCAGGGAGGTTGATGTGTAAGAGTATGCTTATTTTAAGGCTGTTTCAGAACTCTATAATATGCAACTGATTGTATGTATCTAAAAAAAAAAAAAATTTTTTTTTTTTTTTTTTTTTTTTTTTGAAAAGTACAGGTTTAAGGAGTAGTTTTATCTGGGTCTCCAATGTCTTTATATTGGCTAGTAGTATAGATAGGTTTTTCAAGAGATATTTTTAAGTTTGGAATATTATAAGTGTTTGGGAATTTGAAAACAGTATGGAACTGAATTGGGCTGCTTGCGAGCGGCCTGACATGACAGCTGTTTATATAGTTTTAAGATTGGATTAATTTGGTATGGTAATAAAACTATTATTGATTGACACTTTAAAACAGGTATATGTTTACACCTCATCCTCTTATTGACACTGGCCCCAGGGACACAGTCAATAAAGTTAGTTAAACAGCTACATGTATGTTGTACATGTGTATGTATGTGTATGTGTATGTATGTATATATATATATATATATATATATATATATATGTATATATATATATATATATATATATGTATATATGTGTGTATGTATATGTATACAGATATGGTTAAATGGATTATATGTATAAAAACATACATAAATCTTGGGTCCTTGATGTTAATTTTACATCTATAAAAAAACAAAAAAAGACCTTGAAATCGACCTTCAAGGACCCAATAATCGACCTGAGGATCCGATAGTTATGGAATAAAATCACATTTAGACCGAGTAACTTAGTTAAGTTTCATTTTGTATATATATATATGTATATATGGATATATATATGTATATATATGTATATACATATGTATATATGTGTGTGTGTATGTGTGTATGTATGTATATGTGTGTGTATTCTTTTTTTATATGAGCTACCAGATATTATTCATTCATGCTGTACCCAAGACTGTGTGAAGATACTCATGTAAGTTTCCAAACATTTGAACCAAAGGGTAGAATTAAATAGTTATGTGTAAAGGAAAAAATGCAGATGTAATGACAAACAGTGTAAACCCCTCTAAGAGCATCCTGATCTGGGTTTGCGCTGTTTTCCCAGACATGTCAGTCCAAAAACTTGGGAACATTATAGTAACATACAACCATGTAATAAAAACACCTTTTTTTTTTGTAAATTAATAAAGTCAAATATTTGTACAAAATACAGGCTAAAGGAGTAGTTTAAGGCCTGCGTACATTATTTCAAGAATGGCTGATGTTTGTAGGCAGTTTTTTTTTTTTTTTTTTTTTTTTTATTTTTACCCTTACCCTGCCAGACCCGGATATGCATTGCCTTTGCACACAATGTAGATCTGGATCAGAAGCCACTGATCTGGATCTGCACTGTTCAACTGATATGGTCTGCATGCTTTGCTATTCAATGTGTGGGTTAGTATAAAAAATTGGGATCAAGTGGTTTGATTTGCCAGAAGTTTAAAAGGTCATTTTTCAATACAGTCCTTAAAATTATTGCGAGTTTTTGGTTGCTGCTTGATACCAGTTACTCTTACGTAAGGTGTTGTCTCTGGTACTAGCAACTAAGTGTCCCTCCAGTTGCTCTGTTCTGTACTAGGATGTATCAAAATATTTATTTTATTTTGTATATTAAGTAATCTAGATATGGTGCCCCATACATCAGAACTGGAAGATGTTTTGTTATTGTCTGTCTATTTTCGTTTTCATATTTTTCCATATTTACGTTATTTTATGTATATGTGTAGTGTTGCATATTTCAAAGGTTGTAGCTTTACTGGTGTGGGAATGGAATTTAAAATTAAACTTGTTGAAAGAGAATGTCTGAAACTTTAAGTATATACAGTCAGAACTGCAGGGGTTTGAATACTATGGAAAAACGAAGGGATGTATTTCAATATTTAAGAAAGAAAAAATATGATATTATTTGTCTTCAAGATGTTCATTTGGAAGAAAAGATGGAGTTGTATGTTAAAAGTGAGTGGGGGTTTCGATTGTACATGAGTCCCTATAAGAGTAATTCTAGAGGTGTTATGGTTTTAATAAATAATACCTTTGAGCATGAAATAGGAAGAATAAAAAAGGATCCTAATGGTAATTTTATTATCATAGAGTTGACAATTTTGGGTAAAAAAATTACATTAGTAAATTTGTATGGTCCCAATGATGACAAACCTCAGTTTTATAATACTATACAACAGTATATTTCTGAATTTGGTAATGAACATGTTGTATGGTGTGGAGATTGGAACCTGGTCCTTAATAGTGATCTCGACACAGTAAACTATAAAAATATAAATAATCCAAGAGCCAGGAATACTGTTATAAATATTATAGATGAAAACGGATATGTTGATGTCTGGAGGGTTTTAAATGATACAAAAAAGAAATTTACATGGAGAAGACTAATT
Organism: Anodontia alba; assembly: GCA_964016985.1. Classification (NCBI taxonomy): domain Eukaryota; kingdom Metazoa; phylum Mollusca; class Bivalvia; order Lucinida; family Lucinidae; genus Anodontia; species Anodontia alba. Next base: position 101,719,919 of record OZ024824.1, read on the forward strand.
CCAGATAGAAAACAAGCACGGTTAGATTTTTTTATTGTAAGTGAAGATATGTTCACATTAGTTCATGACAGTGATATAGTGCCTGGTTATCGAACTGACCATTCTGGTATTATTTTGAAAATCAAATTACAGGAAAATGAACGTGGAAGAGGATACTGGAAATTTAATAATTCACTATTAAAAGACACAAATTATGTAACAACAGTTAAAACTGTAATTGACGATACAATAAATTTATATAAAATTAATAATAATAATAATAATAATAATAATAATAATAATAATAATACTGTTCCCGATGATAATATCCAATTCACAATAAATGATCAATTATTTTTAGAGACATTACTTATTATGATTAGGGGGGAAACCATTAAATATAGTTCTATAAAGAAAAAGGAAAATATGCAAGAAGAAATTAAATTAGAAAAAGAAATTTTGGAAATAGAGGAAAACATTAATAATAATACCTTAAATATTCACATAAATGATTTGAATAGTTTAGAAGAAAAAAGAAATAGATTATATGAGATAAGAAATAAAAAAATGGAGGGAGTTTTATTACGATCGAGGTGTAGATATGAAGATCTCGGGGAAAAGCCAACCAAATATTTTTTAAATTTAGAAAGTAGGAATTTTACCAGTAAGGTTATATCTAAGTTAACAAATGAACAGGGGGAGGATTTTACAGATACTCCAGACATATTAAATTATCAGAAAAGTTATTATAGTACTTTATATTCAGAGACTATAAACATTGATGATACACCTATCTCTGAAGAAATTGGGAGGAATCCAAGAAAATTATCAGACAATGAATCTATAAAACTAGAGGGTGAAATTACATATGCAGAACTACTTACTGCTTTGAAAAAGATGAAAAACTGTAAAAGTCCAGGAAATGATGGTTTTACTTCGGAATTCTTCAAATTTTTCTGGTCAGATGTAGGTGTTTTTATATTGAGATCTTTAAATTATGCTTATAGAACAGACTCTTTATCAGTTACACAAAAACAGGGTATTATAACCTGCATACCTAAACCAAATAAGTCAAGGCATTTTTTAAAGAACTGGAGACCAATTTCTCTCCTAAATGTCATTTATAAATTAGCCTCCTCAGTAATTGCAAATCGGATTAAATCAGTTTTAGACAGTATAATTCACGAAGATCAGAAAGGCTTTATTGCTGGTAGATTTATTGGTGAAAATGTCCGATTAATATATGATGTTTTATTTGAAACAAAACAACAAAATATACCAGGTTTATTACTTTCTATAGATTTTCAACAAGCATTCGACTCTGTTTCATGGAAATTTATTTCGAAGACTTTAGATTATTTTAATTTTGGTCCCTCTATCAAGAAATGGATTAAACTTTTTCAAAATGGAGCAGAATCATGTATTCTGCAAAATGGTTTCTTGTCAGAGTTTTTCTATTTACAAAGAGGGTGTAGACAAGGAGACCCTATCTCCCCCTACTTATTTATTCTCTGTGCAGAGGTGTTGAGCCTAATGATGAGAAAAGAAATTGCAATTAAAGGAATTGATATAAATGATAAAACCTTTTTACTTAGTCAATATGCAGATGATACTCAGATATTTTTAAATGGGTCCGAAACTTCACTATTAGCAACTTTAGGTATTTTAAAAAAATTCTACTTAATGTCAGGGCTGAAAATAAATGAGGATAAAACAAAGGCTCTCTGGATAGGTTCAATGTCAGGATCAGATTTGAGGTTATGTCATAATTATAATCTTGATTGGGAGCAGGGTCCAATTAAAATACTAGGTGTTATATTTACCCCTGAAGTTTTTAATATATGGGATTTTAACTCCTTAGAAACAGTACGAAAAATGGAGAAAATACTACAATCGTGGTCAAAAAGAAAGCTGACTCTCCCAGGCAAGATCACAATCATAAAATCTTTAGCATTTTCAAAATTTATTCATCTATTTACAGCTCTTCCAAACCCCACGGAACAGTTTGTCAAACAGTTAGAGAAATTATTTTATAAGTTTTTGTGGAACTCAGGGCCCGATAGGATAAGTCGTAATGTTATTATACAAGATGTTAAGGAGGGTGGACTAAGGATGATAAAAATAAACAAATTTATCGAATCACTAAAAGTAACATGGTTGCGTAGAATTTTAATTAGTACAAACGAATGTTCTTGGAACAGACTTTCCCGTGTTGACTTTAGAAAACTTGTTATTTTTGGAGATGGTTATGCCAAACTTTGTGCTTCAAATCTAAGTAATCCTTTTTGGATTGATGTTTTAAATAGTTGGAAAGCTTTTTTAAAATGCAATCCAGCAAGTCAAACTGAAGATGTTTTAAACTCACCAATATGGTTTAATTCAGAAATGCAACATGGTGGAAAATTCTTCATTAAAAATTGGTATGAGAAAGGAATAAGGAATATAGTTGATCTTGTTAATGAGAATGGGGTGTTTTATGATTTTTATCAGTTCAAAACTTTGTTTAATGTTCGAGGCACAATTTTAGATTTTCAAGGAGTAATAAATAGAATACCACAGGTCTGGAAGAATTTATTAAACAATAATATTCAAACCTGTATTGATATGAAATATAATGTAATATGTTCAAAACATGTTAAACTTATTCTTAAAGATAAAAAAGGTTGTAAGAAAATTTATGAAAGTTTTATAAAAAGCGAAAATGATTTACCAAATAGATGGCAACGAGATCTAGGGGATATTTCAAAGGAGGAAAAATGTCAATATAATACAGCCCTTAATGATATCAAAGAGGTTAAATTGAAAGATTTCCAGTACAAAATTAATAATAGAATTTTGACAACCAATTCATTTTTATACAAAATCAATAAAATAGACAGCAATAGATGTTCCTTCTGTGAACAGGCAATAGAATCAATTAAACATTTATTTGTGGACTGTCCTAAAGTAAAAGCGTTTTGGAACACATTGAAAAACTGGCTACAGCTTAATGGGAACATAAATTTAAGTATCACTGATAAAAATATCATATTTGCTTGGCCACATGAATCATCCTTAATTAGTTATCTCATAATTATAGCTAAGTATTATATTTATAAAACAAAGTTTTTATCCAAACATTTGAGTATACAAGGATTTCAATCATTGTTGAAAAGAAAATTTAAAAATGAACAGTATATTGCAAGAATAAATAATAAGTATAATAAATTTCTGGGAAAATGGTCTTCCTTGGTCCGTCCGCTTAACACAATGTGAGAAAGGAGTTCCGTTTTTTTTTTTTTTTTTGTTTGTTGTTTTTGTTTTATATAATTAAAACAGTTCTGACACTCTACAGTATACAAAGTCTTAGATACCTTTAATTTATATTCATATGTAAAAGATAAAAAAATTATAACCCACCCAGGACTACACACCTGCGAACTATGAAAGAAAATCTCAGTACTAAATATAGCATGTGACATTAATATCTTCTTGGATAGATATACTCGTAATATATAATTGCAAAAAAGTTGTCATACAATTATAAGAAACTACTATTTTTTTGTTATATGATAATGTCTAAATGTACTTTGTAAAGACAAAAATTGTCACATATATGTTTGTGTATGTCTATATATGTTTGTGTATATCTTTAAAAGAATAAATATGGAAAAAAAAAGAAAAAAAAAAAAAAAAAAAAAAAAAGAATTGGCGTGTTCTTGTAAAGTTTTATAGAAAACATTATTCTCTTATTTCTGCTATAAACCATACTATCATAGGTGGTGGATTCTTGTAAGAACTGCCTCAATGAGGCGGTTCTAATGAGTACCCACAATTTATATTACAAAGATGAGAAATTTACCTAAAATAGACATTTTTACAGCTGTACAAATTATTTCTTGCATAGGCATGTCAGTGAATGGCTGATCTAACAAGTTCCACAATCCATTTCTTGTGCAGAAATAAGAAAAAAAAATATCTTTATATAACATTTTCATTTTTACACCAGTAACAATTACTTTGATTGCATACGAGTGTCAACATAATGAAATGGCTTCATAATGCCTTAAATTGTTACCATTTATTCTGTACCAGATACATGTGCGCCCACCGAAGATTCAAATTGGCCTGTGCATCCGCGCAGTCTGATCGATGTCTTTGCTGTGTGTTCTGTGGATGGCTGGGGACCCATTGGTTCTTTTTTAAACTGGTGAAGACTCTGATTAGACTGTGCAATGGCACATGCTGATCAGAGTCTTCCCCTTGTGGAGATTGCTATTATGCTTAGAGAAATTTACCTTAAAGATGTTTGAATATTCGACTTTATATGGACTGAGGCCAGGGAATTCCTGTATGCTTGTTGGCGAACATTACGAAAACACGCCTATTCAAATATATAGAAAATTTCACCTCCAAAAACCGAAAATTTTCAGGTAAAAAAACTCTGATATTTTTCATATTTCTGCTCAAAACATAGATTGTGGGTACTCGTTAGAACCGCCTCGGCGAGGCTGTTCTAACGAGTACCCACAATCTATGAAGAAAAAAAAAAAAAAAAAAAAAAAAAAAATATAACGTTACAGTTGAGAAATGTTTGCATTCTACGTTATAGACAGAATTTACATTCGCCTGTAGAATTCGACTTCGTTATATGATCCATTTTTGCATGTAGAGGTTGAATTAAAGAGTACAGTATATTGTTTGTCCCTTTAATTATTTTCATTATTATTTAAATATTTTAAGAAACCCCTGTCTCTGTGTGCTTCTGATGCCTGGTACCGTTAATGTTAAAATATATGATATGTGACTATATTCAAAAGTCAGTTATATATTCCGTATTTTCTTTTTCATGCAAGGGCCTACATTAAATCATGTGTTTTATAAGATTATATAAAATGATTATTTAAATAGTCCTATAGCTAGAAAAGAAAAAGATAGTTCACTGTAAAAAAAATATTTTAGAACACTCTTACTAGTAATACATGTAATACCAATAATAATACCAAAGAAGGCCGCTGAATTATTTCATTTTTATGACCCCAGTTTTGTAGGTCGATTCTGAATTGAAAGGTATATTATTAGCCTATTTTATCATTTTCATTTTCTATTTATACATTTCAAGAAGCGCCGTCATTTCGTGATTCGGATACTTGGTACCGCTAAATGTTAAATTACATGCAATGCTGTTATAAGAAATATGTTAGATTTCCATCATTTTCCTTTCCATGGAGGAACCACAATTAAATAATGTTTTTATTAGACTAAATAAAATGTTTATTTTGGTATACCTGTATATTAAAAATAAACTTATTAATTATTATCTGGCAAACTTGACATTTTGGGCACTCCTGATAGCAATAATAAAAAAAATGATTTATTTCTATTTTGTGCAAATACAATAAAAAATAAAAAACAATTGATTTGGTAATATCAAACACAAATAACATAATTGATGGAAAAATGGAAATGGTTCATATATATATGTTTTTTTTTTTTTTTGTTTTTTTTTTTTTTTTTTTGTTTTTTTTTTTTGTTTTTTTCTGTATTACCTCTTTAACATGTAGATATAAGTAAGCGGAAACTTTACCCTTTAGATGGTTTAGTTCCATTAACATGTATGTTGACTATCCTTAAACTATAATAGAATTGATATTAATAAATACTCCCATTCACAATATCCACGGTAGACGGTCATATCAGGTAAACATGACCACATCTTTAGTGGTGATTGGACAAGTTTTGTTCACAGACCGCTGCCTTTGTTGTGACTGGCTGTCGGAATTTACAACTGCACGCTTTTCTCGCGCCAATCTGACCTGGAATTTTGTGAATGGGTAAACCTCGCTGAGCGTGAGAACTTACTCCTATTTCAATTACTATTACCATTACTACTTCGAAGTATAATGCTGCTTCCGTTTTCCAACAACTGCACCAGCATACTACTACAACTACTACGACTACAACTACTACTTCTACTACTACTACTATTACAACTACTACTATTTCTACTACTTCTACCACTAGTATTACTACTACTACTACTAGTACTACTACTGCTGCCATTTTTTTGGGTTGATTGTTCTTCAGAATCTTTGTTTTTCTGCAATAGGGTTTATATAGTGATAAAACTTCAGGGCCCAGTTGTTCAAAGCTAACGATGTCGTTAGTTAACGATTCGTTAAAATTTACATCAAGTGATACGCAAATATGCTGAAATATTTTGCTGGAAAAATGTGAGTAGCTTTTGCAGTAAAAGCTACACACATTTTTTCAGCAAAAAATATCAGAATATTGTATATTGAATCTGCTAAAATAGTAAACGAAATGACCCTTAACGAGCTCGTTAAGCTAACGACGCTTTGAACAACTGGGCCCAGAGCTTTGTCATACTTCTATGTTTATAAGACACTCTTTTGTATGTATTATTTCATGCAGATGGTAAATGTGTTGTATGGCGATGAGCTGTACCATGCTCAAGTCAAAATAAAATTATTTAGTAGTTTATGTTATGTATTTTTGATCAATGCCAAACTCTGCTCCTATGTTAAAAATGTATTGCATGCTGTTATTTCATGTTTTCATTGTTCATATTGCTGATGTAGACTAGAATCATTTAATAATGTTTAATGCCTAAATAAAATTATTTTTATATTTGTATATTATTTGTATTAAGCGAGAGCCGAGAAGCAATGGCTTGTCAAACTATGTTAGTTCAGGCAGTTGAGAAAACTAACAAAGCGTGGATGCTAATTAATGTCACCCTGCCTGATCACCTGTTTTTTACGTCAAGGCTTGTTACACGCCGTAATTACAAGTATTACGTTTGACATCAAGATCTCGCGAACGGAGTAAAAAGCTTTTACATTAGTATAAATATACGTTGATGTAAAATTCTGCTTCATTCTGTCAACATTTTATGACAATATTCTACAACCACTGACTAATCGTCACGAGAACTAGAACTACGAGATGGGTATGAAGAAATTTGAGATGTACGCTCAGCTCTACGAAAGCCAGAGACGTTTCAGCCGAGCATGTGACCAGATTCTACTCCTCAGCTCCAGACTGCAAGGTCTACGGAAACGATATCTGTCAGCAAGATCCAGCGACTACAAGACTTTCCGCTTCCCTCTGCGCATGCGTATACTGGTAGCAGAAGGGTTGGTGAAGAGATACTACCACTACGCAGACATGAAGAGAAGTGAAATCCTTGATTTGAGGAGTGAACTCAACAAAGCTGATATTTTCGACACCAACGAGAATGAATTGATCACCGACGATGAGCTGTAGTGTAGTCAATTAGCCGACGTTTTGCCTGACATGGCACTTATTGCTTGGTTCAAAATATGGACCATCATATACCTCGAAAGAAATCCATTTGTTTGTCGCCTTTCGTTACAACCCGCATCCCGTGTGTCGCTTCTTATTTCATATTACTCCGATGACCATACCTTTTCCTTGGCTAATATTCTTGGAACATATTATTACACATGAATTTATATTAACCCTGCGCACTCTCATGACCGAATTTATAGATCGGACTGGTTACATTTTTTATCATTTTTATCTATTGGTTAAAAAGGTATCCCAATATTTAGGATAAATACGATAGGTAGCGGAGGATTTCATTAATCTATCTGAGACAAGTACGGGTGTGGGAGACTGCGCTGTGCGCCGGCTCCCGGGAACCTTTGCTGTTTTTCCATGTGCAAAAGTTTACAATACCGTCTTTTGTTTGAGTGTGTTGAGGTTTTACGGCCCAGTCAACCCAATGGGGTCATGTCGAGCGCGGTTTGTTTTCCTAACTACATTTTACTGGACAGGCTGGTCCCTTAAGCGGTTAACCGTAGAAATTATTTCATGATCAATCTCAACGAAAGAATGTTTTCGATCCGGCAGGGGTCGAACGCGCAATCTCCTGATCACCAGTGGAACGCGCAACCAAATGAGCCACCGAGGCCGGCGATAAGTACCTTTTTTTAAGTGGACTGGTTCAAACAGTCAGGTTATAACTGCATTCAAATATCCTCTCTAAAGCCACTGTGCCCAGTTTCCTGTGGAAATTCGTCAAGATGTGGGAAGAAAATTTATCCGATTGACCCAGGTTATTTATTGTTTTTATTGTTAAGCCCCGGGGTGCAGTGCTCTTAGCCGGGATTTAACCATAAATGCGTCTTTGCAATGTAGGTCTTTGCAAACTAAAAAGTTAATAGCTCCGCTGTTCCGCGGCCCCATAAGTGACAGGTGAATTACCATACTTGTTCTAAAAGTTTAACAAGTGCAATTTACTACCCGATGCTGCGTCTAAAAATTGCTGGATGAGTGCAACACTGTTTGCTCAGACTTGTCTGTCCAAATACTTACGGAAAATATGATACCCATGATGTCTGTTTGCTCAGGCTTGTCTGTCCAAATACTTACGGAAAATACGATACCCATGATGTCTGTTTGCTCAGACCTATCTGTCCAAATACTTACGGAAAAAACAATACCCATGATATCGTCAAGGTTGTTGCACTCTTCACTTCCTTTAATTACATTTCACTCCCTTCACCTCAATATTCTAAATTTCAGCTGATCACTTTCTGCGCTTTTGGGCCTAAACTCTGGCACACATCTAACCATTACGAAAAGACGCCTATTCAAATATATTGAAAAACTTTACAACCAAAAAAGGAAAATTTTCAGATAAAAAAATCCAATATTTTTCATATTCCTGTTCAAAACATAGATTGTGGCATTCGTTAGAACCGCCCCGAAGAGGCGGTCCTAACGAGTACCCACAATCTATGTTTTTTAGCAAAATAAGAAAAATAATGTATACCCCTGTTTTATTATATAAAAGTGGTTTAAGGGGGTCAGAATTGCATAGGCGTGTTTTCGTGATGAAACGAGATAAGATAAGATAAGATAATTTATTTCAGAAACATAGGCCTACTGGCCCTTGAGTTCTACAGGTATGCATTTAACTAAGTGTGTACATAAAGTACAGAAATGGCGAACAATATTGCATTTTCCATTTTGTGAACAGTGATTTTAGGCTGTTCAACATATTTAAGATTTCAATATACTATTATCACTATTATGCACTGTACGGAGAGATTGTAAGCACCGACACACTTCCAAATATCTTTCTATATGGTTTCTCATCATCAATAATAACTTACTTTGTTACATAGCTATATATGAAGAGCGTGGGGCCAGTTAGGAATCCTGACAGGGGAGACAATTATCTCCACTCCCAAAACTCCCCCTGTTTACCCACTTCCATCACGTAAGTAATCACGGATCTCCCTCATTTACATGGTTGACAAAAGCATATAATATAAGGAAACAGATATGTAAGTCGTGAAGTCTCAGATCAGCCTATGCAACCACATGGCCCAATTGCACAGGCTGATCCGATATCAGCTCTATCACAGGTAACTATACGTTAAATTCCCAAATTTGCAAAACAAAATCAAATACTCCGTTTACACATTCGCGCAGTCTGAATCCTAGGCTTACCTGGTCATCAAACAACTTCAAACGTTTTATTAATATTATGTGGGAACCAGTAAGGAATTCTGCCAGGGGAGATGGCCATCTCCTCTCCCAAAATTCCCTGTTTACCCATACTAATCATGCTGAATAGCAAAGAATACCCCGCCTTCCCTAAGAGACAACTACTTCTATGTTCGATAAGACAGAGTGCAAACAAATACCAAAATCTGAGGTTTTGGTATCCATGATCAGCCCCAGATCAGCCTATGCCATCTCATTATCAGATCGCATAGGTCGATCCCTGACCTCCGCGATCATCGGGTTACTACAAATAAATTGGATAAACTCAAATTGAATAAACGAAATCTCAATTCAGTCTACGTATTCACTCAGCCTGGTCCCAGACTAACTTGATTATCAAACAACTTTACAATTTAATTTCTATTATGTGGGAACCAGAAGAGAATTTGCCAGGGGAGATAATTATCTCCTCTCCCAAACTCCGTCTGTTTACCCTCATTCACCATGCCCAGTAACACTTTAATATATCTCTTTTTATGATTGGCAAATACCTCTAAGCACAATATGGCCAGTTGCAAACAAGTACAGAAGCCTACGTTTTAAAACCCATGAGAAAGAATTCCACTAGTATTGTTTTTACAAACTACTTAAAAATACAAGCTCATTTCTTTTTTTAAAGGCTTTATATGTATAAATAGCCAAATTGCGAGTATCTTTTTTCCGGTTTGACGTTAATAACTCAACAAATTTACGCATATTTGGTCTAACCCGAAAATATCTAGGTATATATAAAATTCTAAGATGTGCGTAATTAGAGCATTCCAATACAAAATGATACTCGTCTTCTAAAACATTACAATAACTACATTTCCTTTCATTAATATCTACCCTTATCGGCCTAGACCACCTCCCCGCCTCTATTTCCAATCTGTGTGACGAAACTCTTAATCTGGTCAAAGCTATTCGAAATTTTTTAACAGTTACACAGTCTAAATATGACTGGAAATCAAAACTAAATATATTCCGATAAAACAGTGCTCGTGATGATCCTTCAATCTCTGCAGTAATATTCTGGATGAAAATATCCTTTAACCTCTGTTTAAACATCGACAGAAATACTTTAATATCCCCCACGTTCTGTTGCAACCAGACCTCTCTAAATCCAGAGTTACATGACAAATGCTTTACCAAAGATGCCCAGTTAATAATTCTATCACTAATTTCCAAATCCCGTATCATCATGTCATAAACGGCTCTGATATATTTATTTGCATTTGTGTTAACAATCTTTAACCAAAAACGTACAATAATTAAATATATTTGTATTTGACAACTAGTTCGTCCTAACTCCCCATAAATAAAGTTATTTTGTGTAGATATCTTAACACCTAAAAGCCTTTTACAAAACTGAAGATGTATTCTTTCAATATGCACAGCTTTGCAAAATCCCCAGACTTCCGCCCCATAATTCATTATTGGAGTTACAAGCTTATCAAGTAGTTCTAATGTGTGTTTGACATCAATGTTTGTAAATTTATGCAGATAACTGTTTAATTTAAAAACAGCTTTCTGTGCCTGTCCTGCTAATGTTTGTTGTGCCCCAGAGAAAGAACCCCCAGACGTAAAAATTATACCCAAGTATGAGAAAGAAGAAACGATTTCTAATTCTTGCCCGTCATAATAAAACTTCAAATTTCTTGGAAGTGTACCCCCTTTTCTAAATACGACCACCTTTGTTTTAGAGATATTAACTTTCAACTTCCATCTATTACAATATGCATTTAGAATATTTATACCATTCTGCAATCCTTCCTCAGTTTCAGAAAATAATGTAATATCGTCTGCATATAGCAATAATAATAACTTTAAAGATCTTAAATCAATCCCATCCAAACCATTTAATCGGAACTCTTCTTCCAAATCATTCACATACATTGAGAACAAAAAGGGTGACAAACACTCACCTTGACGGACCCCAAGAAAACACTCAAAATTGTTACTTAGTACATTTTCAAGTTTCACCCTTGACTTAACATGCTCATACATACTTCTAATCACATTTAACAATTTCCCACTAACACCATATTTTATCAATTTATACCATAAAATATCTCTGTTTATAAAGTCAAACGCTTTGGTGAAATCAACAAAGGCACAATAAAGTTTCTTTCCCTTGTTTATCAAATGAGTAATAAGACCGTGTAAATTAAAGATATTATCAACCGTCCCCATTTCTGACCTGAATCCAGCCTGTGCTTCAATGTATACATTATATTCCTCGGCCCACGCAGTCAACCGATTATTAATTACGCGAGTAAATAATTTACCAAAGCAACTTAGTAGTGTAATACCCCTATAATTTTCTACGTTACTTAAGGAACCTTTTTTATGTATGGGAACTATATAACCTTGTGTCCATGATGAAGGAAAATAACCCTTATGCAGCAATATATTAAAGATTGTATATAGATATCTAGGAAGAATCTCAGTACCATGTATGAAAAACTCATTCAAAAGCCTATCCGGACCCCCACTTTTGCCAGACTTTAACTGTTTTATAGCTTTTATAATCTCATTTAGACTTATTTCACAATCCAATTCCGAAAAAAAGAAGTTGTAATTCTGAATTTAGAAACCTATTATTAAAATCCAAAATATCTTCATCTGCTTGAAAAAAGACACTGTTTGGGTCATTGACAGCTTTGAAGTACTCAGCAAATTTTTTGGCCGACAGTGTCTTCGGACCAGATTTATTTTGCGAACTTTTTAATAATCTCCAATAATCTCTAGCATTTTTATACTTAATATTGATTAATTTTTGTGTAGTCTTAACCTTATTTTCATACTGAAATTTCCGAACTGAAGATTTAAAACATGTTCGTGCTCTCAACATCGCAATGCGATTTTCATTAGATTTATCATATCTATATACATTAAGTTTTTGTAGAAAGTCAATTTTCTGAATTTCACACTCTTCACTATACAAACGTGTTCCATTAAAACAAGCCCTGGTTGATTTTTTATAAGGTTTCTCAAATAATGGTTTACATACCGAGTCTAAAGCCGATACAAAGTTCTGTATGCAACAGTCTAACTCCGAGTCTGAGCTATCATTAGTAATACCATTTACAATACTATCAAACTTTTGAACAGTCTCTAATGAATTTAATGTAGCTCTATATTTATCTGATACAGTCTGATCCCATATATACTTACTTTCAACTGTTTCATAATCATCATCTGCATCAAAACTAGCTGTATCAGCAGTACTGCGGAAATGCAAAGAAAAATTGACAGCACAATGGTCAGATAGAATATTAGGATCATCAACGTAGAATGCAACGAACTGTTTAAGCAAATTCTGACTCACAAGAACATAATCAATGAGACTTGACCCGCGGCTCCCCACATACGTACACTTCCCCACTGCAGCGTCATCTCCAACACGACCATTTGCAATACGTAAACCAGTCTGACGGCAGAAATTTATAAGTAAAGACCCATTTTCATTCAACACTGTATCCTGTGAGGATCTACAAATAGGCAAATCAGGCTCATAATCATCGGGCAGTGCACGCATGTGACGAGCGGCATCATCTGCTACATAATCATTTGCTTTCTCAGTGCGAGCATTTAAGTAGCCACATATAATGAAAGTACATTGATCGTCTGTATCAGACTTCAATTTTTCAATATGCAATGTAAGCCTGTCAAAAACATCAACTTCTATTATCCCCCTTCTACTAGACCCAGATGGAACATTATAGCATAAACATAGATATACAGTGTATAACAAATAAGAATTGTTTTCGTCAAATTTGACCCATAATATGTCATCATTTTGTTTTATTTCTAATATATTTGCACCCGGTCTTATCAAGTTTTCTCGTACATAAATCACTATACCCCCTGACGCTCTTTTACTGGACCGTTTATATTCCGTTCTATTAAGTTCAAAGTAACAAAAGTTGTCAACGTGAAACGAGACACCTTAACCCATTTCCATACGTGTCATAAAAGTTTAATCAGCCCATTAATCTACTTGTATATAGGACTACAAACTGTTGGATAATAGCGAACCATGTAGACCCTGATCAGATGCCACTCTGCGGCGTCTGATCTAAATGTACACTGTTTGTCTAGACCTGTCTGTCTGGTATGTATTCACCATTTGGGAAGGATAAAAAAAAAACATCTTAAACTGATTTGACAAATAATGATTTGACAGCAAATTATAGACATGAAATTCAAAATATTAATACATACAACGTCGATCTTATTTGTCGGTTCTTGAATGATATTGTAGACTGTCATGATTTGAGGAAATCTCAACTTTTCCTTACTTTATCTGGGGGTAAGACGCCCTTTTGAATGTTCTGTAGATACTATAAATCTACACACCATTGTCATGGTTCTAGGAAAGTAAGGCGACTGAAATCACCTGAAACATCTGTTGCCAGAGAGATAACTTTTACAAGCTGGAGTTGCCTCCCTTAATCTGAGTGTAACACACCTTTTCAACGTCCTGTAGATATAATTTATCTAAACACTATGTCCATGATTAGGAAATCAAGGAGACTGAATTCATCTGAAGTGTCTATTGCTACTTTGTAAAGAGACACAACTTTTGCAGACTTTAAGATGTCTCCTTTGCATTTGGAACCTTTCAAAAATGGGGACCATTCTTAATGAAAAGAAGATGAAATATAATTCTTTGCTTTCAGGTGAATGGACAATCTTTTTATTTTTTAATTTTTTAGAATTTCTGTTTTTTGGGGTTTTTTTTTGGTTTTTTTTTTTTTTGGTTTTTTTTTTTTTTTTGGGGGGGGGTGTTGTTTTTTGTTGTTGTTGTTTTGTTGTTGTTGTTGTTGTTCTTTTTATAATAAAAAAAATATAATACATAATTTACATAATCTATTTAAAAACATCAAACACAAATAACATAATTTATTGAAAACATGAAAATGGTTCACTAAACGAGGGCCGAGAAGTACTGGCTTGTCAAACTATGTCAGTTCAGGCAGTTGAGTAAACTAACGGAGCGTGTATTCTAATTAATGTCACCGTGCCAGATCTCTTGTTCTTTACATCAAGGCTTGTTTCACGCCATAATTACAAGTAATTACTTTGACATCTCGCAAACGGAGTAAAAAGCTTTTACACAAGCATGAATTTACATTGATGTAAAATTCTGCTTCATTCTGTCAACATTTTATGACAATATTCTACAACCACTGATTAATCGTCACGAGAATTAGAACTACCAGATGGGTATGAATAAACTGACTGAGATGTACGCTCAGCTCTACGAAAACAAGAGACATTTAACCCGAGCATGTGACCAGATTCTACTCCTCAGCTCGAGACTACAAGGTCTACGGAAGATATCTGTCAGCAAGATCCAGCGACTACAAGACTTTCCGCTTCCCTCTGCGCATGCGTATACTGGTAGCAGAAAGGTTGGTGAAACTACCACTACGCAGACATGAAGAGAAGTGAAATACTTCATTTGAGAAGCGAACTCAACAAAGCCCACATTTCCGACGAGAATGAATTGATCACCGACGATGAACTGTAGTGTAGTAAATTAGCCGTCGTTAAATGGCACTTATTGCTTGGTCCAAAATATGGACCATCAAATATCTCGAAAGAAATCCATTTGTTTGTCGTCTTTGTTTACAACCCGCATCCCAGGTGTCTCTTTTTATTTCGTGTAACGCCCACGATCCTAGCTTTTCCTTGGCTAATTTTCTTGGAACATATATATAAGTATACGTGAATTTATATTAACCCTTCGCACATGCCCGAATTAATAGATCGGACTGATCACATTTTTTTTTCTCTTTTTTTTCTTTTCTTTCTTTCTTTTTTCAAAGAAAATAGGGTATGTCATGTTATGCAAATATTGCCTCATAGGTTATTTTCTGGAGCAAATAAGAAAGTTAGCGTATTAGTTCGAAAGTTCCAAAAGGCTGTTAAGTCCATGGGGATACAATCCAAATATGTAAGATACACAGACAGCACACCATACAGCACGAAAACATGCCGATATAATTTTGACCCCTTTAAACCCCACTTTTATATAGTGAAACTCGGGTTTACAGGGGTATACATTATTTTTCTTATTTCTGCTCAAAAACATAGATTGTTGGTACTCGTTAGAACCGCCTCGCTGAGGCGGTTCTAACGAGTACCCACAATCTATGTTTTGAGCAGAAAAATGCAAAATATCAGAATTTTTTATCTGAAAATGTTCATTTTTTGGTGGTAAAATTTTCAGTCTACTGGAATAGACGTGTTTTAGTAATGACTATAACACTAAATGTTTAGTAACGTGTAATGACATTACCGTATTTACTAAAGTATTCGGACAGGCATGCCTGGG
This sequence comes from Anodontia alba, assembly GCA_964016985.1. Taxonomy (NCBI): domain Eukaryota; kingdom Metazoa; phylum Mollusca; class Bivalvia; order Lucinida; family Lucinidae; genus Anodontia; species Anodontia alba. The sequence goes on from OZ024824.1 coordinate 101,735,766, forward strand.
CAAATAATGCAGACCCAGATCAGACACCGCTAAACGCGGCGTCTGATCAGGGTCTGTCACTCATCCAGCAGTTTTAGGACGCATCAACAGGGAGTCAAATGAACGATAAAATTTAAGGGAAAATATGATAAGGTGTCCCAATATTTAGGATCAATACGATAGGTAGCGGAGAATTTCATAATACTACCGGAGACAGGTGCATTTACTAGTATAGACGACAATGGTTTTTATAGAATTTTTCTACCAGTATACAGCAATAAGACGTAGATAAGATATGGCTAAAACTATTCAGTAAAATACAACGTTACAGTTGAGAAATGTTTGCATTCTACGTTATAGACAGAATTTACATTCGCCTGTCGAATTCGACATCGTTGTATGATCCCATTTTTTGCATGCAGAGGCTGAATTTAAGAGTACAGTATATTGGTTGTTCAATAGATTATTTTTATTATAATTTATGTACTTTAAGAAAGCCCTGTCTCTGTGCGCTTCTGATGCCTGGTACCGTTAATGTTAAAATGCATGAAATACGATTATATTCAAAAGTCAGTTAGATATTCCGTATTTTCTTTTTCATGAAAGGACATATATTAAATCATATGGTTTATAAGATTATATGAAATAATTATTTAAATAGTCCTACAATCTAGAAAAAAAGAGTTCACTGCAAAAAAAATATATTTTGAACACTCTATTAGGAAAACACGCCTAATCAAATATATAGAAAATTTCACCTCCAAAAACCTGAAAAATTTCAGATAAAAACTCTGATCTATTTCATATTTCTGCTCAAAACATAGACTGTGGGTACTCGTTAGAACCGCCTCGACGTGGCGGTTCTAACGAGTACCCACAACCTATGTTTTTAGCAGAAATAAGACAAATAATGTATACCCCTGCAAACCCCAGTTTTACTATATAAAAGTGGGGTTTAAGGGGGTCAAAATTATATAGGCATGATTTCATGATGTTATTAGTAATATATGTAATACAAGTAATAATACCAAAGAAGGCCGCTGAATTATTTCAATTTCTATGACCCCAGTTTTGTAAGTCGATTCTGAATTGAAAGGTATATTATTAGCCTATTTTATCATTTTTATTTTCTGTACATTTTAAGAAGCGCCATCATTTCGTGATTCGGGTGCCTGGTACCCCTAAATATGTTATATTACGTGCAATGCGACTATAAGAAGTAAGTTAGATTTCCGTCATTTCCGGCTTTCCATGGAGGAAGTACAATCAAATAATGTTTTTATTAGACTATATAAAATATTTATTTTGGTATACATGTATATTAAAAGTAAACCATTTAATTATTAACTGCCAAACATTTATATTTTGGGCACTCCTGTTAGCAATAATAACCAATAATAATGATTAATTAATTCTATTTTTGTGCAAATAAAAGAAAAACATAAATAAAATAAAAAACATAACTGATTTGAAAATATCAAATACAAATAACATAATTTATTGAAAAAAAAATGGAAATGGTTCATTAAGCGAGGGCCGAGAAGCAATGGCTTCTCAAGCAGTTGAGAAAACTAACGGAGCGTCGATGCTACCGTAATTAATGTCACCTTGCCTGATCACCTGTTCTTTACATCAAGGTTTGTTACACGCCGTAATTACAAGTATTACGTTTGACATCAAGATCTCCCGAATGGAGTAAAAAGCTTTTACACTAGTATAAATATACGTTGATGTAAAATTCTGCTTGATTCTGTCAAAATTTTATGACAATATTCTACATCCACTGACTAATCGTCACGAGAACTAGAACTACGAGATGGGTATGAAGAAATTTGAGATGTACGCTCAGCTCTATGTCAAAGCCAGAGACGTTTCAGCCGAGCATGTGACCAGATTCTACTCCTCAGCTCCAGACTGCAAGGTCTACGGAAACGATATCTGTCAGCAAGATCCAGCGACTACAAGACTTTCCGCTTCCCTCTGCGCATGCGTATACTAGTAGCAGAAGGGTTGGTGAAGAGATACTACCACTACGCAGACATGAAGAGAAGTGAAATCCTTTATTTGAGAAGTGAACTCAACAAAACCGATATTTCCGACACCGACGAGAATGAATTGATCACCGACCATGAGCTGTAGTGTAGTCAGTTAGCCGACGTTTTGCCTGAAATGGCACTTATTGCTTGGTTCAAAATATGGACCATTATATACCTCGGAAGAAATCCATTTGTTTGTCACCTTTATTTACAAACCACACTCCGTGTGTCGCTTCTTATTTCATATTACTCCGATGACCATACCTTTTTCTTGGAATAATATTCTTGGAGCATATCATTAAACGTGAAATTATATTAACCATTCGCACTTTCATGACCGAATTAATAGATCGGACTGATTAAACTTTTTATTTATTCTATATCTATTTAGTTTTTATATATTTGTTTCACAAAAAGATAGGATTTGTCATGTTAGCAAATATTATCTCATAGGAGAGGGTTTGCTGGAAACACGAGCACCTATTTTCTCGAACAAATAAGAAAGATAGCTACATGTATAATACTAAATATTTAGTAACATGCAATGACATTACCGTATTTACATACGTATTCAAACAAGCTTGCCTGGACAAACAATGCAAACCCAGATCAGACGCCGCACTAAGCAGGGTCTATTGTCTACTGTTTGTCACTCATCAAGCATTTTAGGACGCATCAACAGGTAGTCAAAGTGGACGATAAAATTTAAGGTAAAATACGGAAAGGAGTTAAGGTGTCCCAATATTTAGGATAAATACGATAAGTAGCAGAGAATTTCATAATACTATCTGAAACAACTACGGGTTTGGGGAGACTGCGCTTTATGCAGACTCCCCGGAACCTTCGCTGTTTTCCCATGTGAAGTACTTTGTTTTGTTTGTGTGTGTTGAGATTTTACGGCCCAGTCAACCCAATGGGGTCATGTCATTACAAAAACATGCCTATATAATTTTGACGCCCTAAAACCCCACTTTTATATAATAAAACTGGGGTTTACAGGGGTATACATTATTTTTCTCATTTCTGCTAAAAAACATAGATTGTGGGTATTCGTTAGAACCGCCTCACCGAGTGGTTCTAACGAGTACCCACAATCCATATTTTGAGTAGAAATATGAAAAAAAATCGCATTTTTTTATCTGAAAATTTTCAGTTTTTGGAGGTGAAATTTTCTATATATTTGAATAGGCGTGTTTTCGTAATGTCGAGTGTGGTCATTGCGTTGAGCTGTATTGTCAATTAGCCGACGTTTGGCCTGAAATGGCACTTATTATAGGTCCAAAATATGGACCATCATATACCTCGAAAGAAATCCATTTGTTTGTCGCCTTTGTTTACCAACCGCACCCCATGTGTCGCTTTTTATTTCGTATAACGCCCGCGATCTTAGCTTTTCCTTGTTTATTGTTCTTGGAACATATAAATACATGTATACGTGAATTTATATTAACCCTCCATACATGCCCGAATTAAAAAATCGGACTGATCACATTTTTCTTTCTTTTTTTTTTTTTTTTTTTTTTTTAGGAAAATTGGGTTTGTCATGTAAGGTAACTATTGCCTCATAGGAGAGGATTTGCTGGAAACGCAAGCACCTATTTTCTGGAACAAATAAGAAAGATAGCGTATTTATTCGAAAGTTCCAAAAGGCTGTAAAGCCCATGGGGATACAATCCGAACAATTATTAAGGAAAACAGCTCAGGAAATACTATAACATTAAATGTTTAGTAACGTGTACATGTAATGACATTACCCCGTATTTACTAAAGTATTCGGACAGGCATGCCTGGGCAAATAATGCAGACCCAGATCGGACGCCTAAACGAGGCGTCTGATCAGGGACTACATTGTTTGTCATTCATCCAGCAGTTTAAGGACGCATCAACAGGAGGTCAAAGTGATTGATAAAATTTAAGGTTAAGTATGGTAAGGAGTTAAGGTGTCCCAATATTCAGGATAAATACGATAAGTAGCAGAGAATTTTACAATACTAACTGATACAGGTGCATTTACTAGTATAGGCGACAACGGTCTTCATAGAATTATTCTACCAGTATACAGCAATAAGATGTAAATAAGATACGGCTAAAACAATCCAGTATTTTCAAATAAAATACAACGTTACAGTTGAGAAATTACGTTCAATGCTGCTATAAGAAGTATGTTAGATTTCCGTCATTTCCCTTTCCATGGAGGAACCAGAATTAAATAATGCTTTTAATAGACTAAATAAAATATTTATTTGGTATACATGTATATTAAAAATAAACAAATTAATTATTATTTGGCAAAATTAATATTTTGGGCACTCCTGTTAGCAACAATAAATAATGATTTATTAATTCTATTTTTGTGCAAATACTATAAAAAATAAAAATAAAAAGAAAAAACATAATTGATTTGAAAATATCAAACACAAATAACATAATTGATGGAAAAATGGAAATGGTTCATATAAATATGTTTTTTTTTTTTTTTTTTTTTTTTTTTTTGTTGTTGTTGTTTTGTTTGTTTTTTTTTTTGTTGTTGTTGTTGTTTTTGTTTTTTTCTCTTTAACATGCTCGTATAAGTAAGTGGAAACTTTACTCTTTAGATTGTTTAGTTCCATTAACATGTATGTTGATTATCCTTAAACTAGTAATAGAATTAATGTTAATAAATACTCCCATTCACAATATTCACAGCTTGACACAGCAAACGGTCACATCAGGTAAACATGACCACATCTATAGTGGTGATTGGGCGTTTTGTTCACAGACCGCTGCCTTTGTTGTGACTGGTTGTCGGAATTTACAACTGCACGCTTTTCTTGCGTCAGTCTGACCTGGGATTTTGTCAATGGGTAAACCTCGCTGAGCGCGAGAACTTACTCCTATTTCAATTACTATTACCATTACTTCTTCGAAGTATAATGCTGCTTCCGTTTTCCAACAACTGCACCAGCATACTACTACAACTACTACGACTACTACTTCTATTACTACTACTACTACAACTACTACTATTTCTACTACTTCTACTACTAGTATTACTACTACTACTAGTAGTTCTACTACTGCTGCCATTTTTTTGGATTGATTGTTCTTCAGAATCTTTGTTTCTCTGCAATAGGGTTTATATAGTGATAAAATTTCAGGGCCCAGTTGTTCAAAGCTAACGATGTCGTTAGTTAACGATTCGTTAAAATTTACATCAATTTTGCAGTGCAAAAGCTACTCACATTTTTTCAGCAAAACATATCAGAATTTTGTATATTGAATCTGCTAAAATAGTTAACGAAATGACCCTTAACGAGCTCGTTAAGCTAACGACGCTTTGAACAACTGGGCCCAGAGCTTTAACTTATAGCATACTTGTATGTTTATAAAACACTCTTTTTTATGTATTATTTCATGCAGATTGTAAACGTGTTGTATGGAGATGAGCGGTACCATGCTCAAGTCAAAATGAAATTAGTTAGCAGTTTATATTATGTATTTTTGATCAATGCCAAACTCTGCTCCTATGTTAAAAGTGTATTGCATGCTATCAACGTGTCTTCATTGCTCATATTGCTAATGCAGGCTAGAAACAGTTTGTAATGTTTAATGCCTAAATAAAATTATTTGTATTTTTATATTATTTGTATTAAGCGAGGGCCGACAAGCAATGGCTTGTCAAACTATGTTAGTTCAGGCAGTTGAGAAAACTAACGGAGCGTGGATGCTTATTAATGTCACCAGGCCTGATCACCTGTCCTTTACGTCAAGGCTTGTTACACGCCGTAATTACGAGTTTGACATCAAGATCTCGCGGACGGAGTAAAAAGCTTTTACACTAGTATAAATATACGTTGATGTAAAATTCTGCTTTACTCTGTCAAAATTTTATGACAATATTCTACAACCACTGATTAATCGTCACGAGAATTAGAACTACGAGATGGGTATGAAGAAATTTGATATGTACGCTCAGCTCTACGAAAGCCAGAGACGTTTCAGCCGAGCATGTGACCAGATTCTACTCCTCAGCTCCAGACTACAAGATCTACGGAAACGATATCTGTCAGCAAGATCCAGCGACTACAAGACTTTCTGCTTCCCTCTGCGCATGCGTATACTGGTAGCAGAAGGGTTGGTGAAGAGATACTACCACTACGCAGACATGAAGAGAAGTGAAATCCTTCATTTGAGAAGCGAACTCAACAAAGCCCACATTTCCGATACCGACGAGAATGAATTGATCACCGACGATGAACTGTAGTGTAGTAAATTAGCCTCGTTAAATGGCACTTATTGCTTGGTCCAAAATATGGACCATCATATACCTCGAAAGAAATCCATTTGTTTGTCGTCTTTGTTTACAACCCGCATCCCATGTGTCTCTTTTTATTTCGTGTAAGGCCCACGATCCTAGCTTTTCCTTGGCTAATTTTCTTGGAACATATATATAAGTATACGTGAATTTATATTAACCCTTCGCATATGCCCGACTTAATAGATCGGACTGATCACATTTTTTTTTTCTCTTTTTTTCTTTTCTTTCTTTCTTTTTTCAAAGAAAATAGGGTATGTCATGTTATGCAAATATTGCCTCATAGGATATTTTCTGGAGCAAATAAGAAAGTTAGCGTATTTGTTCGAAAGTTCCAAAAGGCTGTTAAGTCCATGGGGATACAATCCAAATAAGTCAGATACACAGACAGCACACCATACAGCACGGCAAGTCATCACGTAAACATGCCTATATAATTTTGACTCCTTTAAACCCCGCTTTTATATAGTAAAATTTTTTCTTATTTCTGCTCAAAAACATTGATTGTGGGTACTCGTTAGAACCGCCTCGCTGAGGCGGTTCTAACGAGTACCCACAGTCTATGTTTTGAGCAGAAAAATGCAAAATATCAGAATTTTTATCTGAAAAATTTCATTTTTTGGTGGTAAAATTTTCAGTCTACTGGAATAGACGTGTTTTAGTAATGACTATAACACTAAATGCTTAGTTACGTGTAATGGTATTACCGTATTTACTAAAGTATTCGGACAGGCATGCCTGGGCAAATAATGCAGAACCAGATCAGACACCGCAAAACGCGGCGTCTGATCAGGGTCTGTCACTCATCCAGCAGTTTTAGGACGCAACAACTGGGAGTCAAATGGACGATAAAATTTAAGGAAAAATATGGTAAGATGTCCCAATATTTACATTGTAGGATCAATACGATAGGTAGCGGAGAATTTCATAATACTACCGGAGACAGGTGCATTTACTAGTATAGACGACAATGGTCTTCATAGAATATTCTACCAGTATACAGTATTAAGACGTAAATAAGATATGGCTAAAACTATTCAGTCAAATAGAACGTTACAGTTGAGAAATGTTTGCATTCTACGTTATAGACAGAATTTACATTCGCCTGTAGAATTCGACATCGTTGTATGATCCCATTTTTGCGTGTAGAGGCTGAATTAAAGAGTACAGTATATTGGTTGTCCGATAGATTATTTTTATTATAATTTATGTATTTTAAGAAAGCCCTGTCTCTGTGCGCTTCTGATGCCTGGTACCGTTAATGTTAAAATGCATGAAATACGATTGTATTCAAAAGTCAGTTAGATATTCCGTATTTTCTTTTTCATGCAAGGACCTCTATTAAATCATATGGTTTATAAGATTATATGAAATAATTATTTACATAGTCCTATAATCTAGAAAAAAAATAGTTCACTGCAAAAAAAAATATATATATATATTTTGAACACTCTTATTAGTAATATAAGTAATGATACCAAAGAAGGCCGCTGAATTATTTCAGTTTCTATTACCCCCGTTTTATAAGTCGATCCTAAATTGAAAGGTATATTATTAGCCTATTTTATCATTTTTATTTTCTATACATTGTAAGAAGCGCCTTCATTTCGTGATTCGGGTGCCTGGTACCCCTAAATATATTATATTACGTGCAATGCGATTATATGAAGTAAGTTAGATTTCCGTCATTTCCGGCTTTCCATGGAGGAAGTACAATCAAATAATGTTTTTATTAGACTATATAAAATATTTATTTTGGTATACATGTATATTTAAAGTAAACCAATTAGTTATTAACTGCCAAACATTGATATTTTGGGCACTCCTGTTAGCAATAATAACAAATAATAATGATTAATTAATTCTATTTTTGTGCAAATTTAAGAAAAAAATAATTAAAATAAAAACATAACTGATTTGAAAATATCAAATACAAATAACATAATTTGTTGAAAAAAAAATGGAAATGGTTCATTAAGCGAGAGCCGAGAAGCAATGGCTTCTCAAGCAGTTGAGAAAACTAACGGAGCGTCGATGCTACCGTAATTAATGTCACCTTGCCTGATCACCTGTCCTTTACATCAAGGCTTGTTACACGCCGTAATTACAAGTATTACGTTTGACATCAAGATCTCGCGAACGGAGTAAAAAGCTTTTACACTAGTATAAATATACGTTGATGTAAAATTCTGCTTCATTCTGTCAACATTTTATGACAATATTCTACATCCACTGACTAATCGTCACGAGAATTAGAACTACGAGATGGGTACATGTATGAAGAAATTTGAGATGTACGCTCAGCTCTACGAAAGCCAGAGACGTTTCAGCCGAGCATGTGACCAGATTCTACTCCTCAGCTCCAGACTGCAAGGTCTACGGAAACATCTGTCAGCAAGATCCAGCGACTACAAGACTTTCCGCTTCCCTCTGCGCATGCGTATACTAGTAGCAGAAGGGTTGGTGAAGAGATACTACCACTACGCAGACATGAAGAGAAGTGAAATCCTTTATTTGAGAAGTGAACTCAACAAAACCGATATTTCCGACACCGACGAGAATGAATTGATCACCGACGATGAGCTGTAGTGTAGTCAGTTAGCCGACGTTTTGCCTGAAATGGCACTTATTGCTTGGTTCAAAATATGGACCATTATATACCTCGAAAGAAATCCATTTGTTTGTCGCCTTTGTTTACAAATCGCACTCCGTGTGTCGCTTCTTATTTCATATTACTCCGATGACAATACCTTTTCCTTGAATAATTTTCTTGGAAAATATCATTACACGTGATTTTAATTTAACCATTCGCACTCTCATGATCAAATTAATAGATCAGACTGATCACATTTTTGATTGAATTTTATATTTTTATTTAAAAAAATAATAGGGTTTGTCTTGTTAGCAAATATTATCTCATAGGAGAGGGTTTGCTGGAAACGCGAGCACCTATTTTCTCGAACAAATAAGAAAGATAGCTACATGTATAATACTAAATATTTAGTAACATGCAATGACATTACCGTATTTACATACGTATTCAAACAAGCTTGCCTGGACAAACAATGTAAACCCAGATCAGACGCCGCACTGATCAGGGTCTATACTGTTTCTCACCCATCCAGCAGTTTTAGGACGCATCAACAGGTAGTCAAAGTGGACGATAAAATTTAAGGTAAAATATGGTAAGGAGTTAAGGTGTCCCAATATTTAGGATAAATACGATAAGTAGCGGAGAATTCCATAATACTATCTGAAACAACTACGGGTTTGGGGAGACTGCGCTTTATGCAGGCTCCCCGGAACCTTCGCTGTTTTCCCATGTGAAGTACTTTTTGTTTGTGTGTGTTGAGATTTTACGGCCCAGTCAAACCCAATGGGGTCATGTCGAGCGCGGTCAGTTTACCTAACCAAACTTTTACTGGACAGGTCTAAAAACTGATCCAGTCCATTAATCTACTTGGATATGTGTCTAAAACTTTTGGATGACAGACAAACACTGTAGACCATGATCAGACGCCGCAGATGCAGGATGCAACGTCTACACTGTTTGCCTAAACCTGTCTGTCTGGTACGCATTCACCATTTCTGAAGGATTAAAACGTCTTTAAATTGATTTGGCATAGCCCATTGTATACATGAAATTCCATTATTGATACGAGGGCAAGTCAATAAGTAACCAGCCTATCCCATTTCCAATTGACCGAGACACCCATGATTTTCATGCCTTGTTTCAATACATGCCTGAGGGCAAAATTGCACCCTTATCGTGTCATTCACTCATAAGATATTGAATGACAAACATGGCTAGCGATGCAAAAGTAAGCTTTTCGTCAAAAGTTGAGTACCGTGCTGTAATTCGGTACTTGTATTTGAAAGAGAAAACAGGTCAGGAAATACATTTGACCAATGTTTATGGGTCTTCTGCACCATCGTATGCACAAGTTAAATTCTGAGTTGGGGAATTCAAACGCAGCAGAACGTCTTTAGAAGACGAAACCAGGTCTGGACGCCTATCAGAGGCCACCGATGAAGAAATGTGTAACAAAGTACGGGATCTGGCGTACTCTGATAGGCGAATTAAGGTGGAAGAAATAGCGATTGCATTACACATTTCACATGGTAGCGTTTCAACAACTTTACATAATCGTTTGGATATGCACAAGCTAACACCCCGTTGGGTCCCAAAATCCCTTAGCGACGTGCAAATGGCAATCAGAGCATCAGTATACAGCGCATTGTTGAAGCGGTTTAGGTCAAAAGAAGATGGTTTCCTTTCACGTCTGGTGACTGTAGATGAGACCTGGGTCCATTATTATGAGCCAGAGAATAAAGCTCAAAGTCGCCAGAGTGTAGGGCCGGGGTCTCCGAGGCCAAAGAAGTTCAAAACTCAACCTTCTGCTGGCAAGGTGATGGCAACTGTATTTTGGTATGCACAAGGCGTTATTATGTTGGACTTTCTAGCAAAGAAAAGTACAATAACAGTTGCGTATTATGCAAATTTGCTCGACCAACTGAGAACTGTGATCCTTGAAAAACGCCGAGGTAAACTCTCCAAAGGGATTCTGCTCCAACAGGACAATGCGAGAGTCCACACTTGCAAAATTGCAATGGATGCTGTTGAGCGGAATGGGTACGAGCTAGTACCGCACCCCGCCTATTCTCCGGACTTAGCTCCTACTGACTATTTCCTATTCTCAGACTTGAAAAAGGATATCCGTGGACGTCATTTCCGGTCCAACGAAGAAGTCGTGGCGGCAGTTGAGGAGTGGGTCAGAGACAAGGACCCTTGCTTCTTCAGTTCTGGGCTGATGGCACTGAAAAACCGTTGGTTCAAGTGCATCATTCTAGAGGGCTATTACGTCGAAAAAGAAGAGATCGAGCTCACCCAGAAATAAGTTAGGCTGTTTTTTTATTGACTCGCCCTCGTATTAAAACTTGTCGGTTGCTGAATGATATTGTATGACTGTGAAGATTTGAGGAAATGTCAACTTTTCCTTACTTTATCTGGGTGTAAGACGCCCTTTGAATGTCCTGTAGATATAATTATTCTGTACATCATGGTCATAGTTCTTGGAAAGTAAGGTGATTTAAATCATCTGAAACAGCTTTTACCACTTTGAAAAAATATTATAGCTTTTATAGACTGGCAGGTCTGAGTGTAACACGCCCTTTCGATGCCCTGTATATATAAGTCATCTACACACCATGACCATGACTAGGAAATTAATGTGACTGAAATCACCTGAAATATATGTTGCCACTTTGCAAAGAGATACAACTTTTGCAGACTGGAAGCTGACTCCCTTGTATTTGGAAGTTATAAAAATGGGGGCTATTCTTAATGAAAAGAAGTTACTCGCAGATGAGAGTTAATTGTTTGCTTTCAGGTGAATGAACACTCTTTTTTAGAATTTCTGATTTTTTTTCTTTTATTTTCATTTTTTGACAAGGGAGACAGCATTGTTGACTTTCTGTTTGCTTTCCCGTTCACCGATCTCATTCTGAAAACGGATCTTCTCTAAAAGAAAAGAATTTGCTCCCAGGAAGGGAACAAATTCTTTCCTTTTAGAGAAGACCCCTTTTCAGAAGGCAACAAAACAATTTAAGACAAAGTTGTCTCCTTTGAAAGAACATCAATTCCCTGTTTTAACCCTTGTCCTACTGAACCCGAATATACCATGCCTTTGCAAACAGTGTAGATCCAGATCAGTTGGCTTCTGATCAGTTTGCCATTAAGTATGTGTATTTATAGCAACAATACAGATCATGTACTCTGATTGGCTGAAAATTAGAAGAGGGCGTGGCATCTTACTCTATTCAGCAGGACAAGGTTAAGAATAATATTAAGGAGACAGGAGGTAAAAAATTTCATGTCTGAATGTTTTCCTTCATGAGATGCGTACAGCAGTCGCGAACAATTTCCGTATATTCTATAACAAAACTCTTAAATATAACTGCTGTATAAACGGTTTCTAGCGAGCACTCTTTCAGTACTATATTCCAAGACTGGAGAATCCACAAATATATACAGGGGTTTAACAATTTAATCATTCAAACGTAACATTTCCTAAACAGAAATATCTAAAAATGAATATCGTGGATCCAAAATCGATTGCGCGAATATGGGGACTGGCCCCGAGGTTATAAAACTTTTTTCATGCTCAACCAACTCAGATGAGCATGAAATTTCTTTGCTAATAATTATGAAAATGCCAACAATTGCCTCTGCTAATAAATATGAAAATGTTGGCATTTTCATGTTTGTTAGCAGGGAAATTTGTATGCTCAGCTATGTTTAGCAAGAAAGAGTTTGCACTTGTTCTGAGATTTACTAGCGGGAAGAACTTCATGCTCAGCGCAGTAGCATGGAATAGTTTTATAAATTCGGTGGCCAGGTCTGAGTAGGCTATGTAACACGGTCCATTTTCACTTTTCATTCATGGACAGGGGCGGATCCAGGATGATTATCTGATTATCTTAGTAACGCTACGTATTCGGACAGACAGGCAAAAGCAAACAGTGTAACAGTGTAGACCTAGATCACAGCGTGGCTCCAGATAAGGAGTTTTTTTTTTATCCGAAAAGTACCGATATCATTCTGCGCGAAAACATGTGGTGTGGGTACTCATTTGAAGCGCCTCGCCGATGCGCTTTAATGAGTACCCACATGTTTTCGTGCAGAAATAAGAAAAATAATATGTGGATACCCCTCTTATTTGGAGCTATGTCAGAGGCATGCCTGATCGGGGGCTACACGTTTTGCCACTCACCCAACAATTTTACTCACATTCACAGGTGGTAAAATAGACCTTGAAGAGAAGTATACGAGAAAGAGCCTAAAATGTGTGAATATTAAAGGTAAATACGGTATCCCAAATTGAATGAATTTATTCAATAATCCCATGAAAATGAAACGTGAAGTCAGAGGGGTTCTACTGAACCCTACGAACCCCCCCCCCCCTTCACACACACACACACACACACACACACACACACACACACACACACACACTGAATACGCCCTCAAGGAGTGTATTCTTTTCCTTTAGTATATTTATTTTAAAAGTTTAATTATTAGGAGGATAACCTCGGTCATTTTCAACCAGGAAGTTTAACTGAGCTTCAACGTGAAAAAACGTACCTTCTGACATGTGTGCCGAATGAAGACTCAAATTAGTCTGCGCATCCGCACAGTCTGATCAGATTCTTCGAAGTCCGCATGAAAAAAACTGCATCCTTGGCTATCCAAAATGCGCATAATTAAGATTCTGATGAGACTGCGCAAATTTGCAGGCTGATCTGAATCTTCGTTGGGCGCACATGTTCGAAGGTACGTTTCTGACGTTGCGGCTAAACTTTATCCTACGGTCATAGAGATCTTCACCTGTCCTTACCTTATGTCTGTGTATGGCCTGGATAGTGGTTGTCGTTTCAAAACATCAGGTAAGAAATATATTGTGCTCAATGCGAGAAAAGGGCATAATGCCATATGCGGGCAACTGCATATGCGCAGTCCGATCTCGGCATTCGCTGCCCGCTTTCTGAATCAGTGGATATATTGACGAACAAAGAGGGCGAATAAATGGATAACGTAGGATGTATTGACGAACAAAGAGGGCGAAAAAATGGATAACGTAGGATATATTGACGAACAGAGGGCGAACAAATGGATAACGGAGGATATATTGACGAACAAAGAGGGCGAATAAATGGATAACGTAGGATATATTGTCGGACAAAGAGGGCGTATAAATGGATAAAGTACGATGTACTGACGAATAAGGAGGGCGCAGATCAGAGCTAGTGAATTAGCAGGCTTATCTGGGCCTTCAATATTAGCACAGGACATTCTTGTTGCGCTTTATATTATAGCATACTTTTACATTATTTGTTTTCTTTGTATTCTAGCTAGTCAACCTTGTTCGTAAACAGTCTGAATCTATACTTTAAAGGGACGGTGATACATGTAGTGAGAATTGGAGAGAGTCTGTAACTTGGAGGGATTCTGTAAAAAGTGATTGTAGCTTCTACATAAAAATAGTCGGGAAGCTATTAAAAATCTATTATAATTCTGTATACGTTCTTATTGTTCAAAGCTGAACAATAAGAGAGTATATGTACATGTATACAGAATTATGAAAAATGAAAACGTAAATGTACGTTAAAGAGGCTTTCCTGGATACCGTATTCGGACAGACCAATCTGGGCCTTCTCTCCCCACTTTTGTCACTTATTTAGACATAAGCAAAATGGACCTGTTCAAATTTCAGGTGTCAAAGTCTTCAAACATTTAGGGCAAATCAGTTAACAATTAACTATCCAATAAAACTCTTAGTATGTCATTACCTGTAGCATAAAGTCTGTTGCGAAACGTTGACCATGACCACGCTCTCGGAGAAAAAAAAACTGACAAAAATTTTATTTTCCTCAGAAATTAGGCTTTGACATGTCATGCAAATTGCCTCCTTAGAAAATAATTTGCGAGAATGTCGCAGACTGTTTTCTAGGAAAAATACGAAAAATATTTCAAATTGTCGTCAGTTGAAATTATTACACAGGATTTTATTGATGACTGACAATTCGAAAACTTAAAAATAAATACGAAATTAATAGCATCGCCGTCTTGCATCCGTTCGACTAAAGTAAGTACATCATTTAGTGAATTGTCGAACTGCCCTATAGAATCCTCAAAGGGACAAGCAATGTTGTGAAGAATGCATCTTCAATTCATGATCTTGACAAATCGTGCATGTTGATGCTGGTCAAACTCGGATGACAAATACGCAAGCAATCAATGCATTACAAATACATGCCTACATAATTTTCACCCCCATAAACCCCACTTTTATATAGTAAAACTGGGGTTTACAGGTATTACATTATTTTCCACATTCTATGTTTTGAGCAGAAATATGAAAAATATCCGAATTTTTATCTGAAAAGTTTCATTTTTGGTGGTAACAGTTTTTGTATATTTGAATAGGCTTGTTTTCGTAATGTTTGAAGATATCAAATCTGTTTTTATGAGTGCCGCAAATTTGAATATGTAATGAGACTTTGAAGTCATTGTTTAGCCTTATTTGAATACGCAAAACCTAACTAAATAATATTTGCAACAATATTCAATCTCTGTATTTGCGCACAGTACAAAAACAAGCCTATTCAAATATATTGTAAATTTTACAACCAAAATAAAAGTGAAAATTTCGGAGTACTCTTTAAAGCGCCTCTTTGTTTTTTTTTTTAGAACCGCCTCTATGTTTTTTTTTAACAAAATAAGAAAAATAATGTATATCCCTGAAACCTCCGTTTTACTATATAAAAGTGGAGTTTAAGGGAGTCAAAATTATATAGGCATATTTTTCGTGATGTACAGCTTTTGTTTTCTCCAGGCATCTATTGGTTTTGCTTGAAAACCACATTAACTTCTTTCAAAAAGAAGCTTTTCTTTAATAGAGTAAAATGTTAAGAACCTCGATGGGTACATGTATTCAAAGTGGCGAAGCCCTTGATAATAGTATTCAAACTTTTAAACGTCTTTGGCCTTCTTGATTTTATCCGATTTTGACCAAATTTATGTCATGATTTGTCAAGATCTTTCATCTCAGATACATACTTTGCGTTTCCTTTTAAATAGTAATAATAAAAAATAATAATCATAACGAAAACATGCCTATTCAAATATACTGAAAATTTTACCACCAAAAACTGAAAATTTTCAGATAAAAATTTGGATTTTTTTCTTATTTCTGCTCAAAATATAGATTGTGGGTACTCGTTAGAACCGCCTCGGTGAGGCGGTTCTAAGGGGTATCCACATTCTATGTTTTGAGCAGAAATAAGAAAAATAATGTATACCCCTGTAAACCACAGTTTTACTATATAAAAGTGGGGTTTAAGAGGGTCAAAATTATATAGGCATGTTTTCATGATGGTTAACTTTTAAAAGTGCAGCAGTTACTGACTTATCAAACTGTCTTATAGTATAGACTCCTTCTTTGTAAAGAGCGACCCTTTTACATGTATTTAAGAGACCGCATAGAAACAAATGAAAGCCTATTTTCAGTATTTACCATCACCAAAACATGCCTAAATAATTTTGACCCCCTGAAACCCCATTTTTATATAGAAAAACTGGGGTTTACAGAGGTAGACATTATTTTTCTTATTTCTGCATAAAACATAGATTGTGGATACTCGTTAGAACCGCCTCGGTGAGGCGGTTCTAACGAGTACCCACAATCTATGTTTTCTGCAGAAATAAGAAAAATATGAGTTTTTTATCTGAAAATTTTCAGTTTTTGGAGGTGAACTTTTCTACGTATTTGAATAGGCGTGTTCTCGTAATGCATCACCTGCCCAAAGCAAATATCACTCTTTCCGTGGCACTAGATTCACTTGGTTGATTTTTCGCAAGTTTTTACAAGAAAGCAGCTTTTATGACTCCCTGCTTGTTTTCGTGCACAAGTTCCTTCTGAAAAGGGTTTTTAAAACGGGAGCAAATTCTGTCCTGTTGGAGTAGATCCCTTTTCAGGAGGGGACAAAATATTTTTGACGGAGTTGCCTTAAAGTGTATTAATTCCTCTTAATACAGACTAGGCTGTAGATTTTTTCAGTTCCAAATAAAATCAGCAAATACTTTAATTGTGAACAAGATGCTCTTCTATGTGTTAATGTATCGTTACAGCCTCCAAGATGAGGATTGCTGTCTTGTTATTATGCCTCGGAATGATTGGGCTGAGCTCGGCTGTGTACGTTGGGAAACCAGTGTACTTCGCGTACCCCTACCATAGGAGCGCAAGGTATAATGATGAGTACGACACAGACGCCGGTCCATTTTGTAAGTAAATTTTAGACAACACTGGTCCTGCTGAGCCCGGGTATGGCCTGCCTTTGCAAACTGCGAAGCTCAAGATCAGTTGGCTTCTGATCTGGATCTGCACTCCTTGTCATTCAGTATGTAGATTTGTATTAAGAAACTGGATTAAGTAATATGATTGGCTGACAATTAGAAATAGGTTTTGCTTATTTATTAAAGGCTTTATGATGTCATGAAAAGCAGTTGTGAGATTTTCGAACGTCATAACATTCTTTTTTTATAATTTTTCACCTGATTTTGATCGCATTTGCATTAGATTGTGCGGTTTGTCAAGATTTTGCATCTCGGATGCATTTACCGACCTGTTTCCCTAAATAATTGTTATTGTATCAAATAGATTAACACATTCTTTTCATGCATTCCTAACTTGTGAAACACAACTTAAAATAGTCAAAAAACTGACGCATATCCTTGCTTTAATTGCCCCTTTAAGTCCTGTAGACCAATACAGATGTTTATACAAACAGTGTAGGGCCAACTGAGACGGCTCACAGGCTCGTCTGGATTTACAGTTTGCAATTCTGTTTTCCAGTTTAGACTGACACTCCTACGTTTGTATTTTCAACAATGGACCTGTCCAAATACATAGAGGAAGAGATCACTTCAGGGACACAGGAGTGAAAGGGTTCAGCATTCAGGAAAAGTATTTTCCTGAAAATTTAATTGCTTTAAATGTTTTTGAATCATGTCTGAAGTTTTTCAGTGTCTTTCCTGCTTCTTTTTCGTGTTAGGCTATAGACATGTACATATGTAAAAGCCCCAGTCAGCATTCTACGTAAATCTATATCGGGCCGTCATCGGCCCGTCAGCTACCCTGACGGGCCGATGACAGCCCGATGTAGATTTACGTAGAATGCTAGCTGGGGCTCTGTAAACTTTTACGACTCTCTAGGCAGATTAAAAAAGTTTGTTTTTTGTTTTGTTTTCTTCTTCTTATTTTTTCAGAATAAAATGCCTTTGACATGTCATGCAAATCGTTTCTGCGTGTGTGTATTGGATGGGAAGGGACAGTAGGTGGGAACAATGTCCACCAATGCTTGCTTAAGCGGGAACAAGTGTACTTCCTGTGGCATTTATCGGGTGTGCAGATCTCCACTCTGTCGTCTTTGCAAACAGATGTCCTTTCATGCCAGCTTCGTTAGGAAACGGGGCTGTCTAAGATGTGCATATGTTCCACATGCCTAATCTTAACCTTAACATCCATCACGAAAACATGCCTATATAATTTTGATCCCCTTAAACCCCACTTTCATATGGTAAAACGGGTTTACCGGGATATACATTATTTTTTCTTATTTCTGCTCAAAAACATAGATTGTGGATACTCCTTAGAACCGCCTCGCAGAGATGGTTCTAACGGGTACCCACAATCTATATTTTGAGCAGAAATATGAAAAATATCAGAGTTTTTTTATCTGAACATTTTCAGGTTTTGGAGGTGAAATTTGAATAGGCGTGTTTTCGTAAGGACACTGAAATTAGCCTGTCCAGATATATGCAATAATAATTGCTCTTTTCTTTTCATAGTGGGGCCCATTTTTCTTGCTGCCTTGATATTACTCAACCAGAATGACTGATGGAGGAGAACCTAGTACATACCTGCAGATAACCCATAAGAAAAGATGACGGTTAACATTTTTTTTTTTTTTTTTTTTTTTTTTTTTCTTGAATTACATGTATATAAACTTAAAATAAAGGCACTACCAAGTTTATCGATTATGTTGTGTGTGCCCGTGGAAAACGTTTCAAGCTTTGCTTGTCTTTGTGTTTAATTTAGCTAGAAAATCTTTCATCACGAAAAAATGCCTATATAATGTTGACCCCCTTAAACCCCACTTTTAGTCTCAACTCAACAAGTAAGAGAGCAGCTGTGATGGATACTGTCGAAGTACCACAAGTTTGCGCCTAAGCGCTCAACAATCTTCCGCTTGTTGGACGGCCAATTTGGCGCTTGACAGAAGGGAAGCATATTGTCAAGTTAGAAATAACTTGGCAGCTTCCCCTAACTCAAGTCAAGGCGAAGCAACCAACAGAGTAAGCGAAAGAAGTACCTGCTGATGGGGTGACTGGTGGCGTGATCAGACAAGATATAGCGGACAAGATGGCAGAAAAGATGGCGGCGCCCACGCGAGCTACGAAGGAAGACAGGCTCAACGTGTGTTCCACACCGTCAACACCTCAGGACTCCTCGGCGTCGTCACAGGGACCTAGCACCCACTCACCTGCTGATACCATGACTGACCATTCCCTGGAAGGGGAGTGGAAGGAAGTGGTATCCAAGAAGAAGGCGAAGAAGGCGAATAAGAAGCTGTCTGTCTGCACGCAAACTCCACCTCGTGCAGAAGAGAAAGATACCAGTATGGCCCAGAAGAGGAAGTCTCCATCGCCATCATCCAAGGAGATGAGGGTAAGGTCGCCTCTACAGGATCCTGGCAGGGAGAAGTTAATCGCCGGACACGGACGCGAGTATCCACTTCAAGAGACGTATGACCTCGATGAAGTGGTTACCGACCAGCAGCCAGATAAGACGAAGTACATTATTATCAGAGCTTATCGACAACCTAGACAAGAAGAGAAGTTCAACGTTGATCTTCCATCCTACTTTATTCGTTTCCTCGGGACGTCCACGTGGTACTTGGCCAAGGGACCTACGTCCAAGTACTACCACGAAAACAACTACAACGACATCGAGGAGCGGTTCAAGCGGGCTGTTCTAGTAGACAACGCAATCCTATGGTACGACGACCTGGACCACTGTTGTCAAGGCCCTGATCTGGCTGCTGCCAACATACTGAAGAAAACTTCTACCTGCCCTTCCTGCTAGCGACTCCATGGCCTTTTCCAGGGCCGGTGACAGTATTGAGCAAGTGTGCGATTACATTGGGCATTAGTAATACACACGTTTTGAAGCTCTTTTCTTTTGACCGAACGTTCAAAATTCTGAAACTTACAGACCTTGACATTTACGCATATGGTCCGATCAGGCGAGGTAGTCTGCGCATGAATTATGCGTGGACACCGTTTCAAGCCAAGGTCAAGGGTAAACTAATCCAAATTTATCTGGCGCTGCCTCTATGTGCCTCTGGTGCCTGGCAGCGTTAAAAATCTGATCAGTCAGTCAGACCCCACTTTTATACAGTAAAACTGGGGTTTACAGGGGTAGATCTTTACATTAATTTTCTTGTATCTGCTCAAAAACATAGATTGTGGGTACTTTTTTGTTGTTGCTTTTTTAATTATTTCTTTATAAAAGCATATGTTTTATTTATTTCTTTATAAAAGCATGTTGTGGATACTCATTTGAATACTAAGGGTACACCTTAAAAAAAAAAGTTTAGCGAAGAACTCATCAAATGGTGTGTGTGTGTTTATTTATCTCTTTATAAAAGCATTATGTTGTGGGTACTAACTTGAATTGCACTGACTTGTCAATACAATTCAAATGAATACCCACAACAAATGTGTTCATTAAGAAGTAGACAAAAGCACACTGTCTGTAATTTGAAGACTACGGAATTCCTTGACTGTGCATTTATAATATTTGGTTTGTTCTTATCTCCGTACTCACTAAGAACCCAGAATGGGCACAAACTCAGACAGGTTAATATGCATTTCGAAAACATGCCTATTCAAATATATAGAAACTTTCACCTCCAAAAACTGAAAATTTTCAGATACAAAAATTCTGATATTTTTTATATGTCTGCTCAAAACATAGATTGTGTGTACTCATTAGAACCGCCTCGGCGAGGCAGTTCTATCGAGTACCCACAATCTATGTTTTTGAGCAGAGATAAGAAAATAATATATACCCCTATAAACCCCAGTTTTACTAAATGAAAGTGGGGTTTAAGGGGGTCAACATTATATAGGCGTGTTTTCGTGATGGAAAGTGGAATGAGGATACAAAAAATGAAACAAAGTTCCAACAATTTAATAACAAAAAGGAAAAATAAAGAGAAGATAAAATGAGTAAAAGATAGTTCATAACACTGATAGATCTTTACACATAATTAACAATACCCATTATCACAGACCATACAATAGTTATATATTACACTAAGAAGCAAAATGAGCAGTCATGACAAAAATAAGACTTTTTTTTAGAGTGACTGTGAATAGAAACTGGCCACAACAGACTTAGCATTTACCGTATTATTCTTAATATTTGAAAACATGACAAAAACACGCCTACACAATTTTGACCCCCTTAAACCCCACTTTTACACTGCAAAACTGGGGTTTACAGGGGTGTACACTTTCTTATTTCTGCTCAAAAACATAGATAGTGAGTACTCATTAGAACTGCCTCACAAAGGCAGTTTTAACAAGTACCCACAATCTATGGTTTGAGCAGAAATATGAAAATATCAGAATTTCATCTGAAAGTTTTCATTTTTTGGTGGTAAAATTCTCAATATATTAGAATAGGCGTGTTTTGTAATATCTCCACTCCTCACCAGACTTTAGGTCATTTAATTCCACCATGTTCTGCTCCTCTCCACTTAAAGGGAAAGCAACATTGACAAGGATTGTGTTTAAAATTACAGACCTTAACAACGAATTCACTTTGATGCAAATCTGATAAAAATTGAGCAAAAAATAATAACATTAATCACGAAAACATACCTATATAATTTTGATCCCATTAAACCCCATTTTTATATAGTAAAACTGGGGTTTACAGGGGTATACATTATTTTTCTTATTTATGTTCTTATTTACGTTCAAAAACAGAGATTGTAGGTACTCGTCAGAACTGCCTTGGCAACGTGATTCTAATGAGTACCCACAATCTGTTTTGAGCAGAATAATGAAAAATATCAGAATTTTTTATCTGAATATTATATTATATGAATAATATATTTGAATAGGCATGTTTTCATAATGATGATTGGAACTTGTAGATTTCAAAATTTCTTCTACAGGTATTGCCTTTTTAAATATTTTATGAGAATTTATGAGAACATAAAACCCCCATTGAATATGAAAAAAAAAAAAAATATATGCAACAATATGTTACCTTTATTTCATCAGGAGACAATTTTCATGAAATGTCAGAGCCTATTTTCTGGGAAAAATACAAAAAATATAAAAAAATCTGTCTTCTGCTGAATTACCTAAGGGTATGGTTAAGGTTAAAGGCCTTTTTATATATCAAAAGTGCTTATGCAGGTATCATGAAGAATCGATATTAACCATCACTATCACGAGACAGTATTATCACAAAAAAAATCTGGATATACCAATGCATTGATGGTAAAGCCCCAGCACTATTTCAGAATGTTGGTTAGTTTGGAGGTTAAAGGCCCAGTCAACACTATTAATGTCATGTCAAGCCAGTCAGTTTACCTAAACACTTTTCCTGGGCATGCTTAGTCTAGGCAGTTAACCAGTACCTGTGCACATTCTTTGCCAGAAATTGACAACCATCCTTCTTGAATCAGTGAAAGGGAGAGAATGACTGTAGAAAATATTTCATGATTAATCTCCACAAAATAATGTTGCAGGACCTGGCAGGGAAAGAAACTGTGACCTCCTTATCACCTGTCGGATGTGCATCCAACTAAGCCACCAAGGCTGGTTTTACAAACCATCACGAAAACATACCTATATAATTTTGAACCCCTTAAACCCCACTTTTATATAGTAAAACTGGGGTTTACAGGGGTATACATTATTTTTCTTATCTCTGCTCAAAAACATAGATTGTGGGTAGTCGTTAGAACTGCCTCGCCGAGGCGGTTCTAACGAGTACCCACAATCTATGTTTTGAGCAGAAATATGAAAAATATCAGAGTTTTTTTACCTGTTATTGTACCTGAAAATTTTCGGTTTTTGGAGGTGAAATTTTCTATATATTTGAATAGGCGTATTTTCGTAATGCTGTATCAGCTGACAGCAAAGGCTCTGATGAGATCCTGTAGATGTGTAAGATAATCTGATTCTGCCCATTTGGCACAGGTTTGAAAACATCTTTTGCCTGACACAATCCGACTGGGCCTTGCAGCTAGTATAAACTCCGAAAAGCTATTTTTGTCATGACATATCTCAAGTACGACAGCAGAGGCACAGAAAACATGTCCATCTGCAAACTGCATAATTCACCATCTTGTATCCTCTTAACTTGCGAGCATCCACACTGGCTGGATCCAGATGGTATTCTTATTTTCTTCTTTTTCTTCTTTTTTTTCCTCAGAGAAAATAAGTGTCAGTATAAATCTTTGCCTTTCTCTGAAAATTAAAAAAAAATCAGAATTCCATCGACTACATTTGTGACTTATCTTTACATATAATTAACTTTACATATGGTATTTTATCTGCAGTCAGAGTAACACATAGCATGATGGGTAAATTTTTTCAGCAGACAATATTTTGAAATACTTCTCACATTTTTTCCAGAATACATGCCTTAACATTTCATGCAAAGTGTCTCCAAAGGATAAGAAATAAGAAAAATATCTAGTCCTTTTTGATTGAAAAAGAGCCTTATCTGGAGTTATGATATGCAGATGACTACCGGTAGCTTTCAATTGCATTATACATTTGTAAATGCATTACCAGAATATCGACCATATACATATGTATGAGGCAACTACTACTGCCTTTTGTCATCACTCGGAAAGACAGATTTTGCTTGGTGTTTTATTCTAAATAAAAATAATTCATTCTGATTGACCATATCTAATCAGAAACCATTTCTGGTTTCTGTTTCTGCATTTATTCTGAAATATTTACCCTAAAATTAAATTTACAGCCAAAAACTGGTCTGCAATTCCTATAGTAAAGAGATTGTTTTGGAATTTTTATTGAAGAAAATATATTCTTTTCTATGCTGATTTTAAATAACTGATGTTTCATAACAATGTGAAAATTTCAAAAAAATTGAACGTGGAACTTGTTGAAAACCTGCCTCCAATGTATCTACCCTACTGATAATTTGCAGCCAGTTTAATTTGTGAAAATTTGAAATCAGCTGATTTTATTAAACCAATATATAGAATAAATCATTTTGTGCATAGGGGGTTATCACAAAAGATTTTTGCATTAAAGCATGTCAAAAGTTTGCAAATTTACTTCTTCTGTATACACTTCACTTTTTTTTTATTTTCACCCAGAAATAGGGTTACATAAGAAATGAGTTTCTTCAATTTGTTGTCAGCTGAAATTTCTATCAACACAACTTGCATAAATTGGAAATGAGATAAAATCAACTTGTCTACTACTTAAATTCTTACCCAGACTGCAAAGTGTCTGGGTACTCCAGCTTCCTCTGTCAAACTGGCTAGTAACAGATAACCTAGATATAAATTTTAGGTGAATGAATGTCTTTTTAGGCGAGATAACTTTGTCAAAATTATTTTGCCCCCATCTGAAAGAGTCTACTCTAAAAGGAAAGAATTTGCTCCATGGGAGCAAATTCTTTCCTTTTAGAGTAGGTCCCTTTTCAGAATGGGCTTGGTGAGCAGGAAAGCAAACAGGAAGTCACAGAAGTTGTCTCCTTTGTAACAAGAGCTGTCAGCAGACAGCATAGCTCACCTGAAAGTCATAAAACTTTGGACCTGTATTTATTATCATTCCAAATATGAATCAAATTTATCGTATAGTTTAGAAAATAAGAGCGCTTAAAACACTTTAATATAAAATTTCTAAGTTCTTAACTTTGACCTTGAGGCCATGGGCAAGGGCAGTGAGTATTGCTGAATAAACCTTTGGACCTGTATCTATCATCATGTCAAATATGAACAAAATCCATCATATGGTTTGGAAAATATGAGCTCTTAAAAAAACTATAATATAAACTTTTAAGTCTGTGACCTTGACCTTGAGCTCACAGGCATGAGCAGGGTATTGCTGAATAAAACTTTGGAACTGTATCTATCATCATACCAAATATCAACAAAATCCATCATATAGTTTGGAAAATATGAGCTCTTAAAAATCTTTAACATTAAAAATTTCAAAGTCCATGACCTTGACCTTGAGGTAATGGGCTGGGGTATTGCTGCATAAAACTTTGGAACTATATCTATCATCATACCAAATATGAACCAAATCTATCATATGGTCTGGAAAATATAAGCTCTTAAAAAACTTTAACATAAATGTTGACACCGACACCAACGCCAATGCCCATGCCGGGGGTAATGCAATAGCTCTTCCTGGACTTCGTTCATGTGAGCTAAAAATGGCACAATATCTACCAAATGTATCCAGTCCCATTAAAATATAACATTGACATGTACATAGCTTCAGACTGAGTAGGTATTCAGAAGGTAATTTTGCCACTTACGCACCTGAGCATACCTTTTGGGTACCTAAACAATATTGCCAGTACAGGCCTACCAAATTGACCTCTCACTCTGACCTTTATAATTTTTATAAGTATAAATTTACTGCATAAACTGTTTCACATGGACTTCAGGATTTTCAGACCGTCATGCCTAAATTGTGCAGTGGAAGTATCCTTAAGAGTATTAACCCATTAAAGACTGAATAAACTCTCCTACACTATATATTGGAAGAGTCCATTTTTGACTAGGTATGTCAGGCTATATGCTGTATTCCTAAAGAAAAATGGTTGAACTATTTGCAAACAGTGGAGACCCTGATCAGATGCTGCTTTCTGCCACATCTGATCAGGGTCTGCACTGTTTGCCAGTTACCAGTTTAGTGGTTTCCAGTCTTCAATAGGTTAAATGTAATGATCAAAGCGACAGGTCAAGTTGGACGATTTGTATCCAATGAGTACCTACAATATATGACGGCAAAAACAACCAAAGTTATCGCCATTATTTACAAGTAAATCCAAAATCAGCAGAAACCAAATGAGCAGTGAAATATTAAAATCCATCAACCTTTACCTTTCTCTGATCAAATTCAGTAGATGGCTAACCGACATTTTCTTATTTTTTCCAGAAAATAGGCTTTGACATTTCATGCAAAAAGTCTCCTAAGCAGACAGTTTGCATGCAATGTCAAGGCCTATCTTCTGGGCAAAAATGAAATAAATTTCCAAATGTCATCTGCTGAATTTTTCCCCAGCAAGGTGAGGGTTAAATAGGGCAGGTCCTTTGAAAGAATGTCTTTGGGTATACACAAACAGCTATAAGCCCAAGGCCCAGTTGTTCAAAGCTAACGACGTTGTTAGTTAATGATTCGTTAAAATTTACATTGAGTGATATGCAAATATGCTGAAATTTTTTGCTGAAAAAATGTGAATAGCTTTTGCAGTGCAAAAGCTACTCACATTTTTTCAGCAAAAAATATCAGAATATTGTGTATTGAATCCACTAAAACAGTTAACGAAATGACCCTTAACGAGCTCATTAAGCTAACGATGCTTTGAACAACTGGGCCCTGATCACCTGTTCATCTGTACAATTTGAACAGGACCTATTATATCAGCTTACAAAATCACTGGATAGTGCAGGCTGTACTGACCAAAAAAAGAAATGCAATTTCTGAACAGCAAAGGAAAGAAAGATTAATACCTTATTTTTTTGTTGCAATAAAAATTTATCTATTTATCTGTATGTGTTAGCTCACAGTGTATACGTACTTTATACTGAGGAATAAACAATTCATATATATCCTTAGTTCTTAATTTACATGCAAGTTTTACACACCGGGCCAGTTTTACAATAATAAGGTATTAATCTTTGTTTCTTTTGCCATTTAGAACATTTAGTAGTGTTGCATTTCTTTTTTTTTTTTTTCTTTCTTTTCTTTTTTTTTTTTGATCAGTATATAGCCACAGACAACAAAGGTCCTTGTTTGTGTTGAGGTTTTACGGCCCAGTCAGCTGACTGGGGTCATGTTGAGCACGGTCAATTTACCTAACCACAAGTTTACTGGGCAGGCTTAGTCTTCTAAGCGGTTAACCAGTATTGTGCACATTCTTTCGCCAGAAACTGACAACTGCCCCTCTTGAATCAGCAGAAGGGAGAGAATGACCGTAGAAAATATTTCATGATCAATCTCCACGAAAGAATGTTGCCGACCTGAGCAGGGGTTGAACCCGTGACCTCCTGGTCTCCAGTCTCGCGCGCATCCAACTGAGCCACCGAATCCTGCAAACAAAGGTCCTGATGAGACTGCACAAGTGTACAGGATGATCTGGATCTGCTTATTTCAATTTATTTCAATTCAACTCAAAGACACCTATAATTTTGATGCAACCCATAAGCAGTTTAACAAGCAGGTAACCAGACGTCAGAAATATTATGGGGAATGGATACACGGCCAAGGGCAATAACTGGCATGAAAATACTTGCTGCCCAAACTGGGAGATTACTTTTAAAGGTAAGAATTTGCACCCCCTAAATTTTTTCCTTTAACCCATTTAAGCCTAGCATCCCATAAAAGGGACATTGGGAAACAGTGTAGACCCAGATCAGATGCTGTAGAATGTGGCATCTGATCAGGGTCTACACTGTTTGCATTAAGTTCAGAAATTTCTACAAAACATGATAATAATAAAAACTAACCGATACCCCTTATATATGAAATGGACATGTCTAGAGTTCACCTGGCATAAATGGGTTAAAAGTAGCTTCCACTTCTGAAATGTTTCAAATATATGTACTTGGATGGCAATTTGCTGTCTACAAAAACTGTTCCCCTTTGCTGAATGGTGACCAAGTCTTTCTGGCATATCCATTCACCTCAGATAATCTAGAGAGAGACAATATCCTTCCTCTTCTCTTCACAAGACAATTCTGTTCACAAGACTACTCTGATTACAAGACTATCAAAGACAAACAGACAAATACATCAGCAACATCACACTACTATGACCCTTTTTGCAAACATTTCAAGGTCATAATTTTCACATTTAAAATGCACCTATGAGTTAATGCTAAAAACTAGATCTCTACACAATAACAACATTTCCTCATATAAAAATCACATAAATACAGACCAAGCATGAATATGCAGTTGAGTTTATATTCTTGCTATTTCCTGACCACATTCCAACTAAGATCTACAAGGGTCTGTGTGTGTGTGTGTGTGTGTGTGTGTGGGTGGGTGGGTGGGGTGAAGCACTGTTTGATACTGTCCAGATATGGGCCACGTCAAGTAAAAAAAAGGGTCTTCAAACATGCATAAAAAGTCCAGACTCAGATCATCCTGTAAATGGGCAAAGTATCATCCAGGCCTTTGTTCTCCATTGATGCATTCTATCGTATCCAATGATTCGGTTTGTGGACAGCAAAGACCCTGATCAGACTGCACATCCACACAGTCTGATCTGGGCCTTAGCTGTCAGTGCATGCACTGAAGGCAATTTTTTGCTTGGAGTGGCTCATATGATATACTGTCTTGCAGGGTGCTTTACCACAAAAAACTGCTTGCTAGGTATTTTTACCTTGTACACTGCATAATGAACATGTATATGATCACCACTAACCCATTTATGCTCTGATATGTTTAACAGATAATGGATACTTCCATCATGCAAATTGGAATAGTCAAGTATCTGATAAAAAGGATGTCATACAGAAACTGCCTCTGCTTAAGCCAACTGATCTGGCTCTACATTGTTTGCAACAGCTGGGCATATACTAGTTCAGCCAGGCCAGAGTTAACACATGATGTACTGTATGAGTAATTTTCAGATTTTCTTCTGTGAGTTCTGTGAGAACAGCTGTGAGAATAACATGCTGCATAAAAATTCAGCAGACAACCTTTTGAAATATTTTTCTTAAATCCCCAGAAAATAAGCTTTGATATTATGTTCAAATGGACTCCTCAGGAGACATTATGCATAAACTGCCTGAGCCTATTTTCTGGGGAAAATTAGAAAAATATCAATTAGTCCTCTGCTGAATCCGCCCAGAGAATCATAAAGGTTGAAAAGTTGTTGCTTTCTTCTATGTGAAATGACGTTAGCTTGCAGTACATAAAATAAAATATGGCATACAAGAATAACTGTATTGCACATAACAACATAAATGTTTCCCAATCTTTACACTATCTCCCATATTTATACTATAAATCCTACCCAATCTTTACACTGTAAATCTCTCCCAATTTTTACACTTTAAACCTCTCCCCAAACTTTCACTGTAAATCTCTCCCAATTTTTACATTTAAAGCTCTCCCAATCTTTACACTGTAAATCTCCCCCTATTTTTACACTGTAAATCTCTTGAAATATTTACACTATACATGTAAATCTCTCCCTATCTTAACACAGTAAATCTCTCCCAATCTTTACACTATAAATATTACCCAATTTTTACACAACAATTTTTCCCACTCTTTGACACAAGAGCAATCTATTGAAAATCAGGGCCCAGTTGTTCAAAGCTAACGATATCGTTAGTTAACGATTAGTTAAAATTTACATCGAGTGATACGCAAATGTGCTGAAATTTTTTGCTGAAAAAATGTGAGTAGCTTTTGCAGTGCAAAAGCTACTCACATTTTTTCAGCAAAAAATATCAGAATATTGTATGTTGAATCTGCTAAAACAGTTAACGAAATGACCCTTAACAAGCTCATTAAGCTAACGACTCTTTGAACAACTGGGCCCAGAGATTGCAGAATCATGTGACGTGTTATGTTGCAAAAGACTGACAATCACTAATTTGTATGGTTCCTTTTTTCTTAATTATTTTATTAATTCTAAATGAATTCTCATAAAACATATCACAGCGGAGGACTGATTTATTATCAATACTTTACTGCAATATCCCTGATCTTGTGGATTATTTTTTCTCCTTAATTTCCATTATATGACTTATCATTATAGCCATTTTGTTACAAAACCAGGTTAGTACACCATTTTGATGCAAATGACCCTCATGGGTTGATGTGTCGTTAAACCTGAACTCATCATCATCACTCTCTGGGCAAGTTCAGCAGGCACAAAATTGATATTTTTCATATTTTTTTAGAAAACAGTTGACATCTCATATATAAATTGTCCCCACTGGAGATGATTTTCATGAAATTTCAAAATCTGTTTCTGGGAAAAATGAGAAACATTGAAGACAATTTTCATGAAATGAAAAATCCTGTTTTCTGGGAAAAATAGAAAAATATTTCAATATGTCTGCTGAAAATTTTACCCAGTATATTAAGCATTAATCCTCCTTTTTATTTCTTATAATTGTCATCACGAAAACATGCCTATATAATTTTGACCCCCTTAAACCCCACTTTTATATAGTAAAACTGGGGTTTACAGGGGTATACCTTGTTTTTATTATGTCTGCTTTAAACACAGATTGCGGGTACTCGTTAGAACCGCCTCGTCAAGTACCCACAATCTATGTTTTGAGCAGAAATTTGAAAAATATCAGAATTTTTTATCTGAAAATTTTCATTTTTTGGTGGTAAACTTTTCAGTATATTTGAATAGGCATGTTTTCGCAATGTGGTGTATTACAGCTTATCATGCTGGATAAAAAAAAAAAACATTCACATTACGAAAACACGCCTATTCAAATATACTGAAAATAATACCACCAAAAAAAAAGATAAAAATTTTGACATTTTTTCATATTTCTGCTCAAAACATAGATTGTGGGTACTTGTTAGAACTGCCTCAATGTTTTAAGCAGACATAAGAAAAATAATGTATACCCCTGTAAACACCAGTTTTACTATATAAAAGTGGGGTTTAAGTGAGTCAACATTATATAGGCATGTTTTCGTGATGAGCAGACAAAATTGTGAAATAATCTTTTTTTCCCCAGAAAACATGCTTTGACTTTTCATGCAAACTCACTCTAGCCTATTTTTGGGGGAAAAAATAAGAAAAATGTTTCAAAATGTCTTCTGCTAAAATTCTTCCCAGCATGCCAAGCATTACGAAAGAAATGAACAAAACTATTGCATTAGGGAAGAAATGAACAAAACTATCAACCATATCAAGGGTATTTTAGAAACGAAACAGGCCTAACAGACAGGTTTTCATTACACTGTGTCTTATAAACATCACGAAAAGATACCTATACAATTTTGAGCCCCTTAAACCCCATATTTATATAGTAAAACTGGGGTTTATAGGGGTATACATTATTTTTCTTATTTCTGCTCAAAAACATAGATTATGGGTATTTGTTAGAACCGCCTCAGCAAGGCAGTTCTAATGAGTACCCACAATCTATGTTTTGAGCAGAAATATGAAAACTATCAGAATTTTTATCTGAAAACTTGGTGGTGAAATTTTCAATATATATGAATAGGAGTGTTTTCATAATAAAATTATAAATTAAAACTGTTAAGAAAAAGGGAACCCTACAATTTGGCAATCATTCACCTTTTGTGATGAAAAAAACACATAACCCGCTTGCACTATTACAATGAAACATTACTCACTTGATCCACCAAACAGAAGCTATAGACATAGACATAGGCAGTAAGTTAATTATTACTGTAACATTAAAATGAAATATTGTACAAGTCATATCAAACAAAAAAGAGGCTTACAAGTAGACGCAAACAATGTGTCTGCAGCTGATCACATAGATCTAGATAAGAGTGGGTATCAGGTAAATATTTTTCTTGTTTCTCAACAAAACCATATGTTGTGGGTACTCATTAGAAGTGCCTCACCAAGGCACTTCTAATTAGTACTGACAACATGTTGTCATGGAGAAATAAGAAAAATATCAATACTTTTGGATTGGAAAAAGCATCTTATCAAGAGCTTTGTGATCAGCATCTTTGGTTTTGGCAATATATTCCAGGGTATTTAGAATCATATTTACCCTAAATATTGGGACCCCTTAACTCCTTACCAAACACCATATTCAACCTAAATCATCACATATGCCCCTATAAGCACACAGTCAATCAATTTTGTAGTCTTCAGATTACAGCCAGTGTACTTTTTGTTTACTTCTTTATAAAGGCACATGATGTGGGGACCCAACTGAATTGCATTGTCAATGCAGTTCAAATGAGTACCCTCAACATATGCTTTTATAAAGAAAATCAGAAAAAAATCAGAAAAAAAAAAAAAAAAATATCACATGCCCATCATTTGATAAGTCTTTTGCTGATCTTTTTGATAAGTCTTTTGCTGATCTTTTTTTTTTTTATTTTTTTTGAAGTCTACCATGTCTTCCCAGTATTTTTTAAAAAAAAACAAAGTGCACAGTGCAGTAATTAGGTTAAATATGGTACCTGTCCAAAAGTTTGAAAGCAGTCCACCTGTTTACCTGTTGGTGCATCTAAAAATTGCTGAATGAGTGGCAAACAGTGTAGACCCTATGCAGCCTCTGATCTGGGACTACACTGTTTGCTCAGGCCTGTCTGTCCCAATAACTAGCAGTTTTACGGTAAACATTAGATCAGACTAGGAATATGCTTGGCTGATCTGTGCTTGCCCCGTTTGTACATGCACGGAATCACCTGTATGCATAGCATAGCTCATCATGAAAAGATGCCTATATAATTTTGACCCCCTTAAACCCCACTTTTATATAGCAAAACTGGGGTTTACGGGGGTGTACATTATTTTTCCTATTTCTGCTTAAAACATAGATTATGGGTACTCGTTAGAACTGCTTCACCAAGGCAGTTCTAATGAGTACCCACAATCTATGTTTTGAGCAGAAATATGAAAAATATATCAGAGTTTTCACCCGAAAATTTTCTATTTTTGGAGGTAAAATTTTCTACATATTTGAATAGGTGTGTTTTCGTAATGTCGTAAACTGGTCCGAATATGATCCCATACATTCAAAATAGTAAAAAAGTAAAATAATAAAATAATCTCGCTTAATATTTAAATATATATTTACTGGCTAAAAATACTGTTATCAAACAAAAAGGATCAAATGACTTTGGTTTAAATGGTAATTCTTACATAAAAAGCCTTTGCAAGAAGGAAACATTATGCCATTTATGCAACAATTGTAATGCAACAGTCAGTTCACAAACTTGTGCTATCTGATTAGCAACTACAGCAGTCATTCATTTACTGTAAAAAAATATGTTTATGTTTAACAAAGTTAACCTGTATTTAGTAGAATATATAATCACGGCCACTTAATCTGAACTGTTGTGTTGTTGACAGCTCTAAGCCAATACATGTACTTCTGCTAGAGCTCCTCTTTGTTTATTTTGGTACCATTGGTGACTAACGCAGATCCTGATAAACAATATATGGATGTGCAGGTTGGCCTGGGTCTATGCTGGTCTCATATTTTAATTATATGATGCACAACGTAGGAAAAGGGCTCTTATGTCAAATGCAAACAGAGAAGATCCAGATCAGCCTGCTCATCCGTGCAGTCTGATTTTGGTGTTTTCTGTTTGTGGACGTATACTACAGTTTTCATTGATTCTGTAAGTGGACAACACAGGCCAAGATCAGCCTGCACTTATGTGCAGGCTGATCTTGGCCTATGTTGTCTGCAAATTTTGTAAGAGCCCTTTTCTTGCCTTGCATATTGTATGTCTAACAACATATGAGCCACAACCTCAGAAAACATACCTTCTGCCATGTGCACCCAGTGTAGATTTTTGGATATACATTGATGCTAAGTTTCTTCATGTGAACAATGAATACTCTGAACAGAGTTAATTTAACCATTGTCTTTCTGAACCCAGATATGCCCTGCTTTTGCAAACAGTGTAGATCCAGATCAGTTGGCTTCTGAAGAAGCCAACTGATCTGGATCTGCACTGTTTGCTGTTTAGTATTTGAATTCGTATCAACAACCTGGATCAAGTGATCTGATTGGTTGAAAATTAGAAGTGGGTGTGGCATCTTAATTTATTCAGCATGATAACAGTTAAATCTTCATTTGGTCTAACTTGTAAGGAGGTACATTTAATACCAATCATGACACAGTAATGACTAGAAACAGAAACAGCCACAACAGATCAGGAATATTGCATTTTAAATGGATGGGAGGAGTCAAAGACAATTTTTCACAAATACAATTTTTTTTTTTTGCGAATCTCTGCCTACCACTAGTGATTACGTTTGTAGTCTTTGTACCTATCATGCATATGTTTGTTTGTATTGAGGTTTTACGGCCCAGTCAACCCAATGGGGTCATGTCGAGCGCGGTCAGTTTACCTACCACACGTTTACTGGGCAGGCTTAGTCCTCTAAGCGGTTAACCAGTATTGTGCACATTCTTTCGCCAGAAACTGACAACTGCCCTTCTTGAATCAGCGGAAGGGAAAGAATGACCGTAGAAAATATTTCATGATCAATCTCCACAAAAGAATGTTGCAGACCTCGGTGGGGGTTGAACCCGCGACCTCCTGGTCTCCAGTCGGACGGCCGGAGACCAGGAGGTCGCGGGTTCTATATGTCCCCTTCATTCAACAATATTTTGTTTTCTAATCATCACACCACATTGATTTTATATATTGTTGCTGTTGTTGTTGTTGTTTCTTTAAAATACTTGCTTTTCATCCCATTCAAGGGTTAAAAAAAATGCAATACATCACGAAAACATGCCTATATAATTCTGACCCCCTTAAACCCCACTTTTATATAGTAAAACTGGGGTTTACAGGGGTATACATTTTCTTATTTCTGCTTAAAAACATAGATTGTGGGTACTTCTTAGAACCGCCTCAGTGAGGCGGTTCTAACGAGTACCCACAATCTTTGTTTTGAGCAGAAATATGAATAATACCAGAATTTTTATCTGAAAATTTCATTTTTTGGAGGTGAAATTTTAAATATATTTGAATGGACGTGTTTTCGTAATGATACTCAGTTCAAAACAAGCAGGAAGATTTATAAAAATAATCAATAAAATCTAAAAAATATAATTCAGCTCAGAGTTCATCATTCATTTAAAATGATATTGCTTTATTCACAGTAATGACATCAACTTGAAAAACATGAAAAAAAAAAAACACACAACATTTAAAAGCATTCAGGGTCATTCTAAACCCATCTTAAGCTCCACCAAGACATCACAATCATCTCGATATACATAATGCACCAAATGAACAATAATACCAAAACAGAAATTTGCACTGACCAATAAACTGTTTTAGGGGAATAGATACACTTTCTGGGGAGGCAACTCTGTGAAAGTTGCTTTTGCCTCCCTTTTGGAAAGGGATCTACTCTAAGAGGAAAACAAAGTGCACCTCTAAATGGATGCATATTCTTTCCTTTTAAGAGCAGACATTCATGCCATACCTCACACTGCAAGATATAATCTCACAGAATCTGGCCCATCTGGAAGGCCATTCCCATAAGAAATTCAAATCTCACAGAATATTCAGACCATTTTACAACAGATTTTATGAAGAAATAAACATAAATCACACACTTTTGTTGTTTAATAACTTCTTACATGAAAAAAAGACTATATTTGGAGAGCTCCAAAGTGATGTTTAAGAATATCTCACAGAATTTTGTCAAAGCTCCCTTAAAATTTTGCCTTATCTCACAGATTTTAGTCCACAGCTTATGGCATGTATGAGTAGATGCCTTTTCAGAAGGGGCTTTGTATGCAGGAAAGAAACAGGAAGTCACAAAAAGTGTCATACATGTAAAAAACCAATATAAAATTACCATATTTACCATATATATTTGGATAGACAGGCCTCAGCAAACAGTTTAGACCCAGATGATTGCAGAGTGTGGCTTCTCGTCAGGGTCTACACTATTTGCCACTCATCTAGCAATTTTTAGACACAACATCAGTCAGTAAAATGTACATGTTCAAATTTTAGAACAAATATAGTAAGGAGTTGAGTTGTCTAAATTTTTGGGGTAAATA
This sequence comes from Anodontia alba, assembly GCA_964016985.1. Taxonomy (NCBI): domain Eukaryota; kingdom Metazoa; phylum Mollusca; class Bivalvia; order Lucinida; family Lucinidae; genus Anodontia; species Anodontia alba. The sequence continues at coordinate 101,771,682 of OZ024824.1, forward strand.
CAGTACTAAGATTATCCGTTCCCCTTCAGGATTGTTGATGTGTCTAAAATGGTTCTGGATGAGTGGCAGACAGTGTAGACCCTGATCAGATGCCACATTCTGTGGCATCTGATCAAGGTCTACACTGTTTGCTCAGGCCTGTCTGTCCCAAAACTTACCGGTAGTATTATTACGGTATATACTGGAGTAAATGGTGCAGAACCAGATCAAACTGCAGCATTCTGATCATGGTCAACACTTTCTAGGCACATGTACTTAAGAATTATAATACCGTATTTACCCTAAGTATTGGGACACCATAACTCCTTACCATACTTGTCCTAAAATTGGAAAAAGTCTAGTTTAATACCTGTTAAGTGTCTTAAATATTGCTGTTTGTAATACAAACAGTGTATAACCTGATCAGACATCGCATTCTGCAGCATTTATCTAGGTCTACACTGTTTGCTCAGACCTGTCTGTCCCAATACATAGGGTTATTACAGCACTCTTTTTATTGTGTATCAAAAACTTAAATGTACTGCTTATTGTGTTTTTGTCAGCAGCTCTGGAATGTAAAATGAAACAGCTGGAAATAGATTTAACAATTAATTAAACTAAGAGTGAGCTTTCAACAGTTAAATGAATTCCCCATACTGCCACACGCAAGCAGTAACCGTCCAAATCAGCCTGTACAATGGTTTTAAGCAATGTGCAACCAAAATATCTGGGCCCGGTTGTTCAAAGCGTCGTTAACTTAACGAGCTCGTTAAGGGTCATTTTGTTAACTGTTTTAGCGGATTCAATACACAATATTCTGATATTTTTTGCTGAAAAAATGTGAGTAGCTTTTGCACTGCAAAAGCTACTCACATTTTTTCAGCAAAAAATATCAGAATATTTGCGTATCACTTGATGTAAATTTTAACGAATCGTTAACTAACAACATCGTTAGCTTTGAACAACTGGGCCCTGAACTTTAAAGAGTGCAGAGAGAAACTTGCCTCTCTGGAATCTGAAACATTTTTTTTTTTTTTTTTTTTTTTTTTTTTAAATGGGGGTTACTCTTAAACAAAAAGAATTGCTGCCTCTGGGAGCAAATTCTCTTCTTTTAGAATAGCCTTGAATCAGAAAGGAAACCAGTACAATAAAACTCAATGGCTTAAACACCTTTGGGACAATTTATTCAAGAGCTACTGAGGGTTAACCATGGTGCCAGGTCAGGAAGCAAATAGCGGTAATTTAGGGAAATCTTTTTGACTTTCTACACAATAATTGTATGTTAAGTGTACTCATCAGAATTGCCTCATCAAGGCAATTCTAATGAGTACATTCAACATACAATTTCATGATAAAATAAGAAAATTCCCCTAAATATTTGTTTCATTGAGCTATCAGAAGAATTTCGTAGGGACTCAAAAACAAGTTCCAATCATCCAAGGTAAATGAACTGTCACTGTTCGAGTCATTGATGTTTAAGTGTTTTTCATGTCAGTTATTTCCCCTGAAGGCAACTCTGTCAACATGATTTGCCTCCCTTCTGAAAAAAGCATCTCTTCTAAAAGGAAAGAATTTGCTATTTCTTACAGAGTAGGGAGTAAATTCTTTTCTTTTATAGAGGACTCATTTTAAGAAGGAATTTGGTATACTGTTAAAAAAAATACTGGTAGAATTTTTGACTAGGGAGACAATTTTTAAGACTTCCTATTAAATAGGAAGTCATCAAAAATGTCTCCCAAGTATCACAAAAACATACCTATATAATTTTGATGCCCTAAAACCCCACTTTTATACAGTGTAGCTCCAATATATCGCGGTATTGCGGGTCCATAACCCTGAAACCGCGATGTGGTCGGAGCGCGATATAAGTCCCGACATGTACCATGCATGTATAACGGCGTGCATAACTCTCGCTGGGTTTGTCGCTGTGGTAGTTTGCTGAGACATCACGGATAAATGGCATTCATTTATGTTGTCACCATATTTCCTAATTAAAATTGGATTAGAATTGCTCAATGGAATAATTTACAATGGTGCGCTATGTCTAACAAGTAATTCCAATCGAAACCAGCTGATAAACTACGTTTGAAAACAAGAAATCATCGGATTGACAATTTAGGACGCCATTTTGGATACTCTGGCGAAGGGAAGCTACTCCATTGTGCTAAGATAACTTGAGTTGCTTCCCTTCGCTTATATTGCGGGCGCAAAAAAAACAAAGTTACCGATAATTTCTTTTTATTTATTTTTTTTTATTGTTTTTTTTTTTTTTTTTTGACGCAGTTGTTTTCTTCTGAAATATTTATATCTACAGAAGTGTAAAATAAGCGGACTACGATCTGTGTATGTTGGACAGAAACATCGTAAGACTACTGTCTTGTAAAATTTGCTGGTGTTGAAAAGGAGGTGGACCGTTTTCCCCTGCTGAGCAAAATTAGTTTGTGGGCATCATTGACTCATTGAGCATTGAGTAGATTTATGTACTAATGATTACGACAATTACGGCGATATAAAATTTATCATTTGCCAATTATAATCAACGTGTGCGCTGATTGACATTAAGTGGATTGTTTATCATATATACCTGACGCGCGACTTAGCGTCGGGATAGGCGCGAATAATCAATTACCGGAGGCGGAACGCTTTTTTCTTTTCTGAAGTTAAATAAAACAACAAACATTTTATGTTTTTAAATTTTTTTTTTTTTTTTTTTTTTTTTTTGCTTTTGGAAAATTTGGGAGCCATGGCCTATTCGCGATATACTGGATTTCGCGAAATAACGGACCGCGATGTATTGGAGCTACACTGTATAGTAAAACTGGGGTTTACAGGGGTATTCAGTATTTTTCTTATTTCTGCTCCAAAACATAGATTGTGAGTACCCACAATCTATGTTTTGAGCAGAAATATGAAAAATATCAGAATGTTATCTGAAAACTTTCAGTTTTTTATGGTGAAATTTTCAATATATTTGAATAGACATGTTTTCGTAATGGTCAAAAATTCTATCAAGTGCATCTTGTGCATTTAAGGACTCATAACCCCAACCACAGGTGATGTACACACTGATCTGGGCCTTTTCTGGGTCTTTTCTGTCTGTATATGTCATTGTGCAGATTTTTCCAAGCCCCAGATCAAACCATGTACAGAAGCAATTAACCCATTGTAGTCTGGAGACCCCTAAAAGGGTAATTGGCAAACAGTGCAGACCCAGATCAGATGCCGCAGAATGCGGCGTCTGATCAGGGTCTCCCCTGTCTGCAAATAGTTCAACCATTTTTCTCTAGGAATATCTAAATCGCATAGCCTGACATACCTAAAACTGAAATTAGAATCTTCTAATATATAGTGTGGGTGAATTCATTCAGTCTGCAATGGGTTAATGGGTAAAAATATCTGACCATAGATGACATAAATCATTGCAAGTATATCTGAAGTTAGAAAAACATAAAACTTTGTACACACAGAAGTATACACAAATGAAAACCTATGTTGTGATATTCATTAAACGCGCCTTTTATATATGTTGATATTTTTCTTATTTCTTCATGAAAAGATTTTGTGGATACTAATTGAGCACCTATAACATATCTTCTCATGGAGAAATAAAATAAAATTTATCTGGAAATTGCCACTTATCTTGAGCTAAGCTTCCAAACATGATCAATTAAGACCTAGAATAACCTAAGCATGGAATAGCCAGAACTTTTGCTGTTCTCTAAAATAGCCTATTAGACTCAAATATTAACAAAATGCTACATAACAAGATCCCACAAGGTCCCAATATGATGTCAGTGAATAGTAAAGACACAGAACAGAACATATGCGTGCACTTGGGATCACGTAAGACCATGCTGGTTTCCTCCACAGTCTCTCAAATATCTGAATAATCAGATTATGCCTAAATCTTATTTTACAACAAAATCTATAAATTAACCACACTCAGTATATATAACACAACTATACAAAACAATACACTGACACTCAAGTCTAATCACAAAGAACGAGAGCTGACATATATATGTAGCTCAGATGAGCCAGTCTTTACCATACTTATCCTTAACCCTAATCCTGCTGAACCTGTATATGCCCTGCTTTTGCAAGCAATGTAGATCCAGATTAGTTGGCTTCTGAAGAAGCCAACTGATCTGGACTTGCGCTGTTTGCCATTAAGTATGTGTATTTGTATCAACAACCTGGATCAAGTAATCTGATTGGATGAAAATAAGAAGTGGGCGGGCACCTTGATTGTTTAGCATGGCAAGGGTTAACTTTGTACAAGTCCATCTGATTACTTTGTAATGTGCCTGGAAATTGTCTCATGGCAAACTGTGTGAACCCTGATCAAAACTGTAATTTGATTGGGGTCTACACTCCTTGTTCAGACCTATCTGTCCAAATTATTCAGTATAATTAATGTAGTAAGGTACATTTTTACCTGTTCAGTTCACGGTAAAACTAACACTGCTTCTTAAGCTTCTAGAAGATTCTAAATATGTGAGGTGTACAATAACCTTGACCTAGCCATATTTATGACTGTGTTTCCACATAGTTTCCCTAGAACTATCTCATTTGGACCAAGAAAATTTGATATTACTGAGAAGTTCAGAGACTTGGACTCACGTCATTTGGCTTTCTGCCTAATTAAAGAAAGACAAGTCTTGATGTCAAACAAGAAGCCTTTTCTGGGTCAAGTCTTTTTAACTGTCATGACACCTAACCAAACATTGTCCCATTTACTTGGCAATTTAAGTAAGCATGGAACCTAACTGGACTATGACATGATATCAACCTTTCTCTTGCTAAACATGACACGCCCTGTCTTAGCAGACAGTGTAGATCCAGATCAGTTGGCTTCTGAAGAAGCCAACTGATCTGGATCTGCACTGATTGTCATTAAATATGTGAATTTCTATCAAAAACCTGGATCAAGTAATCTGATTTGCTGGAAATTAGAAGTGGGCATGGCATCTTAATTTATTCAGCATAACAAGGGTTAAAAAAGCTCCTACTATTTTTTCCACACATAACAGTCATAAGTAAAACAGATACACAACACAAGCCTTTGGTTCTAAAAATCACATTTTCAATTTCTTACAAAAAAATATTAAAACTGAAACAGGTTGGTCCCCTGCAAGTATACAATTTGATGACCATATGAGCTTCAACTTAAGAAAATATACTTTCTGACATGTGCGCCCAAGAAAGAATCAAATAAGCCTGCACATCCACACTGTCTCATCACGAAAACATGCCTATATAATATTGACCCCCTTAAACCCCATTTTTATATAGGAAAACTGGGTTTTACAGGGGTAAACATTATTTTTCTTATTTCTGCTCAAAAACATATATTGTGGGTACTCATTAAAACCGCCTTGATGAGGCAGTTCTAATGAGCACCCACAATCTATATTGTGAGCAGAAATATGAAAAATATCAGAGTTTTTTTATCTGAAAATTTTCAGTTTTTGGAGGTGAAATTTTCTATATATTTGAATAGGCATGTTTTCATAATATGATCAGAATCTTGATTGTCCATAAGAGGACACTCTGCATCCTTGGCCATCAAAAATGCACCCAGTAAAGATTCTGATCAGAATTTGCAAAAGCACAGGCTGATCTGAGTCTTAGCTGGATACACATGTCCAAAGATATTTTTTCTGTTGTGGCTCCTATATACAGTGAACCCCCATTATAACGACAGCATTTGTTCCTAAAAATTTGTGTTTGTGTTAAGGTTTTATGGCCCAGTCAACCCATTGGGGTCATGTCGAGCGCGGTCAGTTTACCTAACCACACGTTTGTTGTTGTTCCCAAAAATGTTGCCATTATAATGAATTTGCTGTTGTAAAGAATCCTTCATGGACAGAATAATATGTAAAAAAGGCCTTGTTTTATTCTTATTTCCTCACAAAACATATGTTTTGGACATTTGTTAGAATTGCCTCTCTGAGGCAATTCTAACAAATATCCAAAATGTATGTTGTTTGAAGATTTTATGCAATGTTTTTGCATAAGTTCTCAGTAACCGTCACCTCTTGAGCGAAGGTTTCATGACATTCAAATTGTCATTATAACGAATTTTGTCGTTGTATCGAGTGTAGGTATAAAGAGGGTTGACTGTATATCTGGGTAGGAAGCCACTTTCTGTTTATATTGCATTGAAACAAATCACAGTTCACAATCCATAAAAGATGAATAACCAACTTACAAAATCATTTTAACCCTTAAAGAGATGGACAAAATTGCAGCAGACAACATTTTGATTTTATTTTTCAGAGAAAATAAGACTTAGCATTCCATGTGAATCATCTGCCTAGAAAAAAAGAAGACATTTTTCTGAGAAACTAATGCTTGACATTTTTATGTGAAATTCCCAGAAAAAAAGATGCCTAACAGATGATTCACATAAAAATAAAAAGCCTTACTTTCTCTGAAAAATAATATATATATATATATATCAAAATGTCATGTCCCACAGTTGTGATAGCAGTTTAAGGGTTAAAATATGTCAGAAATTTTATGAACATTTTATATTTTGGGATGGTTTTCAAAGATCCGGATTATTCAGTAACATCATCTAATAACATATATATTATTCTGATCACAAAACAACAAAAAAGTTTTGCAGAAGTTTATCAAATGTGTCAGCTCTTATCAGTGAAGGTGCAATATTTTACAAACAGATGCTGAGTAAATCTCCTAAGTTTGTTCTATCCTTTCCTACAGGAAGTTAAATTTATTATTATTATTATTATTATTATTATTATTATTTTTAAACAAATTCAGACTTTTTTATCCTAATATTTGTTCACTGTCCAAACTTATCACTAACTAAATTACCCATGAAAGTGCCAGTCACAGCAGTAGCAGACAACATTCTGAAATATATTCTTTCTTTCTTTAATTTTCTGAGCTAGGCAGACAATTCACATGAAATGTCAAGCCTTATTTCTCAGAAAAATATCTTCTTCTTTTTTTCTGAGAAAATAAAGCTAGACATTTCATGAGAATTGTCTGCTAGACAATTCACATGAAATGTCAAGCCTTATTTTCTCAGAAAAATATTTTCTTTTTTTCTGAGAAAATAAAGCTAGATATTTCATGAGAATTGTCTGCTAGGCAGACAATCCATATGAAATGTCAAGCCTTACTTTCTCAGAAAAAAAAAAAAATTTCACAATGTCATCTTGTTTAATTTTGAATGGCACTCCTAGGCTTAACCCTTAAACTGCCAATCACAACACTTGTCGTCTGCTTTGTCATCTGCTTGTGATTTTAAAAGTCAATTTTGCAAACAGTGTGGACCTAGATCAGACTGCTCTTCTAGGAGCAGTCTGATCAGGGTCCACACTGTTTGCCTGTATGCAAAAATAGGTTTGGAAAGTTTGCAAGAATATTCAGCAGATGACATTCTATTTTACTGTACTATTCTCTATGAAAGTGTCCAATTTATTCACCTATTTTGTTGTCAACTCTTAAAACGCCAAGAAAACCTGCATCTGAAAATCTCATCTATTTTTGTCATCTGCTGAAATATTCTTGCAAACTTTTCAAACCTATTTTTGCATACAGGCAAACAGTGTGGACCCTGATCAGACAGCTCCTAAAGGAGCAGTCTGATCTGGGTCCACACTGTTTGCAAAATGATTTTTAAAATCACAAGCAGATGGCAAACCAGTTGACAATTGTTGTGATTGGCAGTTTAAGGGTTAAAAGTATTCTACTATTTTATTGCACTTTTCTTAATATAAGTGTCCTAGTGATTCACCTTTGTTTGTATTTCATGAGATTCTCTATTCTCTTCTGTATCCACTTGAGTAGATCTGGATCAGTGCTGGAGATCTCCTGTTCTCCACCAGCAAACAGGTTCACACTACTCTCATCCTGAAATGTAAATACAGTGTTTGCAATCAAACCAATATTTTCCAACATGCAGATACAGTAGAAAGACCAGAAATGGCCACTTTCCTGTAGTGGGCACTTTTTCAAATTTCCTTGGTGCTTTCTCGTTATATAACTTCTATACATGTATAACAGCTACTTCCCTGGAAACAATCAGCATTGTGACATGTTATGGTTGGCTGTTATATATGGGCTGCATGGTATCACAATAACTTTAAATGTTTTGACACAATAATTTTTACAAAAAATAACAAAAATAAAAATCAAGTGGTAAGTAAAACTTATAAAGGTTGCCCTTGGAAATGATAAGCAAATAAAAGAACAAAAATTGGAGTCATGGTTTTATTGAGACATATGGCAGAAATGTAGTCTGCAGGCCTGCAAAAGCCATGCTAGGGCATACTTTCTGATCAAATTGTAGCATGTTTTTTCACATGTATTGCCTCCCTTCTGAAAAGGGTATTTCTCTCTTACAGAAAAGAAATTGCTAACATTAGGAGCAAATTCCTTCCTTTTTAGATAGATTCCTTTTAAGAAGGGACTAAATGTGTTGAAAGGCAAACAGGAAGTCATAAAAAGTTGTCTCTATTATGAAAAATACCAGGGCCCAGTTGTTCAAAACTAACGACATCGTTAGTTAATGATTCTTTAAAATTTACATCGAGTGATACGGAAATATGCTGAAATTTTTTGCTGAAAAAATGTGAGTAGCTTTTGCAGTGCAAAAAATATCAGAATATTGTGTATTGAATCCACTAAAACAGTTAACAAAATGACCCTTAATGAGCTTGTTAAGCTAACGACACTTTGAACAACTGGGCCCAGGTGTATTCAGTGTCCTTAAACACCATTTAGATTAGCATAGCACACTTCTTCACAAGAACTCACTCACCTGTTTAATCTTAAAAACCAGTTTGTCTCCAGTTACAGCAGGAATACCAAGAATATCATCGACCTTGACCTCCCACTCGATATCCCATCCTCCCCAGCAGCGTCGCTTCTGTATCAGTAGTATGTGTCTGAAAACAAAATTTATTGCCACGTGTTTTCATTTTATTTTCCTAGCTCAAGAAAAGGTGCTTTTTTTTCAACCAAAAAAGTATTGATATTTTTCTTATTTCTCCATAAAAACATATTCAGTCGACTCTTGTTATCTTGACTTTGCTTATCTTGAATAACCGCTTATCTTGAAGAAAAAATCTGGTCCCTGTTTTAACATGGAAATCTAACAGCAGGTAATATTGATTTTCAATATATCTCTAAGTTCAGGACACACATTACACATTCCTTTGTGAAATGTGGTTGTTTGATATATTTTTTTCCTCAATTCTGCACTTCTGATATGTCCAGGTATGGATATCCAGAAGTACTTAAGAGAGACCCTTAGTCCTTGAGATAATGAGAACCGACTGGATTGTGGTATTCATTAATAATAATAATAATAATAATAATAACCACAATATACCCACAATATATGTTTTCCTGGAGAAGTAAAAAAAATATTATGTTGATACACAGGCTTATCTGGAGTTAAGTATTTTACTAGGAATATATTTCATTTCAGAATAATTTTGAGCCATATCATGAAAAAGCAACTAAGATTCAGGCTACTATTCCGAATGCAGCTTTTGTCATGTTTACAACTATGCCACAAATAATTTACCAAGACTTCCAGTGCATTTTTGGGTGAAAAAAAAACACACACACACACACTAAAAGCTGAGACAAATGGTTGAGTTGGGGTCTAATGACACGTCAACCCTTGTGGGTTATTTGTGTCGTCTCCCAGGAAAAGGGAGAATAGGGATAGAGGAGATAGAAGAGGCGATGAAAAAGAGGGACAGGGAAGAAAGGAAAATGAATGAAAGTGAAGAAACAGAAGAAATAAAAACCTTCCCCCTCTACCCTTACCTGCAACAAGGATAGCAAGCCTTGCCCAACTGTAAGCCAATATCAGTTTGACACCCTAGTGACGCAAGATGCATGACACCTTTGCCTCACCCAACAACCCCATGAAGGCTGAGATAAAACTACAAATGGTCACACAAAATATATTAACAGAACTTTTGTGCCTCAAACACATACAGAACATATAACCCTTCTTGCAAGTAGAACCAAATATTACTGACCACCTGTCAGTACTCATCAGCATATCAGCCTTTATTTTTGCATAGATGATGTTCCCAAACATGTTGCCATTATAATGAGTTTGCTGTTGTAAAGAATCCTTAATGGACAGACTGATATGTAAGAAAGACCATATTTTATTATTATTTCAACACAGAATATGTTTTGTGTTGATGTTTGTGTTGAGGTTTTACGGCCCAGTCAACCCAATGGGGTCATGTCGAGCGCAGTCAGTTTACCTAACCACACATTTACTGGGCAGGCTTAGTCCTCTAAGCGGTTAACCAGTATTGTGCACATTCTTTCGCCAGAAACTGACAACTGCCCTTCTTGAATCAGCGGAAGGGAGAGAATGACCGTAGAAAATATGTCATGATCAGAATATGTTTTGGATAACTGTTAGAATTGCCTCACTGAGGCAATTCTAACAAACATCCAAAACATATGTTGCTGATTCTTGCATAGTTTCTCATTAACTTTCACCTCTTGAGCAAAGATTTCATGAAGTTCAAATTGTCATTATAACGAATTTCGTCATTGTATCAAGTGTCCTTATAAAGAGAGTTGTCTGTACTGAGAAAATGATGGGGTGCTAACGAAAGGCTCTGTGCTTCATTAACACATTGTAGTCGGGAGACCTGTAAAAGGGTAATTGGTAAACAGTGCAGACCCAGATCAGATGATGCAGAATGTGGTGTCTAATCAGGGTCTCCACTGTTTGCAAATAGTTTAGCCATTTTTCTCTAGGAATATGTAAATCTCATAGCCTAACATACCTAAAATTGAAATTGGACTCTTCCAATATATAGTGTAGGAGAGTCTATTCAGTATACAATGGGTTAAAGCATAATAGAGTCATAAGCTGAATTCCACCTCAAGCAGGATTCAAACCCAGTGCCTTGTGATCCTGTCAGAAGTGCTAACCACCTGGGCCCAGTTGTTCAAAGCATCGTTAGCTTAACGAGCTTGTTAGTGGTCAAAATATTAAGTGTTCTAGTCTAGTAAGTATAATATCTAATTCACAGGTATTTTTGCTGAAAAAATGTGAGTAGCTTTTGCAAATGCAAAAGCTACTCACATTTTTTCAGCAAAAATACTAGCATATATGCCATAAGTTAAAGATCAAAGCTTTAACTATAAGTTAACTAACGACATCGTTAGTTTTGAACAACTGGGCCTTGGGATCATAGATGATTCCCTTCTGTGCTGATTACCATACATAACTCCAGAAATGAGCTACTTTCTTCAAGAGCTATGACAACTATCGCCCTACAAATTACTTACCTGTCAGTCACCAAGAGCATATCCGCCCTTTCTCCAGGGCTGAGTGGGGCATGGGCCCAGTATGTATCACTTTTGGCAAACTGACCCTTGTTGAGACCCAGAAGTAGGTTGTACCCATCTGCTTGATAAACTGAATAGGGTCTAAGGCCCTGTAAAAATGGAAATATATTAAGTTCTTCTTTGTTGGGAACAGTGGTTTCATAAAATTATGTGAAGTTTGTTTTGTCATTGTTTGTTGTTTATTCATATCTCCTTTTGGCTCCTCAGGAAGACTGTAATTAATGACTGTGGCATTTTTTCTAAGTATCTTTACTTATATTTTTAGCCCGATACTTGTTAGATCATGGCCAAATACTTTAGGTCTTAGACACATGGTATGCTATAAAGATATAGCCCCAAAAGACTGACTAACACACAGTTGTACAGGTTATAAATTTCACAGGATGATAAAAACAATTGCACACTGCACTTTTGAAGGAATGATACTTTTAAAAGTGAGTCACATAAACCCCTTACATGACATGTTTTTCTCTTAGAAAAAAAATGGCAAAAAAAATCATGCTCAACTGATAACATAACCAGATGTTTTATGGCTACTGTCCTGAGCTCTCCGTACATAATGAGCAGGCGGCATTACCAGATTTACCTGGGGGACTGCTTTTCTCTGATAACACTGGTGCCCTGCACTATTATATTTAATCTTAATTTTTTATAAATAACATAGAAAACTGTTTAAAACTTGAAATTTTATTAACCTTTTATGCAGATGCAGATTTTGGATTCAGTTTTGAGCTACTTCATTGTGTTTAATAATTAAGAATTTTTCGTGTGGGATTCTAGTTAACGTTCTTATCAGTATTACTTTACTAACTGCGTAATGGAGCGTCATTTTATTGGCATCTCTGCAGAGTTTTATGGTCTCAGTCATAAGAAACATATGGGAATGTTATACCCCACTAACCCCACTTTGATACAGTATTAGTCGGGAAGGTAGGGGTCAAATTCTCTAAGAGAAAAACAAGGCATGAATTTTGGGCTTAAGGGGAATGGATACACTTTCAGGGAAGGTAACTATGATAAAACTGTTTTGCCTCCTTTTTGAAAAAGGATCTAATCTAAAAGGAAAGAATTTGCTCCCTCTGATGCCTTGTCTTAGCAAACAGTGTAGATCCAGATCAGTTGGCTTCTGAAGAAGCCAACTGATCTGGATCTGCACTGTTTGTCATTAAGTATGTTAATTTCTATCAAAAGCCCGGATCAAGTAATCTGACTGGCTGGACATTAGAGACAGACATGACATCTTAATTTATTCAGCAAGGCAAGGGTTAAGAACATGGATAATAAAGATAAACATCCTACCATGTAACCATTTATGAACCTTGGTTTTCTCATTCTATGAACTACAGCGTTATCCACTTCTGCTGCCCTGAAACATGCAATGAATTTAAACTGAAACACATTATGATTCCTTAAAAAAAGTGCAGAAAATATCTGAGAAAGACCCAGTTAAGGAATTAAGGAATTGAAGTTCCTAGAACATTTGAACATACAGTCAAACCTGTGTTAAGCAAGCACCTATGGGAAAGCCAAAAATTGGTTGCTTAAAACAGGTGTTTGCTTAATACAGGTAGATTTTAACTTCCTTGCCTTTAATGGGATCTCATATAGTGGCCTTTAAAGGCAGGTGATTGCTTAATACAGGTGGCCTTTAGGACAGGTATGACTGTATACATGATGACACCCAGGCACATAAATTTACATATTTACTATATTTACTCTAAATACCTGGGCCCAGTTGTTCAAAGCATTATTAGCTTAACTTGAAGAGCCCATCAGTGTTAGTGTTAACTGTTCTAGTAAATACAATACCAAATTTCCAGATATTTTTGCTGAAAAAATGTGAGTAGCTTTTGCAAATGCAAAAGCTACTCACATTTTTTCAGCAAAAATATTAGCATATATGCTATATTTAATGATCAAAGTTTTAACGATATGTTAACTAACGACATTATTAGTTTTGAACAACTGAGCCCTGGATACCTTAACTCCTTATCCTACCGTTATACCCTAAGTATTGGGACAGATAAGCCTTTGCGAACAGTGTAGCCCAGGATCAGATGCTGCAGAATGCAGTATTTGAACAGGATCTACACTGTTTGCCATATATACCGTAATATTTTAGACACATCTAGAGGTAGCAAAAGGGACTATTTCAAATTTTAGGACAAGTAGGTAAGCAGATAAGGTGTCCCAATACATAGGGTTACTACGATACTTGTTCTACACCTTGAACAAGTCTATTTTCTCAAATTTTATTACATACTGGTGTCTAAAAACTGCTGGATGAGTCATCACGAAAACATGCCTATATAGTTTTGACCCCGTAAACCCCACTTTTGTATAGTAAAACTGGGGTTTACAGGGGTATACATTATTTTTCTTTTTTTCTGCTCACAACATAGATGGTGGGTACTCATTAGAATTGCCTCGTCGAGGTGGTTCTAACAAATACCCACAATCTATGTTTTGAGCAGAAATATGAAAAATATCAGAATTTTTTTATCTGAAAATTTTCATTTTTTGGTGGTAAAATTTTCAGTATATTTGAATAGGCTTGTTTGCGTAATGTGGTAACCCATGTAGACCCTTATCAAATGCCACATTCTAATCTGGTTCTGTGTACTGTTTTCTCAAGACAGCATGAGCATGTACTGATGACATCACCTTAAAGCAACATGGGGATATGATAAGCATTGCTACTTGTTGGGGTACCAGTTATCGATCACCCTGAAAACAAAATTAATTTGAAAATGACATTTCAATATTTTTCACAAGTATTTCTCCATGTTGCAAAAGCAAATTATATATAGTTTTCCTGTACCTTCGATGAAATAATATTGTAGACTGTGGCCCACGCCTATGACAGGAAAAATCATCTATTATATTGATATATTTTTGTTCTAGGTACATGGATTGAACATTTAATCTTAAACTGCTGATTATCTGGTTTTGGTACAGGGCTAAAACAGCACTAAATTGCAGCATTTTACACCTAAAATTGAGAAAATTTCAGTTATTATGTCTGAGCCTTACAGGACTAGTTTTCTGTTCTTGAAAAACTTAAACTAAGTTGTTGATTTTGATCCTTTGTGTCTTGTTGTCTCAGAACAATTATAAAGAAAATATACTTCAAAAGTACAATTTTCGTGTTGTTTATTGTACCTATCTAGTGCTCAGGGGTACAAAGATATCATATTATATCTTCAGTATTTGTGACGCATGGGCATCAGCATCTAACCAACTTTCTTATAGAATAACATCTTGATGTCAGTAAACAACAAATCCAAGTATTTAATTATGCTTTCCATTACGAAAACACACCTATTCAAATATAATGAAAATTTCACCTCCAAAAACTGAAAATTTTCAGATAAAAATACTCTGATATTTTTTATATTTCTGCTCAAAACATAGATTGTGGGTACTCGTTAGAACCGCCTCGGAGAGGCAGTTCTAACGAGTACCCACAATCTATGTTTTAAGCAGAAATAATAAAAATAATGTATACCCCTGTAAACCCCAGTTTTACTATATAAAAGTGGGGTTTAAGGGGGTCAAAATTATATAGCTATGTTTTTGTGATGCTATTTATCATTCTCATAATATTTAACTTCTGATCAACAACTGTTCCCAATCAATGACTGATACTGTGATGCTATAGGAGAACCTCAGAAACCTGGATAATCATAGGCATTTTCAAAACATAAGAAAATAATTTATGTGTTAACACTTGTCCTGCTGAACTTGGATACCTCCTGCCTTTTGCAAACAAAGTAGATCCAGATCCGTTGGCTCCTGAAGAAGCCAACTGATCTGGATCTACACTTTTTGCAATTAAGTATGTGAATTTGTATCAATAACCTGGATCAAGTAATGTGATTGGCTTAGAATTAGAAGTGGGCAAGGCATTTTAATTTATTCAGCATGACAAGGGTTAAGTAAAATATTACTCTAGGATTGTCTCACTCTTTAATCATTTTCTACATAAATTTCAATGAATCACTGTGAATTCAAGCTACTTTTGAAGTACTGTGTAGCAGCTGTAAAATGTCTTAGTTTCTTCCCTTTAGTTTAGTTAATATTTTCTTGGCCCAGTTTTTCAAAACTTAAGGAAGTTGTTAGCTAACATGACGTTAAAATTTCTATCTTGAAATATGGTAAATACATTGATATTTTTTGCTGAAAAAAATGTGAGTGGCTTTTGCATTGCAAAATCTACTCACATTTTTTGCAGCAAAAATATCAATGTATTTGAAAATACCTTAGCTACAACATTTAACAAGTTTGTCATTAACAAGCTTGTTAGGCTAATGATGCTTGAACAACTGGGCCCTGGTCCTTTGGGAACATTGAGCTGATTTGAATTAATTTAGAAAATAGAGTATCATTCAACCTGGGACTAGAAGGCATGAGCATATTACACTATATTTCTGTTCATGAACAGACTGAATAACATCGGATTCTGTTATTTTCATTTATATGATTCATTGCTTTCTTCCAAATGATCTGTCTTTCAGAATCTATTAAGTTTCACTTAAGCTTGGGTACGTGCTCTGGGGTGGCCATAAAATATCTCCACATACACTACAACCTCTTTATCTTTAAAACATTAGTTAAACAACCGTGTTACATCCAAACAAAAATGTAAAGATTATGCAGAAAAATGACCATTTCTGGTCATTTTTCTATATAATCTATACATTTTTGGGATCCATCTTTCAACCGTGTAATATCCAAAACCGTGTTCTAATGAACTGTATTATGAAGAGGTTGATGTGTATTTCACTTGACTGTACCATATTTACCCTTAGTAATCAGACACCTCAACTCCTTACTATACATATTCTAAAATTTGAACAAGTACAATTTACTATCAGATATTGTGTCTAAAAATTACTGGGTGAATGGCAAACAAAGTAGTCTCTGATAAGACATCAGGTTCAATGGTGTCTCATCTGGGTCTACACTGCTTGCTCAGGCCTGTCTGTCTGAGTACATACGATAAATACTGTACTTTATATTTTCTGGTCCTTTGGGATCGCTGACTTCATTTGGATTTAGCTGACAACAGAAAATCACTCAATCTAAAGCTAGGAGGATACTATGTTACATTTTACATTCCTCTTCAAAAACAGACTCAATAAAATCTGTCTCCTATTTTCATTAATTTGATATGGGAAGGATCCCTCTCTTCAAAATCTACCATATTTACAAGTATTTGGACAACTCAACTTTTTACCATACTTGTTCTAAAATTTGAACAAGTACAATTTACTACCCAATGATGTGTCTAAAAAAATGATGGATGAGTTGCAAACAGTGTAGACCCTGATGAGATGCCACATTCTGTGGCATCTCATCTGGGTTGACACTGTTTGCTCAGGCCTGTCCGAATACATACGGTAAATACAGTATTTTAATGTTCACTTTCTAAAGAGGAGAAAACTGTAAACTGAACTGACACTGGTAAAAGCTGGCAACCATCAAATGCCAGAGTGCTATTTTTTACCATCACGAAAACTTGCTTATATAATTTTGACCCCCTTAAACCCCACTTTTATATAGTAAAACTGGGGTTTACAGGGGTATACATTATTTTTCTTATTTCTGTTCAAAAACATAGATTGTGGCACCGAGGCAGTTCTAACGAGTACTCACAATCTATGCTTTGAGCAGAAATATGAAAAATATCAGGGTTTTTTCTCTGAAAATTTTCAGTTTTGGGAGGTAAAATTATCTATATATTTGAATAAGCTGTTTTCGTAATGCTATCTTACTTTTTCAGAGACAATATGAATGCATTGTGAAGAGTAACATTCTAGGAAAAAGATAATGTAATATGTAACAATGTTATCTATTAATATTCATAGTCATCCTGCTAAAGGTTACTAAAAGGACTTACCTCTGTACCCCATCAAAGGCCATGCTAACCATATCAAATACACCACCTGCTGGTTTTGTCAACAATCCCATAATACCCTTGCCAACTCCTTTAAAGAACCCTTCAACCCCTTCCTCTTGGGCTCCTATAACACATAAATTAAAAGGTCTGGAATGCAAATTGTCAGACGTTTTAAGATGTTCTAACTAAAAGTGTAGTTGTAGCTTATGCTTCAAAAAAGTACACAGAGAATTAAGTGCCAAGGGCAGAAAACCCTGTCAAAACTTATATAATAAAATAATTTATTGTCAAGCGTCTTATCATGCAGAGTCTTTCTGTGAAGTTTTTTTCTGAAAAATCGAACAAAAATCTGTAGAATGAATATATTCCACAATCTGAGTCAGAAGAACCAAGAATGTGGTGACTTCTATATAACCACCACACAATCTTCATTTGCCAGGAGACAAACAGTCAAACATAATATATATCTCAGAGCCACAGTTCCATATAAGGCACCTTTTGCAAATGCAAAGTAATACCATATTTACCTTAAGTATTGGGACACCTTATCTACTTGTCATACTTGTCCTAAAATTTGAAATAGTCCATTCTACTACCTCTTGATGTGTCTAAAATATTGCGGCATCTGATCTGGCTTTACACTGTTTGCAAAGGCTTATCTGTCTCAATACTTAGGGTTATTACAGTAACATTTTTCTTATTTCTCCATGAAAACATATGTTGTGGGTATTCATTAGAAGCATCTTGCTGAGTCACTTCAAATGAGTACCATAATATATGTTTTTATTGAGAAATAATAAAAATATTGTCTGGCTAACCCCTCTTTCCTGGAACTATGAGAACATTCCTTCAATCTATAATGAAATTTTGTGCTGTGAAGATTTTAGAAGGTACAGTTTTCAACACTAAGCATAAAATAGAATAAACGTCTCAGTTTAAGAAACTGCATTCTGATACAGTCAACTGTAGAACTATTGACTTAAATGCTTAGCATGCTGTGTAACTTTGCAGCAGACAACATTTTAAATATTTCCTTATTTTTCCCAGAAAAAAAGGTTGAACATTTCATGCAAATTGTCTCCTTAGGAGACATTCTGCATGAAATGTCAAACTTTTTTTCTAAGTAAAATAAGAAAAATCTTTCAAACTGCTGTCTGTTGAAAGTTTTACCCCATGTTTAGAGTTAAACAGATATTATAGAATGTATGTGGTACATAATGCCTATATCCTGATTAGACTGTACATATACACAGGCTAGTCTGTATCTATGTTGGTACATCATAGCTCCAGATAAGGTGTTTTGTTTTCATCTAAAATGTATCCTATTTCTCTTATTTCTCCACAAAACTATATGCTGTGGGTACTCATAAGAAGCACCTCACTAAGGCACTTCTAATGAGTACCCAAAACAGATGTTTTCATGGAGAAATAAGAAACTTTATGTGGACGGACATCTCCTTTTATCTGGCACTACAGTACATATACCTCTGATTGGATCCAGAACAATTCCAGACAGACCAAGACAGACACCCATTACAAAACCACGTCCTGCTAGCACCAGACTGAGAGGGAGATTAGGTCTCTGCTGCATGGCGGCTCTTCTTTTCTACAAGTATTGGCAAGATAAAATACAGATAAATTATATTTTTGGATGCAAAAATAATACTGCCTGAAAACATAACAAGAGGGCCATGATGGCCCTATAACGCTCACCTGAGCATCACAGCACTTTGAGAACCTGATCTAGAACTGATCAAGGCAAACATTCTGATCAAAATTCAAAATGATTATATTAACAAGTAAGACAATGTAGCATGTCTAATGGACTATGAAATAAAAGTCAAGATCAAATATGGATGACTGCACTCAAGAGGTCATGCTAAGATGTATGCATGTACTAAGTATCACTGGCTGTAGGAGCAATAGTTACTGAGAAACTGACCTAAACACAAACACTTCACAAGTACCAAATATCACTCTGTAGGACCAATAATTGTTGAGAAACTGACCTAAACGGAAAAATTTAAGAAAGTCACTGGATAGAAAAGTATACATCACCTTGAAATCATCAAGACAAACATTTTGAGCAAGATTCATGATGATCACTTCAAAAATGTGACCTCTATAGCATCAACAAGGTTTTCCTCTGATTTGGCCAGGTGACCTAGTTTCTGATATCAAGTGACCCAGTTTTAAACTAGACCTAGAAATCATCAAGACGAACATTTTGAGCAATATTTACGATGATTATTTAAAAAATGTGACCTCTGGAGTGTTAACAGTTTTCTGCTGATTTGGCCTGATGACCTAGTTTTTGAGCCCCTGTGACCCAGTTTCGAACTTGACCTAGAAACCATCAAGACAAACATTTTGAGCAAGATTCATGATGATTGCTTCAAAAATGTGACCACTAGAGTGTTAACAAAATTTTCTGCTGATTTGGCCTGGTGACCTAGTTTTTGACCCCAAGTGACCCAGTTTCGAACAACCTAGAACTCATCAAGACAAACATTTTGAGCAAGATTCATGATGATTGCTTCAAAAATGTGACCGCTAGAGTGTTAACAAGGTTTTCTGCTGATTTGGCCTGGTGACCTAGTTTTTGATCCCAAGTGTTCCAGTTTCAAAACTGAGCTAAAAATCATCAAGACAAACATGTTGAGCAAGATTTATGATGATTGCTTGAAAAATGTGACTGCTAGAGTGATAACAATGTTTTCCGCTGATTTGGCCAGGTGACCTAGTTTTTTATCCCAGGTGACCCAGTTTCGAACTGACCTAGAAATCATCAAGACAAACATTTTGAGCAAGATTCATGATGATTGCTTAAAAAATTAGACCGCTAGAGTGTTAACAAAGTTTTCCGCTGATCTGGCCCGGTGACCTAGTTTTTGACTCCAAGCGACCCAGTTTCAAACTTGACCTAGAACTCATCAAGACAAAACATTTTAAGCAAGATTCATGATGACTGCTTCAAAAATGTGACCGCTAGAGTGTTAACAAGGTTTTAGATGATTTGGCCAGGTGACCTAGTTTTTGACCCCAAGTGACCCAGTTTTGACCTTGACCTAAAAATCATCAAGACAAACAATTTGAGCAAGATTCATGATGATTGCTTCAAAAATGTGACCGCTAGAGTGATAACAATGTTTTCCGCTGATTTGGCCAGGTGACCTAGTTTTTGATCCCAGGTGACCTAGTTTTGAACTTGACCTAGAAATCATCAGGACAAACATTTTGAGCAAGATTCATGATGATTGCTTAAACAAATCACCCCGATGCTTCCTAGCAAGTTTGGAGTCAATTGGCCTTTCAGTTCAGGAGAAAAAGCAAAAAATAAATTTTCAAGATGGCTGTCATGGCGGCCATCTTGGATTTCTGATTGGAACGATTTTAGCTATTTTTGATCTATAAGTCACCCTGATGCTTCCTACCATGTTTGGAGTCAATTGGCTTTTGGGTTTAGGAGAAGAAGCAAAAAATAGATTTTCAAGATGGCTGCCATTGCAGCCATTTTGGATTTCCGAACGGCACGATTTTAGCTATTTTTGATCTACAAGTCACCCCAATGCTTACTAGCAAGTTTGGTGTCAATTGGTCTTTCAATTCAGGAGAAGAAGCGAAAAATAGATTTTCAAGATGGCGGCCATGGCTGCCATCTTGGATTTCCGATCGGCACGATTTTAGCTATTTTTGATCTACAAGTCACCCTGATGCTTCCTAGCAAGTTTGGAGTCAATTGGCCTTTCAGTTCAGTAGAACAAGCGAAAAATAGATTTTCAAGATGGCGGCCATGGCTGCCATCTTGAATTTCCGATCGGCACGATTTTAGCTATTTTTGATCTACAAGTCACCCTGATGCTTCCTAGAAAGTTTGGAGTCAATTGGCCTTTCAGTTCAGGAGAAGAAGCAAAAAATAGATTTTTGAAGATGGCTGCCATGGCCGCCATCTTGAATTTCTGATCGGCATGATTTTAGCTATTTTAGATCTACAAGTCACCCTGATGCTTCCTAGCAAGTTTGGAGTCAATTGGCCTTTTGGTTCAGGAGAAGAAGCGAAAAATAGATTTTCAAGATGGCGGCCATGGTGGCCATCTTGGATTTCCAATCGGCACGATTTTAGCTATTTTTGATCTACAAGTCACCCTGATGCTTCCAAGCAAGTTTGGAGTCAAATAGCCTTTCAGTTCAGGAGAAGAAGTGAAAAATAGATTTTCAAGATGGCAGACATGGCGGCCCTCTTGGATTTCCAATCGGCAGATTTTAGCTATTTTTGATCTACAAGTCACCATGATGCTTCCTACCAAGTATCGAGTCAATTGGCCCAGGGGTGTAGGAGGAGTAGGCTTTTGAAGCAACTGTTGACGCCGCACGACGCACAACGGACCATAACAGCTAAAAACCTGGATTTACAATATCAAGTCTAGAGAAAAACACTTAACATTTTTACTCATATTTTTACTTGTATGTTTTCATATAAAAATGTCCTTAAGATATCTACATGTAAATATAGCCAGTTTCAAACTGGCCATCTTTAAATGTGCAAATGTATGTAGTTTCGAATTGTCATTTAATTTAACAGTAGACCAGTGTTTGTGAGTGTAGGGGGGGGGGGGGGAGGGGGGGGGGAGCAGGAGGGGTCAGGTAGGAGTTGGTGGTTTAACATTGCTTTTACAAAACTTTCAGTCATATCACAATGGTGTCTAGTTAGTTATTTTTTTTTATTTGTCTTCAAAAGATTTATTGAGGCCTTTGTATGTACTGCAGCAACTTTTGGTGTCACACGTATGCTTATTAAACATGTCTGGATGCAAAACAGAAAAATAATTATTCTCTAAAACTTTGGAAATTACTTTTTTGAAGTTGTTTCAAAAGGTGTCTAAAAACAGCATGTGTATGACTTTAATTGTAATTTAATGATACTGTATTTATTTCATCCTCTTAGACAGCACTGACTTGAGAAGTAACATGTAAGAGTACCCTTTTGTAGTCCTGATCAAATGAGAGAGCTGCCAAGGCACCACCCACAGATCCTGTGATCCTTGCCACTGATCCCGCTGCACCACCTACAACAAACAGTCATATTCTCTATCAAAGTGTCATTTTCATTAGTAGTTTTATGACTCTAGCTTCGAAGAAATATAACCCAATGATGCCGACTGGGCTCTTCTACCTTAACTCTTTGATCTGGTCCACTGCCAATAGCAGAGTGTCTGGTTTGTCTTTATTATTACCATTTTTTATAGAAATTCTTGTGTTTATTGCAAACAGTGTAGGCCCTGATCAGATGCCACATTCTGTGGCATCTCATCTGGGTCTACACTGTTTGCCAAATGTCCCTTTTAGGCATAAATGGGTTAAGGAAAATACTGCTTTTGCCTTCTCTGTCCATCCATATGTATGTATGTATGTCTGTAACTTCTTATATACTGACTGTAACTAAAGAACTGTTAAATGCTGGGGTTCGGAAATTTCATATGTATCTGATCATAAAAGTTCTGACAGCAGAGTTGTATTTTTTTATACCTTTTTTTTTATTTCTTTCACACAAACTAATGTTGTGAGACAAAGACTGCACTGCATGCACAGGGAATGAAGGTCAAGAAGACACAGTCTGATCATGCATCTTATTGTCCACTTACTGACTGAAATTTGACAACTACAGAATATACTATGAACAACGAAGGCACTAATCAAACTGTGCAGAAACTTAGGCTGATCTCAGCCTCAGCTGCCGACATAATGACATACAGGGCTCAGTTGTTCAAAACTAAGGATGTCGTTAGTTAATGTATTGTTAAAACTTTGATCATTAAATATGGCATATACGCTAATATTTTTGCTGAAAAAATGTGAGTAGCTTTTGCATTTGCAAAAGCTACTCACATTTTGTCAGCAAAAATACCTGTGAATTTGATATTGTACTTACTAGAACAGTTAACACTTTGACCACTAATGAGCTCATTAGGCAAACAACGCTTTGAACAACTGGGCCCAGGTCTTTACACTGTGGTCTATAGCTGCACAACAAAGATCCTATCTGGCTGCACATTCCTGTTCTGGTATGACGAAATGCTGGTTTTCCCATAGACATTTCATACATGTACTGTATTTACCCTAAGTATTTGGATACCTCAACCCCTTACCATAACTGCACTAAAATTTGAAAACATCTACTCTAGTATCTGTTGATATGCTTAAAATATTGCTGGATGAGTATCAAACAGTGTGGGCATCTGTTCTGGGTCAACACTGTTTGCTCAGGCCTGTCTGTCCCAATACTCAGGTTTACTTTAGGACAAAAAATTCTTATTACACTTGTATATAATGCACAATCTGAGAAAAAGACCCTAATGTCATATGATTACATGTACAATGAAGGCCCAGATCAGCCTGTGCAATCACTGTCCACTTATTGAATGGATACTGTAGAACATACAGATGAACAGAAATGACCCTGGTCAGACTTGGGCAATGATAAGGTTACTGGGGCTTTGGTTTTCGCATATGACATAAGGGCCCTTTTCTTGTTTTATGAATCAACTGATGCACAACGCACCAAAAGGGCCCTTATGCAACTTACGGACAACTTAGGCCCAGATCAGTGTGCGCATATGTGCAGTCTAATCTAGGCATTTTCTGTTTGTTGACATATACACTACAGTATCCACTGATTCTATAAGTGGACAATGAAGGCCCTGATCAGTCTGCGCACAGGTGTAGGCTGATCAGGGCCTGCTTTGTCTGCAAATTAAATAAGGGCCCTTTTCAAGCATTAAGCATCATATGACATTTGCATTTCTCACAAGGTTAAGGTTAAACTATGTTAGAGAAATGCACAACAGAGCTGCTGCTAGATATGAAAAGTCTGTAAGAAGACTTCTGCTTCTCCAAACTTATACTTTCAAAATCCTGAGCTAAGGAAGTTTCAAAGCCTCATCTAAATACTAGCTACTTACCAACTGTATTGCCAAGCAAACTATGGACACCTCTCACCAAGCTATCAGCAAATTCATCAGACCCTTGTACTGAATCCTAAAATAGTTAACACAATACAAATACAAATTAGTATGAAGTATGGACACTACTTACTAAGAAATATTTTGTATTATTACGTACATACATTCAGCAATTTTTAGACACAATATCAGATACTAAATTACACTTGTTCAAATTTTAGAACAAGTATGGTATGGCATTTGTTTGTGTTGAGGTTTTACGACCCAGTCAACCCAATGGGGTCATGTTAAACGCGGTCATTTTACGTAACCACTCTTTTACTGGGCAGGCTTAGTCCTCTACGCAGTTAACCAGTAATGTGCGCATTCTGTTGCCCTTCTTGAATCAGAGGAAGAAAGAGAATGACCACAGAAAGTATTTCAAGATCAATCTTCACAAAAGAATGCCAATCCCGCGGAGGTCAAGTCTGCAATCTCTTGACCCACGTCCAACTGAGTCACTGAGGCAGGCTTGGTAAGGAGTTAAGATGTCAGAATACTAAGGGTAAATACGGTAGTGTATACCACATGCTCCCTGATAATGGTATGATCATGAAAACTAGGGTACGTGATGCAATACACTATTACGCAAAATTTTGCTTTTTTTTCTATTACCGATACTTTTTTTTTCTATTACTAATACTTTTTTAAGTATGTTTTTCATTTCTATCACTGTATAAATCTATCTCTGTGGGTCTGTCAATGTTGGAATACATATAATTACCAAACACCATTTCACCCCATTTTATATTATAACAAGAAATTGCCAATAAGCAGTGCTTATTATATACCCCCAATAAGGACCAAAACATAACAGATGGACTGACAGACATACAGACAGACAATGTGAAAACAGTATCTCCCTGACAGAGTAGAAGACATTTCACAAATAGGGCAATAATGTAGTGAAACATTCAGGTTCACCTGACCCAGTGGGACTGAAGCATATAAATACATGTAACTATCAGTAAATACTAACCAAGAAAGGCTCATAGAAAAGATCTCCTAGTCCCTGAGTGAAATCTTTTATAAGACCATAGGGGTTCCCCAGCACATCTAACCCCAGGATGAGAACATATGCTTGTTGTATGGCCTGATGAGTGTAGTGAGACTGTATTTGGTCGGACAACTGCTTCCATGACAATGATGACCCTTTCACTTCAAAGTATGCCATCCTGAAAGTTCAAAATATAGGGATCAAACATGGTTTTTAATGCATTAACATTTGCCAGGTCCTGAGGGAGGTGTTGAAAACCAAGGCCAGAGGCCACGTTTTTAACACCTCCCTAGGGACCTAGCGAATGTTAATGCATTGAAAAACCATGTTTGATCACTATTATTGCATAAAAACTGAAAACATTTGCCACATTTTGCATTATTTCTTGCACTATTTTGTTTCACCTTTTCACTGATGTCTCGGGAATGCAATTTCCACGGACTATGCTCGTTCTAGGGCTGGGCAGTACACATCTTGTAACGGCAGCAATTCTGTGGCCCCAGTACAGTCATATTGAAAGTTGTGTAGCCGTGCATTAACAGTGCATAAACTGCCTTGTTAATACATGGTTTTTCGCTGGTTAATGCACGGCTGTTAATAACGTGTGACACTGCTTTTTATGCAATAATATATAATATATACTAATGCAAAAAAGAAATGCCGGGTACATAGAATATGCAACAAATATTTTATTGCTTGGCCTAGAATAATGAACATCGGTCATATTAATATCTTGTTCACTGTGGTATTTTTTCTCATAACTGTCACTGAAAATCTAATGAAACTTTGTCAATTTGTTCAATAAAGATGAAAGTTTATATAAAAATAAAAAAAAATTGAATGTAACAGACATTAAATACTTTAAAACTATCTGAAAGGGTTACCCGGCATTTCTTTTTCATCCTAGTATATATATATATATATATATATATATATATATATATATATAATATGCAACCATGACAATAAAAAAATGCATGTTACTATACAAACAAACTAGATTAACTCCTTAAGTGCTAAGCAAAATTGCAGCACATGACATTTCAGTTTCTTTATTATTTTTATTCAGAGGAAATAAGACTTGACATTTCTTGTGAATTGTCTGCTAGGTAGAAAGTTCATATAAAAATGCCAAAATTTATTTCTCTGAAAAATATGAAAAAATTCAAAATGCTGTTGAGGTGATTCTAATGAGTACACTCAACATAGCATTATTTCATAGAAGATTGAAAAGACATCCCTAAATTATCCCCATTTGCTCCCTGACCTGGCACTATGATTAACCCGCTGGTGCTCAAATTACCCATATCTAGAACAAATTTACATGGCCCCAGAAATGTTTGCGCCATTGAAGTTTTACTGTATATGGAACCTTTTATTATTGGATACATAAAAAACTGGGCCCAGTTGTTCAAAACTAACGATATCGTTAGTTAACATATCGTTAAAATTTTGATCGTTAAATATGGCATAAATGCTAATATTTTTGCTGAAAACATGTGAGTAGCTTTTGCATTTGCAAAAGCACATTTTTTTTCAGCAAAAATACCTGTGAACTGGATATTGTACTTACTAGAACAGTTATCATTTTGAGTTCTAATGAGCTTGTTAAGCTAACGATGCTTTGAACAATTGGGCCCAGGTTACTATGCCAAATCAAGAGATGACTTAAGAAATAATTTTTCTCTCCTGTGAATTATCGTCGACTAATGCATGATGTTGGATGGCAGATTGCAAAGTATTAATTCATGACTGCAAAGCCAGAGTGAATTAATATTTGCATCTGCCTGACAATACCATGTGTTAGTCGTGATAATTCACAGCAGAAAAATTATTTCGATTCTAACATAAAGGAAAATCATTGCAATGTTTTCTAAAGAACCCTTTTGCAGCAGACTTCAACAGAAGTAAATGTTTACATGTGATGACATCAAATGGGCCCTTTTGCATGCACTATGTTGACAATGTGAATTATTGTAGTTTGATCACAGTGACATTTCAATTAGGTACCTTAATGTCATGTAAGAATATGTGATAATGTATAAAATAACCAACCTTAGTTCGACATCTTTCATTTCTGTGAGAGTGGCTCCAACTGAGCTGAGGAAGAAATCTACAATATCTGACACAATCGTAGGCTTGTTCTCTTTGGCTACATGGGCTGTTCCATTCAGAGAAAAGCTAACATGCATCTACAACAGAAAATAATTTGTAAATCAGTGCAAAGAAGATGGTGCCCTCCATGGACACACAAGACATCAAACATAACATTATTTTAAAACACAATGCAAATACCAGCAGGTATATAGTGATTAATTTATTTTCAATTTCAAACATGTGATTCTGATATTGTAAAACCAACTGAAACCTGAATGAAGCTGGAAAAAACACACACACACACACACACACACACACACACACACACACACACTCACACACACACACACACACACACACACACACACAACACACAACACACACACACACACACAGATGAATGTTTCTGTTGTACCAAAACAGAGCCAGTCAGACAATAAAAAACATAAGCAGGTATATGGATGTTTAATGGTAGAAAAGAACTTGCCCTGTCATATGGTTATTG
This sequence comes from Anodontia alba, assembly GCA_964016985.1. Classification (NCBI taxonomy): domain Eukaryota; kingdom Metazoa; phylum Mollusca; class Bivalvia; order Lucinida; family Lucinidae; genus Anodontia; species Anodontia alba. The sequence goes on from OZ024824.1 coordinate 101,799,539, forward strand.
AATAATGAAATGGGGCGAGTAAAGCAAAAAGGTGTTTTCGAACATACTGTATTTACTCCAAGTATTCAGGCAGACAGGTCTGAACACATTACGAAAACATGCCTATTCAAATATACTGAACATTTTGCCACCAAAAACTGAAAATTTTCAGATAAAAAATCTCTGATATTTTTCATATTTCTGCTCAAAACATAGATTGTGGGTACTCGTTAGAACCGCATCGACGAGGCAGTTCTAACGAGTACCCACAATACATGTTTTTAGCAGAAATAAGAAAAATAATGTATACCCCTGTAAACCCAAGTTTTACTATATAAAAGTGGGGTTTAAGGGGGTCGTCTTTATACAGGCATGTTTTCGTGACGAGTGTAGACCCAAAATGTTTGTCATTCATCCAGCAGTTTTCAGATACATCAACAGTATAATGGATGTTAAAATTTTTGGACTAGTACAGTAATGCATTAAGGTGTCCAAATATTTAGAGTAAATATGGTATGCAAAATGCAAAAATTTAGATCCTCTTGCATATCCACCCAGTCTCATCAGTACCTTTGTCTTCTGTATTAAATTCTACAATAGCTATGATTCTGTAAGTATTTTCAACATGTTTTCATGGAGAAATACATGTTAACCCTGGTTCTGCTGGTCCCAGATATACCCTGCCTTTGCAAACAGTGTAAATCCAGATCAGTTGGCTTCTTCTTGCCTTATCTAGAACTAAGTTACCATACAAAGAAAAAACAAAAACAGAACCTGCTTACCTTGAGTGGGGAGAGACGAAGATACTCAAAATAGATCCTTCCTGGCCTTTCTGATGCCTGTAAGTAGATGTGAAGACATATAAAATATGAAAAGTATTACGGTACAAAACAATGCAAAAATATTCTTAAAAAATTAATAATGATAAAAAAGGAATTACTAACATAGTTTTAAATAAGACTATTTTACAAACAAATAGAATGGATCACTGTTTGTATTAAAATGATCTTAAATAAAACTGTTTTCAAACCAAACAGGACTGAAATGTTTCTTATTTCTCCAAGAAATCATGTGTCGTTGCAGGAATTCATTAGACTTGCCTCACTAAACAATTCTTATGAGTATCAGAACATATTTTTAAGGAGGTACACAAAAAAAAAATTGAATAGGATACCTCTTATCTAACGTTATAAATGAGTGAAGTTACGAGTAAGATTTGCAAACAATGAAGGTCAAGTAAAGTATAATATATACATGTATTTAACCTTTTAACCTTTACCACTCTCCAGGCTAATTCAGCAGATTTCAAATTTATGATCTTTTTTTCTTATTTTTTTATGAAAACAGGATTTGACATTTCATGGAAATTGTCTCCATTGGAGACAATTTGCATGAAATGTCAAATCCTGTTTTCTGGGAAAATAACATAAATATTTCAAAATGTTGTCTGCTGAAAATTTTTCCCAGAGTGCGAAGCATTAAGTGTCATTCACAAAACAGATAAGGCACTTTTTTCATCCAAAAAATGCTGATAGCATTCTTATTTCTCAACAAAAACACATGTTGTGGGTACTCATTAGAAGCGCCTCGGCAAGGCGCTTCTAATGAGTACCCACAACATATGTTTTCATCGAGAAATAAGAAAAATATTATGTGGATACCCCCTCTTATCTGTAGCTATGACGAAAGCAGCTGGTTATGTTTTATTTTCTTCTTATTTTAGCAGGCTAAAGGTTGAGTGAAAAGAAGACATTTTACTTTTTACCAGAGACAATTTGCTCACTGTCTTTCTGAGTTAATGTGTAAATGGTAAAAACAACTGAGAAGTAATATTATGTTTGTGCACACTGATCTATCATATCCCAATCAAAGAAGTGATATCACGGTTCAAATTCTCTCCTCTCAAGCCAACTGGAAGAAATTTTTTAGCACCAATGTTTAAGTAGATGATCTTACCAAGATGGCTGCCACTTCCTGCAGAGACTTCTGGGCCAGAAGCAGATCAGACTGTAACTGAAAACTCTGAAAAAAACAAAAACAAATGGTCAAAAAATGCAGAACCAGATAAAGTTCCTTTCCAACTAAACAGTATTGATATTTTCTTATTTCTCCATAAAAAACATATATTGTGGGTATACATTATAAGTGCCTCCCCAGCACCACAATGTATGTTTTCACAGAGAAGTTAGAACAAATATTTACCTGATACCTACCCTTAACTAGAACTATGTCAGGACATAATTTGTATGTCATATATATTGCATAGCATTACAATTTGGAAGGTTATAATTTGCCTGCTGTCATAATAAACCCGCTATGACAATAGACTCTATGAAAACGATTACTAGTGGAAAATATTACTGTAGAAAAGTTTTCAACTTTCACCTGTAGGACTTAAATAGCAGCAACTGACATTATAAAATACTTTTGTTACTTTCCACATAAAAAGGGCTTGACATTTGTTTTCATGAGACAATTTCTATGAAATGTCAATCCCTATTACCTGTGAATAATAAGAAAAATATCACCAACTTGCCGTCTACTAAATTTGTTCAGACAGGTTAATAGTCTTGAGTTAAATTACTGACCTTTATTAACTGTCTGCACATAAAAAGCAAGATACGTTAAGCAACAACAATAACACATTTATTTTCCTTGAAATTCTACTACAGTTGCAATTCTACTACAGTTGCATTTTTGAGATTAAGTTAACATGTAGAGCAACTGTATTATTACCTCTGATTCCTCTGCAGCCATGAGATGGGCAAACACATCATAGAGGGACATCATAAATCCTTTATCTATTTTCACATTAAACTCTTGGACCAGTACTTTAAAGTATCTGGAATAAAAATAATGAACTATCAACTGAGACATTTAAATAATACCTGACATTAACTTTAATTTTATTTTTTATTATTTATTTATTTGTTTTTTTTTGTTTTTTTGTTTTTTTTTGTTTGTTTTTTCTTTTTTCTTTTTGATTTTTTGTATAAATTCTGGCAAATTACTCACAAACTGAAGAAAACCCAAGGGGCTTTATGTTAAGTTTGTGAGGTATTCAATGGAGTTTACATATCAATAAAATCTACAAAAATAATATTCCTTAGAATTCCAACTTTGTCATCAAAATGTTACAAATGTTGCCAAAAATGTCAATCTTTTGAGATGGCAGTAGGAAAATAGATCTGACAGATTCTTGCTCTAGACTTTATTGCAGTGTAAAACTTTTCCTTCAACCAAACAAATTTGAATAAGGTAATAGAAATATCTGTCATACATGTATAATGATGGAAATCAAGAATACTAACATTATTTCTCAAGACTTCTATCAGATAAAAGAGCAGTTTCAAATATTAGAGATAGATCTAAGCCGACTTTTTAATACTGAACTAACTTGCTTTATTTTGCCCTTGACATTATTTCTAACTCTTTTAAGAGCTGAGAAAATAAGGCTTGATAGTTCATCTGAGAACTCTGGCTTGTCTGCCTTGTAGACAATTCACATGAAATGTCAGGCCTTATTTTCACTGAAAAAAAAAAACAACATAAAATAATAAGAGAATTCAGACTGTAGCCTGCTAAATTTTGGCTTGGCACTTTTATGGTTAAAAACACACAAACTTGAGATTATTCTGGTCTTTGCCTTCTGTTGATACATTCTACAGTATTCAATAATTCTGTAAACACACAGTGACGGCCCTAATCCAACTGCTTAGACGGACAAGCTGATCTGGGCCCAGTTGTTCAAAGCTAATGACATCGTTAGTTAACGATTCGTTAAAATTTACATCCAGTGATACACAAATATGCTGAAATTTTTTGCTGAAAAAATGTGTGTAGCTTTTGCAGTGCAAAAGCTACTCACATTTTTCAGCAAAAATATCAGAATATTGTATACTGAATCTGCTAAAACAGTTAACAAAATGACCTTAACGAGCTTGTTAAGCTAACAACGCTTTGAACAACTTGGCCCTGAGCTTTATTGTCCACAAATGCCATGAATTTTATTTGGTTTATTTCAGATGGTCAAGTTATTTATGCATTCTCACCTAAATGTATCTACATTATTTTCTGGAACAGTCCTTCTCATAAGGCCAACTTCAATGAATGGTTTCTGTCCCTTTTTCTTCACAATATACACTGGGGTGGGTGAAGGATATAACACAGAGGGGAAGTAGGCATCTGGTAACTGATTATCAAGCTGAAATACAATTAGAACAATGATATAAGAACAATGATAATTTACTGGGCCCAGTTGTTCAATGGGTCGTTAGCTTAACGAGCGTGTTAAGGGTCATTTCGTTAACTGTTTTAGCAGAATCAATATACAATATTCTGATATTTTTTGCTGACAAAATGTGAGTAGCTTTTGCACTGCAAAAGCTACTCACATTTTTTCAGCAAAAAATTCAGCATATTTGCATATCACTTGATGTAAATTTTAATGAATCGTTAACTAACGATGTCATTAGCTTTGAAAAACTGGGCCCTGGTCTTCAGTCAAACAGCTGGCAATAAATGAGCAGCTGAATGATGGTGGGCAATCAAATGATATCCGTTTGAGCATTTATGCCATTTAAAAATGTTTAAGAATGACAGCTGAGCTATTCTCAATATGAACTTACTTTTGAAAATACTATTTCCAAACAAGATGTGTCAATAAGCAGTGCTTATTAAATACCTTCTGCAGGAAGCCAAAATGTAACAGACAGACAGATATGTGGATGGACAATATGAAAACAGTATTTTATTTTCCCAGAAAACAGGATTTGACATGTCATGGAAATTGTCTCCTTAGCAGACCACATTGTATTTGCATGAAATGTCAAATAATAATTTCCAGGAAAAAACATCAAAACTTTATCATTGCTGAATTAGCCCAGATATTGGTAAAGGTTAACTAGTAACAGTGTTTTCAGAGAAAACAGATGTCCCTCACTGTCAATTTTTAGATTTTCTACCACTAGGACCTTGAAACAAGAGGCCTAGGGGCCACAATTTGCTCAACTGAGTAAAACTGCCATTGCATATCTGCAGATGCCATGCAACATTCTTCTAGTATTGCCACAGCAAATAGGACAGAAATTTGACCATGCTGTAAAAAAGGTTACAGGTCATCCTAGGATCATCATCTGAACAAACTTGGTAAACATTGAGTCCCAGATGCTATATACGAAGATTCAAACTCAAAGCTTTCTTTGTTCTGGAGAAGAAGATTTTTAAGTGTCTTTTACCATATATGGGCATAGCAGCCATCTTATTAAATGGTTAGGAACCATTTGAACAAATTGTCAATATCCCTACAACAGAAGACCCCATACTAAATCTGGTGAAAATTTGTCAAGTGCTTTCAGTCAAGAAGATATTTAAAGATTACATGATTTTATATAGCCCAGCAGCAAGGGCGGATAACACCCTGGGTACAAAATTTTGACTGTAACTAAAAAGTTTTACTACTTTAATCATACATAGTAAATTTTGCCATCAGCTTTTAATACATTTTGAGAAAAATGATTTTTCAATAGTTTCCCCATACAAAAGTATGGGGATGCAAATTTGACCTTGCCCTAAAAAGGTCATTGGTCATCCTAGAATCATCATTTAAACAAACCTGGTAGATCTTGAGTCCCTGATGCTGTATACCAAGATTCAGCCTCAAAGCATTCTTGGTTCTGGCAAAGAAGATTTTTAAGTGTCTTTTACCATATATGGGCATGGCTGCCATCCAGTTCAATGGTGCAGAACAATTTGGACAAATTGATGATACCCCTTCGACAGAAGGCCCTATGTGAAATCTGGTCAAAATTGGTTAAGCTGTTTCAGAAAAGACTTCTCCGATTCTGACCATTTGTACAAATTTTCAATCCCCCTTTGACAGAAGGCTCCACATGAAGTTTGAAGAAAATTGGCCCAGGGGTTTCAGAGGAGAAGTGGTTCAAAGGTGTGAACAGACAGACTACAGACAATGGACTCAGGTGAGCTAAAAAAGGTCACAGTCACCAAACTGTAACACTTTTTGTTATGTCCCAATAATATATCCATGAAAATTTGGTAAGAATCCAACCACAGGTTCACAACATATTGTTCAGACAAGAAATTGTCATGTCAATGCCATCACCAAGGCTGACACAGCCACCAACGGAATCCGCACCAAAAGCAATATGTGTAACAGTGTTTTCAGAGAAAAAAGATGTCCCCTTACCATCAAATTTCAGTTTTTCTACTGCTGTGACCTTGAAAATAAGGTTGCGGTCACCTAAATCTGTGTTATGTTCAAATTATATATATATACTGAACTAAAAAAGAAACTTTCGCGAGACTTCAATGGAACTGTTTCCACATATGTGTATACTAACAGGTTTTATTCGTATTTGTTATTGCACAATAATTTAAAATCAATTCATCAAAGTTCATTTACAGTCTGAAAATTATCAATTTCATTGGATTTTTCAATTTCATTTGAGGTAGGTGTCGATTCAATTTTTTTGGGCTTTAGTAACTAGTATGCCACCACGAGCATTGCTAACAGCTTGACAGCAACGACGCATTGAGTGGATGAGATTATTAATTTGAGCGTGGGGTATATTATTCCACTGTTCTAGCAAAGCGTCACGGAGCTCATTGATGTTACCAGGTGGATTTTGACGTTGCCGTACATGTGTGTTAAGATTATCCCAAAGGTGCTCGATGGGATTTAGATCCGGGCTTTTTGAGGGCCAGTCATCTATGAAATCAGTATTGTTGTTTCGCAAGAACTGGATATTGTCACGGGCGATGTGAGGTCTGGCGTTGTCTTGCTGAAACACAGAAATAACGCCGTGATTTTGTAAGAGAGGAACAACGTGTGGGGCAAGGACATGGTCTCTATACTTTTGAGCATTCAAATTGCCATCAATGACCACTAACTGGGTATGATACCCATAACTTATTCCGGCCCAGACCATCACGAAACCCCCACCGCCAAAACGATCCCGCTGAAGAACGCAACAGTCAGCGTAACGTTCATTCCTACGTTGGTAGACCCTGATCTGACCATCACTATTGGACAATGCAAACCTGGATTCATCTGAAAAAAGAATCGTCCACCAGTCTTGCCTTGTCCAGTTGATGTGTCTATCAGCCCATTGAAGCCTGTCACGGCGATGACGATCGGTTAATACTGTTCCGATGTAGGGACGATGTGCACGTAAATTGTTCTCAGCCAAATGATTTCGTACTGTTTGAGCGGAAATCCTGGGGTTATGAGTACCTGGGGTGACAGACGCTGTAGCTGTTGCAGTTAAAAAACGATTTCGTAAATGTTGGTTCAAAATATAGCAGTCTTGCGCCCGCATGGTCACACGTGGTCTACCGCTACGTGGAAGATCTTCCGGTCTGCACAAACCACCGTCTCAGACTTCTAACTGCCTACACAGATGATCCAACTTGCGCAGCAACATCTTCCGTTGAAGCTCCTGCCTCTAGCATCCCAACGGCTCTCTCTCTTAAATGTTTTGCAATTCGCGGCATCGAAATTTTGCCCAAATTGTATCAATATAAAAGTGTTTAGGTATTTTTATGACTGTAGTCGTCAAGTGCAATAATTTGCAGTGAAAAAAGTTAACACATGTAAACCAGATATGTCCACCCCATGCGTGCACGTGAAAATGGAGGTTTTGTCAAAACAGACGATATTGTTCGACATGAGGTGATTGTCTGACCGATTTCCCAAAGTAGGACATCAGTGTAAACTACTACATATACACATTTTTCTACATGTTGTATTAAACCTTATAAGATTAAGACCTACTTTGCGAAAGTTTCTTTTTTGGTTCAGTATACATGAAAATTTGGTAAGAATCAAACCACTGATTCACAAGATATTGTGCAGACAAGTGTCAAGCTGATGCCAATGGGATCTGCACCAAAATCAAAACCTTCCCCTCCCTGTAGGCTAGGGAGACATTATGACAACCCAAAGCTAATCACTTTAGTTCAACTTCAGCTTCAAATTGCTTCAATAAGCTAAACATAGATGTTACAAGCAGGAAATGCTTTAGCATATAATTTTTACAACAAAAAGAAAACACTGACCTGTATTCTCTGAACTTTGGCATGGACTGACATGTGATGGCAAGACATTCTGTAGTTCAACCACAGGCCAGGGTTATAACTCCGCCGTAAAGCTCCCATGTATGGTTTCAACATCTGCATCTTTACAAGGTCAGCCTGACAACAAATGGTAAAGTTTAAACCTTAGCATGCTAACAACAAGTAGAAAACAAATTTAATGTGAATTTTTCTTACATTTTTACAAAACAAATGAGTTCCTGACATGTCCTGTGTTTGTTTTATTGCTTGTTGTACTCCAGTTTTACGTCCCTTTCAACAATCTTTCCACCATATCACGCCAATGTCTGGATGTGGCAGGGAGCTCTATGCTCAATTTTAAATGCTGCCTCACTGAAATATCATGCCCCAGACACATGCTATTCCACCCTGTCACATTATACTGACATAAGGCTAACCAGATCTGATTTCTAGCTCTACTTTCTTAATGCTGAGCACCAAGTGAAAGAGCAGCTAGTACCATTTCTAAAATGTTTGGAATAATTCACCTAGGGGTAGAGCCTACAACCTCCCAGTCACAAGATATGTCATGTCATGTAAATCATCTTAATCCTCTCCTAATAAGGCCAAAAATGAGGATGAACTTCTTACTCTATTTTTTGCAAGAAAAATATTTTAAAATATTACCTGATAAATACAGCAACAACCACTGCAGAAAACACTTCTGCAGAAAACATCAACACAACCTTAGTAAGGCCTTCACTTGTTCACAGCTTAAGATAAAAGGGGATATCCACATAATAAGCAAGGTGCGTCCAATCACTACCACAACATGTTTTTGTGAAGAAATTTAAAAAAAATATCATTACTTTTCTGTTTAAAAAAAGGCCCTTTTCTGGAGCTATGATTTGTTGTTAACTTCTAGAATCTATTTAACCCTTAAAGCGCCAATCACAACTGCAGCAGACGACAATTTTTTTTTTATTGGCAGATGATTCACATGAAATGTCGACTTATTTTCTCTGAAAAATAAAAAAAAAAATTCTTGAATGTTGTCTGCTATAAATTTTGCTTGGCGCTTTAAGGGTTAACCTTCACAATTCTCTGGGCAAATTCAGCAAATGACAGATTGATATTTCTCTTATATTTCCTAGAAAACAGCTTTCACATAGCATAGAATGTCAAAGACTGTTTTCTGGTGAAAATAAAAAAAAATTATCAATATGTCTGCTGAAATTTTTACCCAGCATGCTAAGTGTTAATGAGCAGCAAGCATCCTAACCATGTACATGTTATTTCACAAGAAAACAGGTTCAATACAATATATCCTACCTCAAATTGTTCCTGAAGATTTGTCTGCCCCTGTTTGTTCCTCCACTGATCTTCTAGCCATGTCTGTAGTTCCACATTGAGTATCTTCCAACGGTTATTGACTTCCACCTCCCAGACTGCTGGCTGACTTGAAACTGACAGAAGTGCCACCTCCTGGTAGCCACTGTTGATCACTGACACTACCAGTCCATCAAGGGAGACAAACACTACAGTACTGGCTTGTTCAGCATCATTCATCTGAAGAAAGACGTAAAATATCAAAAACCAAACTGAAAAGGAAGATAGTGTTGTTTGTTCAGGGTCTTTGCTGTTTACCAATACCACAGGGTAAGTAGCAAACAGTGAAGACACTGTCCAGATTAAGCTAAGCTTTTTTAAGCTTTTTTGAATTCAAGTTTTTATCATTTATAACTTCAAAATATACCCAAAACAATCAATCATCATACCTAAGCAAACAGTGCTGATGCTGATCAAACTGCTCCTAACAAGCAAATTCAGAGAACATGTCCCCTGCCCTTTAAAAATCCCCAATAAATGTCCAGGTCAACAGAGTACCTAAGTTACAAATGTGAAAAAAAAAACTGTCATTTTGTGAAGAAATATTTGTTCCATTACGAAAACACGCCTATTCAACTATACTGAAAATTTAACCATCAAAAAATGAAAATTTTCAGATAAAAAATTCTGATATTTTTCATATTTCTGCACAAAACATAGATTGTGGGTACTCATTAGAACCATCTTGGCGAGGCAGTTCTAATGAGTACCCACAATCTATGATTTAGGCAGAAATAAGAAAAATAATGTATAACCCTGTAAACCCCAGTTTTACCATATAAAAGTGGGGTTTACGGGGGTCAAAATTATATAGGTATGTTTTCGTGATGCAGCATCAAAGTTTCACATGCACATCTTCAATATGTCTGTAATGTAGGTGTAAAGTTTTGAAAAGATTCAACTAAAGTTCTAAGAGGAGTTGATTTCACAAAATATGCACTATTAAACATCATTGACTACTGTCCTTTCGACATCTCTTGGAAAGACGTTTTTTGCATGGTGTTTTATTTTAAATGAAAATATTTTGTTCTGGTTGACCATATCTTATCAGAAACCATTTGTCTTTCCTATTTCTGTGTTTTGTTCACAAATATTTACACTAATATTAAACATACGGCCAAAAGTTGGTCTGACCTATGCAATTTCTATAGTAAAGTGATTTTTTGGAATTTTTGTCGTAGGAAATATTTTTTACTTTTCTTTGCTGAATTTGAATAATTGATGTTTTACAACAATATTGTGAAAATTTCAGAAAAATTGAACAAGTAGAACTTGTTAAAAAGCTTGCTCCAAGTTACCTACCCTACAGATTTCTGCGTGATTTGGCTTCATTTTTACTAAGGGGAAAAAGTGAAAATATTTGATTTTTTAAAAACCAATAACTAGAATAAAACTTTTTGTACAAAGGTAGTTACGACAAATGGTTTTGCATTAAATCATGACAAAATTTTGCAAATTTACTTCTTCTGTGTAAAGCGTCAAGCAAAAATCAACTTTCTTAAAGATGCCGAAAGCACAGTAGGTGCAGTTGTTGTATAAGGGCTAAGATAAAAATCCTGCCATTTTGTCAGCATCAAACTTGCACACGCACATCTTCAATATGTCTTTAATATACAGTCAACTCTTGTTATCTCAAATTCCAAGGGACTCACTGAAATACTTCGAGATATCCATACCTCGACATATCAGAGTTGAGAGAGTGAGGAAAACAATAAATTGAACAACCACATTTAACAAATGAATATGTAATTTGACTCCTGAAGTTAGAAATATATATATAAAATAATGTGAAAAAGAGGAGAAATTGCTCCTTAGGAGCAATTTCTCCTCTTTTCCACATTATTTTGTTACCTGTTGTCATAGTTTCATGTTAAAACAGGGACCAGATTTTCACTTCGAGATAAGCGGTAATTCAAAATAAGCGAGTTCGAGATAACGAGGTTCGACTGTATATGCAATGTTTCTGAAAGATCCAATGAAAAGTGTAAGAGGAGCTGACTTCACTAACCATGATTGACTAGGCGCAGCTGCACTCAAAAATGACAGTTAAAAACCCTATGATTTTGTGTAGAAATAATTTTTCCGCATCAAAGTTTCACCTGCATATCTTCAATATGTCTGTAATGTACATGTATGTGTAAAGTTTTAGAAAGATCCATCAAAAGCTCTAAGAGGAGTTGATTCACAAAGTATACACTATTAACTATCATTGAATAGATTGTCATAAAAGTTAAAAACCCTTTCCATTTTGTCAAAAAGTATTTTTTTCAGCATCAAACTTCCCCATGCACATCTTGACTATGTCTGTCATATATGTACAAGGTTTTAAAAAGATCAAATGAAAACTGTAAGAGGAGTTGACTTAACAAAGTCTGCACAATCAGTCATAATACAAACATTTTAAAGAATTACAAAGAAGCATAACTCTTGTTATACTGATCCTTCTGCTCCTATTTTCCTAACATGTCTGCATGGTGTGATGGTCAAGGTATGGTGAAAATCTGAACAAAATCGGACAAAAACTAGTCGAAGTTATAGAGCCAAAATCTTATTTGTTGACAGAATGACAGAATGACAAAATGATAGAATCATGGATATGCTGAAAACAGTATACCCACTTAAAACTTCTAACAAAGTAATCTGAGGATTTTGTCCAAACCATATGCACATCTTCAGACATGTAGAAAATGCTTGCAAAGTTTCACAGAGATTGATTTAAACCTGTAGGAGAAGTCGCCCACACAAGACACTCATTTTATATATACATGTACACTATTGAGGCAAAAAATGACTACGTTCACAATGTGAAAAAAAAAAAAAAAAAAAAAAAAAACGCTAAAAAAAAGTAATCTGAGGATTATATCCAGATCATATGCACATCTTAGGACCAGGTAGAAAATGCCTGCAAAGTTTAAAAAAGATCAGTTATAACCTGTAGGAGTTGTGCACACAAGAAACCCACTCTATATGTACTACTGAGGCAAAACATGACTAAGTTCAATACGTGAAAAAAGTAATGTAAATTAATCTGAGGTTTATGTCCAAACTATGCACAAATCCTCATACCATGTAGAAAATGCCTGCAAAAGGTTTAAAAAATTCAGTTAAAGCCTTCAGAAGGAGTTGCACGTGCAAGTCACTACTCTGTACATACTACTGAGGCATAAATGACCATTTAAGTTCACACATGAAAAAAAGCGACAAAAATTGACCTGATGTTTATATCCTTATCACATGCAAATCTTCAGACCATGAAGAAAATGCCTGTAATGTTTAAAAAATTCAGCTGAAAACTGTAGGAGGAGTTGTGCACAAAAGATACTTACTATCAGAGGGGGACGGAAGCATAGAAGCGCGGAATTAAAGAAGAGCTGATTGAAACACAGAAGCAAGAATACCATGTCTCCTTGATTTTCTCCAAAAAGGGCGGGGAGGGGGGAGTGGTGGGGGGGGGGGGGATAAAAAGAAGCAAAGCAATTTGATCAAGGACTACACAGTTTGCTATTCAGTCAGCAATTTTAGACTCATGATCAGGTAATCAAATGGATTTGGTCAAATTTCAGGACAAGTATTGTGAAAAGTTCTTTTAAATGAATATTTAGGATAATTACAGTAGAGTTCTGTAAAACATTAAGGTATATGGGTATCTAAGCTATTTATAGGAGAGTAAAGCGTGGACTGACGCAGCAAGAATACCATATCTCTTCAAGTTTCTCCAAAAAGGTGGGGGATAAAAAGAAGCAATCTGATCAGGAACTACATAGTCTGCTGTTCAGTCTGCAAATTTTTGACACATGATCAGGTAATCGAATGGATTTCCTCAAATTTCAGGACAAGTTTACAAAAGTGTTCAGTAAAAAGTTATTGCATATGAATATTTAGGGTACTTACAGTAGAGTTCTGTAAAAAATTATGCTACATGAACATTTAGGATAATTAAAGTATATGAATATTTAGGGTAATTACAACAGAGTGTATTGTAAAAAGGGTGTGGTATATAAATATTTAGGGTAATTACAGTAGTTATGTAACCAGTTATGGTATATGAATATCAAGGCTAATTATAACAGAATGTATTTTAAATGTTATGGTAGTATATGCATACTACCTGTAGAGTTCTGTTAAAAGGTATGGTGTATGATTTGTTAGGCTAATTACAGTTCATTTCTTTAAAATTATGGTATATGAATAATTAGGGTAACTACCATAGAGCTCTGTAAAAAAGTCATGGTAAATGAATATTTAGGCTAATTATAGTAGAGTTCCGTAAAAAGTTATGGCATGTGAAAGGTAAATACAGTACAGCTCAGTAAAAAGCTATGATATATGAATATTTAGGTTAATTACAGTAGAGCTCTGTAAAAAGTTATTGAATATGAATATTAAGGATAATTACAACAGAATGTATTTTAAAAGTTATGGTACTATATGCATACTTAGGGTAATTACTAAAGAGTTCTGTAGAAAAGGTATGGAAAATGATCAGTTAATCTAATTACAGAAGAGTTCTGTAAAATCATGGTATATGAATATTTAGATTAACTACAGTAGACCTCTGTGAAAAAAGTTGTGGTAAAGAAATATTTAGGCTAATTACAGTAGAGTTTTGTATGAAGTTATATGAGTATTTAAGGTATTACAGAAGAGTTCTGTTAAAGTCATGGTATATGAATATTTAATTTAGGCTAACTATAGTCGAGTTCTGCAAAAAGTTATGGTATATGAATATTTAAGGTATTACAGAAGAGTTCTGTTTAAGTTATTGTACATGAATTTTTAATTTAGGCTAACTACAGTAGAGTTCTGCAAAAAGAGATGTATTGGAATGTTTAGGGTAACTGCAAAGTTATGGTGTATGAAGTTTTAGGCTAGTCACAACAGAGTTCTGTAAAAAGGTAGGATAAATAAATATTTAGGCTAATTAAACTAGAGTTCTATAAAAAGTTATGGTATATAAATCATTTAACTAATTACAACAGAGTTCTGTAAAACTGTATGGTGTATGAATATTATGGTTCATAATATAGTAGAGTTCTGTAAAAAGTTATTGTATATAAATATTTTGGGTAATTACAGTAGAGTTCTGTATGAATATTCAGGCTAATTACAGCGTTCTGTAAAACCAAAATATAGTGTATGACTATTTAGGCTAACTACAGTATAGTTCTGTAAAAAGTGTAGGTATATTAATTTTTAAATTTATTGCAATAGAATTCTGTAAAAAAAAAAAAAAAAAAAAAAAAAACATATTACATATGAATGTTTAGGCTAATTATAATAAAGTCCAGTAAAAAGTTATGGTTTATGAATATTTAGGCTTATTACAATAGAGTTGTAAAAGTTATGATATAAGAATATTTAGGATAATTACAGTAGAGTTCTGTAAAAATAATGGTCTATGACTATTTAAGCCAATTACAATAGATTTCTGTAAAAAGTTATGGAAAATGAATACTTAGGCTAATTAATGTTGAGTTCCATAAAAAGTTATGAAATATGAATATTAAGGATAATTACATTGTATAGACTACAGTAGGGTTCTGTAAAATATTACAGTATATGAATATCTACTCTAATTACAATAGAGTTCTGTGAAAACTATGGTATATGACTATTCAGGGTATCTAGAGTAGAGTTCTGTGAAAACTATACCATATGAGTATTTATGCTAACTATAGTAGTTCCTTAAAAAAGTATAGAAATATTTATGGTAATTACTATAGAGTTCTGTAAAAAAATTATTAGTATGCATTTGCATTGTTTGGGTAACTACAGTTGAGTTCTGTATAGTGTTGGTATATGTATATTTAGGATAATTACAGTAGAGTTCTATTTAAGTTATGGTATATGCATATTTAGGGTAATTACAGTATTCTGTAAAAAGTTATGGTATATCAATATTTAGGCTAACTATGGTAGAGTTCTGTAAAAAGTTATGGTACAAATGTATATGAACATTTAGACTACAGTAGAGTTCTGTAAACAAGTTTAGGTATATGATTACTTAGGGTAATTACAGTAAAGTTCTGAAAAAATTATGGTATATGAATATATAAAATGTTATGGTATATGAATATTTAGGGTAATTACAGTAAAGTTCTGTAAAAATTATGATATATGAATATGTAAAATGTTATGGTATATGAGTATTTAGGCTAATTAAGCAGAATGTATTTTAAAAAATTATCATATATATATTCAGGGATACTACAGAAAAAAAACCCAATGTCTACACAATGCCATGTTCAAATAGCCAAGGTTAAGACCAGATTGCATATTTCTACTGTCTAGTCAGGACCTTCACTATTCTTCTTAAAGAGTCTAAAATGTGCTAATAATGTATTAACAATGAAGGCCTAACTAGCTGCATAAAAATGCAATCTGGTTCAGTTTTCCTTTATGGTATCATGCAGATTTTTCCTACATGTTTGCTTGTTTCTGACTTAACTTTCTTACTCAAACCCAGATCATATATATATTATATATATATTGTAAAATTAGGGTTGTTATGTATCATAACTACAGGAAAAAATAATTGCAAAGCTTAGCATGCTGAGTGAAAACTTCAACAGATAACATTTTGAAATATTTTTTCTTTTGTAATTTTAGCAAATTGAATATCATCAACTTGTCATCTGCTGATTTTACCCAGAAAGGGATGACGGTTAAGGAAAATCTAAACTGAACATTAAAAATGTAAATAACATCTGCTCAATTTTGAATAATGTCTGCCTATCTGAGTTAATTAAAATTATGATAAAAACTTCCATTTGGAAATAGCTAATCAACAATTACTGAAATTCTGGTATAGTGCTTAAATACTACCCTTCTGACAAGAGTGTGCCTTTCCCACAAGTCCAGTCCTATAATCATAGTTTCAGATATGGCACTTTTTAACACCAAAAAGTACTGATTTTTTTTCTTATTCTCCATGAAAACAAATGTAACTGTGTGGGTAGCAATTAGAAGTGCCACAGTGAGTCACTTCTAATGAGTATTTACTACATATTTTTTGTGGAGAAATAAGAAAAATATTTACCTGATACCTGCTCTTATCTAGAGCTATGCTTATATGAAAAAAAAACAAAAAAAACAATTCAATATCATCTACCATATCAGATCTGAGTGCATTAGCAGCAATGTTCCTTGACTGGTCCCCTCAAACAAAGATGTTTTCTGAATCATTGGACAGACATATCTGAGCAAACAGTGTTGGCCCTGATCAAACTAACCAAGAATCTGCACTGTTTGCCATTGACCTAGCACCTATTACACCCTCACCAAATAGTCAGTATGGAGAGACAGTAAGGTGTTCAAATATTTAGGTATACTTTTATCATTACAAAAACAAGCCTATTCATATAAACGGAAAATTTTACCACCAAAAAATGAAAATTTTCAGATAAAAATTCTGATATTTTTCATATTTCTGTTCAAAACATAGGTTGTGGGTACTCATTAGAACTGCCTCAATGAAGCGATTCTTTCCAGTATCCACAATCTATGTTTTTGAGCAGAAATAAGAAAAATAATGTATACCCCTGTAAACCCCAGTTTTACTTTATAAAAGTGGGGTTTGAGGGGGTCAACGTAATATAAGCATGTTTTGTGATGGATATTTTTTTATTTTTTTTTTTTTATATAAGTCCTGCTTAAATGAGCTACTGTTAATTAAGGTGAATGGATACACTTTCAGGGGAGGAAACCTGTCAAAATTGTTTCTGCTCTCTTTAAAAAAAAAAGTTCTGCTCTAAAAGGAAAGAATTGCTCCCATAGGGAGCAAATTCTTTCCTTTTAGAGCAGACCCTTTTAGAAGGACATTGATGCTCAGGAAAGCAAACATGAAGTCACAAAAGCTGTCTCCAATTAGAAAATGCCAGAAAATTTACCAAATGTACCTAGTCCTCGTAAGCTATTTGAAACAAATGATACCCAAGAGCATATTCCAGTATTGAAGGTCAAGATAGCCTAAATAACTAAATAGCCTACTTCACTGAGAATTTTAACTGGACATTATGAATGAATACAAACTATCTCCAAGTTGCAGCTGTTTCGACCATTGAAAATTGTAAGGCAGCTTCAAATCAGTATGTACATTATTCAATAAAGCAAATGACTGTGTTCTGGATTTTGGAATGTACAAAAACAAAGAAATGTTTGCAATCAGATCAATAAATGACTCTGAAAGCCACCATGAAACTTACCTGGTAAACATAATAAATGTACTTTTAAACAAGAATTCTAATTTGTTTACTGTTGGTACAAAACACAGTAATTTTCTGTGACCTTCACATCATGGATATAAGCAAAGCATCTTGGGTAACACTTAAAACTTTAAATACCTATAATCAAGCTTAGCTTTTAGGAAAAATAAGGCCTATTGCTAGACAGAACAGCTTGCCTGATCTTGCGCTTGTCTATCAGATCTTAAAAACTTTGACACAAAACTTTAACAAAAAATTTCTAAGTCCCTAGCCTTGACCTCCAGGTCATGAGCAAGGGTGTGGATAGTGCTCAATAATATTTTGGACCAACACCTATTCATACCAACAACAAACTAAATCCATCTGAGGATTTAGAAAGTATAAGGTCTTGTAAACTTAAACACAAAACTTTAACATTTTTGTTAATGCCAATGCCGATGCCAATGCCAAGCCAATGATGGAGGTAGTGCAATAGCTCTTCCTGTACTTTCATACAGGTGAGCTAAAAATTGGAGATATTCTTAATTCATGTTTTCCAAACATTTCTTGTTCTTCAGAAATAAACTCTCTAAGCATTAAAGGAAAATGATACACTTTCAGGGGAGGCAACTGTGTCAAAATTTATTTTACCTCCCTTCTGAAAAGAGAGTGAATTCTTTCCTTTTAAAGCAGACACCTTTTCATAGGGACTTAGTGTGCAGGAGAGCAAAACAGGAAGTCACAAAAGTTGTCTCCTTTACACAATATGGCAGAAAACTTACCAAGAGTATCTGGTCTCCTTAAATTTATAATAGGGTGTTTGAAAAATATAAACAGCTGACTGCTTGTGTTTTCTGAGTTTGCTTCCCTCATATCATTCAATTATCATGTGACTGACTTTCTGACCAGTCTTCTGAATTGCTTCCAAAGAAGTCTTGATCCTGTATGAAGCAGCTGAATTTATATTTGCATAATTATTACTGCAAGAAAATTGTTTGTTTGTTTAGACTCTGAAGAGAAGCTAAATTACTAGCATAAGCATACACCATTACCTTCATCATGCCTCGTTCATAAGGAATGTCTATGCCTTGCACATGGACCTTGCAACGCAGCAAAACAAAAGAAAACAGGTATAAATAAAGCACTGAACCAGAATGATAAAACAAAGGAACCATTTATATATAGCCATCTCAAAACTGGTAAAGTACTTCAAAGGTCTTGCTGTAATCATTAACCAATTTTAGACTAAATAAAATTCCCCACACTATATATTGGAAGAGTTAAGTTTCAATTTTATATACTTCAGGCTATGTGATTTAGATATTCCTAGAGAAAAATTCCTAAAGTATTTGAAAACAGTGGAGACCCTCACCAGATGCTGCAATTTACGGCATCTGATCTTGGTCAGCACTGCTTGCTGAGTCAAGTTTCAATTTCAGGTATGTCAGTCTGTATAATTTAGATAATCTTAGAGAAAAGGGCTAAATTATTTGAAAACAGAGGAGACCCTGATCAGATGCCACATTTTGTGGTATCCGATCTGGGTCTGCACAATTTGCCCTATTGGGGGTCTACAGACTAAAATGGGTTGTAAGGAATGATTCTGTCTGTCAAGATACTGCACAAAAGTCAATTTTACTAGGCTCCAATTTATTGTATGTCCCCTGTTTTGTGAAATCAAAAATGTCTGGACCAATTTGTTCAAAACTAACGACATGTAACGATGTTGTTAGTTAACATATCATTAAAACTTTTATCATTAAATATGAAATATATGCTAATATTTTTGCTGAAAAAATGTGAGTAGCTTTTGCAAAAGCTACTCACATTTTTTTCTGCAAAAATACCTGTGAATTAGATACTGTACATACTAGAGGAGTTAACATTTTGACCACTAATGAGCTTGTTAAGCCAACAATGCTTTGAACAACTGGGCCCTGTTGTTTCCATCACAACCTAAACTAAAACTGCATTCCTCCAAATGCATTTTGATCCTATAATTTACCAGCTTTGAATATGAGCAGCCTTATGACATATGTAAATGATATACCCAGACCAGATTGCACACAGGTCCTGGTCAGGGCAAGCTGACTTCATTTTTTAAACTCTATAAAATCAAATGACAATCTGTGCAAATTATGCATGCCTTGACTAGACCCTGCATGTGTGCATTCCAGTATGGACATATGTATCTAGCATACACCCTAAGGCAGGTTTTTGTCACTACACTGGTCCTTTTTTCCTACATGAAATTAAACCAACTTCAAATAATCTACATTAAACCCTAGATGTAAAATCTAATAACTCTCAATAGAACAAGCCCTACAAAATACATATTTTTTATTACAATGAGCACTACAGGTAAGAAGTGACAGCTGTTTCTTATCACTTAGCATGCTATAGTCACATTAGCAGACAACAGTTGATAGCAGTTTTCTATTTTTTCCCAGCAAATAGGCTATGGCATTTCATGCAATTTATCTCTCTCAGAGACAATTTGCATAAAATGTCAAAGCCTATTTTCTGGGAAAAAATAAAAGAAATATTTCAAAATGTCATCTGAAATTCTGATCATCCAGGATGCTAAGCATTATTACTCTGTGAAACATATGTTCTGATAGAGGCACTCATAGTTCTAAATATAACAGGAAGGTAGACAAATATTTTATAGTATGTCTCCATGGAAACGTATGCTGTGAGTACCCATCAGAAGCACCTCGATGAAGTATTTCTAATAAGTACCTCAACATGTATTTTTGAGGAGAAATAAGAAAACTATCAATATTTTTGGTTAAAAATATAGGACTTTAACTTCACAAATCTGCTGAGTTCTTACACTATGTTTTCATCTAGAAACACAGAAAATATCATTATTCTTATTTCCAAAATACTGACTTGTCTTTGAGCTTGGCAAAATCTTAATACTACAAAAAAAGGGTTTATTTCAAAATTTACTTCAAAGGAGCTTTTCTCATGCAAATATTGATAATAACACATAAAAGCAAAATTTATCTTTAAATACTATGAGATAAGTTTTGCAGCATTAACTTCAAAAAGAAATATTATTCCTTTCCTTGATGAAAACATAATTATGTTCTAGGTAATTTTTAGAAATGCCTCAGTGAGGTGCTTCTAATGAGTACCCACAATATATGTTTTTGTTGAGAAATAAGAAAGAAAACAATACTTTTTGGCTGAAAAAAGCCCCGTATCTGGAGTTATGAATGCAAAAGAAAATTCTGACCAAATGTGTTATACTCGTACAAGTATGCAATGAGAAGCAACTTTTGAGATAAAACTGTAACTGAACCAGAAAAAGCAGAGAAAAATAAATGGTACCCACTCAAGGTAGCCTGGTCAGCAACAGAATATCAGGACAGGACCTTTTAGAACATAAAATGTGCCATGCCAGACAAAAAACACAAACTAGAAAACTCTTAAGCAAGCAAGGGTCCTATCAGTAAGCCTATGTATGAAAACTATACCAAACATATAGAAGTAAGAAGAGATCACAATGCCATCTATAGTCTCCTGACAGATGGTGTACCCAAGTTTGATCACTTAAGTTGGGATGCTTATAATGTCAAAGTGACCAGTTATGGGTAGGCAACAAACTATCTTCACTGGATGTACAAATCCACCAAATTTAGTCAGCTTAGGCTATACAGTACCGAAGATATTTACAGGACAAGTACTTTCCATAAAGTATGTCAGTGGTCAATATATAGGTAATAATAACCTATTTATAGTATATAACATAATAATGTAGTTCAAATACTGACATAGGTCACAGAGTCCTACTTATAGTATGCAAGCTATTTATGGCATATGATAAACTAGTGTAACAGAATGTACACACACACTGAATCAGTCAGCTTAGGCTATACAAGACAAGAGATATGGTCAGGGAAAAAAAAAGGAGCAAAAAACAATGGTTACCTCACATCAACGACAAATGCAAGGGCATTATAACACTTAGTATTTGGACATACTTATCAAGCCCATCTTACTACCTGATGTGTTTAAAAGTGCTTGCTGAATGACAATTTGTGTAGACTTTGATCAGTCTGCTCTTTCCTGAGTTATCTGACCCAGGTCTATATTACTTACTCATGTATGTCTGTCCAAATATTTTTCGGGTAAATATAGTTTAAGTCAAACTGATACAATTTCAGAGGAGGCAACTGTCAACAGTGTTTGCCTCCCTTCAGAAATGGGATTTACTCTTACAGGAAAAAAAATTTGCAAAATTCACTGAAATTGTTTCCCATATAAAATATGGCAGAAATTCTACCAAGTGTTGACCCTGATCAGATTACATGAAGCATCTAGGTTTTTTGCCTTTCAGTTTACAGAGACAATCTAGTGAACACTGTAACATAAGAGGCTGGCATGCCTTTGGGTTTCAGTCGTCAGACTGCTGATCAGTGCATTTTGGGTTGGATTATTGTGGACTTGTTTATAGCCCTTGTAGGTTATTATCCAAAACGAAACAAGCTTTGGTATTGATCACTGGGCTCTAAGAAATTTATATACATCTTCCATTGTGCTGTTTTGTATGGTTCCTTGTAGCTATGATTGACCAGCATTATCTTTCGACTTTTGTTGAGTGTATTTTAAGCTTAACCATGGCAGCATTTGAAATATTGAATCTGCTAATTATGGTTGCATATATTATTCGTGACGTTGGTGTTGGGTGGGATTGGCATAATTAATCCCCTGACTCTTCCATTATCATGTACATGACTTGATAAGTTTGATTGGCTAAAATTGCTATGGAAGCCAAATACATTTGCAAGGATAATCATAATTCTGAAATTATTAGTAGTCTGTAACTTTGACTTAGAGGTGAGAAGACGTCTTTCTTGGTTTCTCCTGACTGACGGCGGGCTGCCGTGCAGGATTTTTGGTTGATATTTGTCTGGTCGTGATGTGTGTTGATGCATGGACGAGAGTATGTTACCAGCATTCAGTAATATCTGGAACTTTAACATATGTGAGATCTATGTCATAAGGGTAATTTAGATTCATACAGTATTTTATCAGAACTTACTCTATTTGTGGACTTACGGCTGTTTAGGACTAGTGAAGCCATGTACTGAAAATTGCTATATTTTGGACAAGAACTAATTATCTGTCATTGATGACTAATAATGTCTTGCTGAATAAAGCTGATTAAATATTAAGTATTATTTCATGTGTTATATCCACTATACGATCAATGTGCCACTAGGTGTTATTCAATGTGTTATATCCACTATACGATCAACGTGCCACTGTGGAAATTATGGGACAAACACTACATAAAAAGAATAAAAGTTACATAGGAATATCTGGATCTGTATTTTTTTTATTTCTCCCCATGAAATTATATGTTGTGGGTATGAATTAATTAGAAGTGCCTTGCTCAGTGTCCACAAAACATTGTTTGTGAAGGAATAAGTAAAATTTTGACACTTTTTTTGAAAATGCACATTATCTGGAGCCATACTATATATAGAAGATATGGTTGCTCATTTCTGTATAGGAAATAGTAAAATCCTCTTGTAAAACATCTCAACCTTGTGATAATTTGAAGTTGATTAGATTTCAAACATAAAATCATTGGGTTTATGAACAAAAACTCATGCATTAAACAAATTCTGAATTAATGTGATAAAACCTACTATACTTTCCCTAAATATTATAGTAGTCATGCCCATGCAAACAACGTAGACCCAGATCAAACAGCTCCTACAGTTGGAGTAGGGTTTTCACTGTTTGCCATTACTAAATATGTTAAAGAATTTGTTCATACACTACAACCTCTTTATAACACGATTAGTTATAACACAGTTTTGGATATAACACGGTTCAAAGATGGATCCTACAAATGTATAGATTATATTGAAAAATGACCATTTATGGTCATTTTTCAATATAATCTATACATTTTTGTTTGGATATAACACGGTTGTTTAACTAACACGGTTTATTCTATGGATCCCAACAATAGTGTTATAAAGAGGTTGTGGTGTATTTTAATATAAATAAACATAGATCCAGATAAGGTGCCCTTTTCAACCAAACATTGTTGATATTTTTTCTTATTCTTCATGAAAATGTATGTTGTGGGTACTCATTAGAAGCGCCTCACTGAGGCACTTCTAATGAGTACCCACAACATATGTTTCTATGGAGAAATAAGAAAAAATATTTTCACGACACCCCCTCTTATCTGGAGCTGTGAGTACGGTAAGTAGTTCTGGTGTCTGAATATTTAGGGAAATTGTGGTTAGCAAGCTGAAACCATGCTAAAGCTGGACATGCTGAAAAATCCTCTCTAGGATTTAACATTTACATGCAGGAAATAAGCATCAAAATTGCAGCTACCTTGATTAATGTTAAATTATGCAATGATAACACTAAAAACAACATAATCATTTAATAGTTCACACATCATGTTTAGACATCACCTTTACTTCAAAGGAGTGAAATGTGGGGTGTAAAGTTCCAAATATGAGCTGGACATCAGCATTTCCAAGAAGATTGCATGTGCATTCAGTGAAGACTCAGATCAGACAGTGCATCTGTGCAGCATCACAAAAACATACCTATATAATTTTGACCCCCTTAAACCCCACTTTTATATAAAACTGGGGTTTACAGGGGTATGCATTATTTTTCTTATTTCTGCTCAAAAACATAGATTGTGGGTACTCTTTAGAACTGCCTCGCCGAGGCAGTTCTAACGAGTACTCACAATCTATGTTTTGAGCAGAAATATGTAAAATATCAGATTTTTTATCTGAAAATTTTCATTTTTTGGGGTGGTAACATTTTCAGTATATTTGCTGTCCACTTGAAGACCCTTTGTATCTTTGGCTACCCAAAGATGCTCTGTAAAGTCTCTGATCAGACTGCATGGACGTGCCTTTCTGTGTCTTCGGGTTGGGCCCACAAGCAATCTTCTAGGAATGCTGTGCCCTAATTCATTTCATACATAATTGGACACTTCCAAGTAATGTGTGAAATGTGAAATATCATATATGACATCCACAGCAAACTTTTAAAAATTTTAAAGCATAACAGGGCCCAGTTGTTCAAAGCCTCATCAGCTTAACAAGCTTGTTAAGGGTCATTTTGTTAACTGTTTTAGCTGATTCAATATACAATATTCTGATATTTTTTGCTGAAAAAATGTGAGTAGCTTTTGCACTGCAATAGCTACTCACATTTTTTCAGCAAAAAATTTCAGCATATTTGCGTATCACTCGATTTAAATTTAAACGAATCGTTAACTAACGACGTCGTTAGCTTTGAACAACTGGGCCCAGATCAATAGGCATTACGCTAAATGTCCTAAAATTTCATGCACCAAACTGTCTGACAAAATACTGATGCAATAAGTGTAGACCCAGATCAGACCACTCCTGAAGAAGCAGCCTGATAAGGGTCTCCAAGGTTTCCATACCACTAAAGTATTTTTAAAAATAATGTACTTCAGCTCTTCCCAAGCAATATTCCTTTTACAAAATTTTTGGCCTTACAGGCTTAGTGTATTCAATGTTAAGTGCAATAACTCTTCATGCTGATATAGAATTTAAGGAAAATGCATACACTTTAACCCAATCACAACAATTGTCGTCTGCTTTGTCTTCTGCCGGTTACTTTAAAAGTCATTGTCACAAACAGTGTGGACCCAGATCAGACTGCTCCTCCAGGAGCAGCCTGATCTGGGTCCACACTGTTTGCCTATATGCAAAAAGTATGTTTGAAAAGTTTGCAAGTAGATGCAGCAGACGACATTAACAGACGACATTTTCAGTTGCAGGTTTTCTTGGCGTTTTAAGGGTTAAAGGGAAACATCTACATCTCTGTTGAAATTGTTTTGCCTCCCTTCTGAAAAGGAGTCTAATCTAAAAGGAAAGAATTTGCTCTCTTGGGAAGCAATTTCTTACTTTTGTCAGAGAAAACCTCTTTCAGAGGGGCTTGGTGTGCAGGAAGCAAACAGGAAGTCACAAAAGTTGTCTTCCTTGTAAAAAATGGCAGAAAACCCACTCCGTATATCCATTCCTCTTAAGTGTCAGTAGACGATAGTTTAAACTTTCTTTTTATTTTCCCAGAAAACAATGTCTGACATTCCATTTTGAGACAGTTTGAATAAAGGTATAAACCATAAATTATTTTTACAAGGGCCACAACTTGATAAAATCCCAAGATCTATTTTCTGGGAAAAATAAAGTATCAATCAAGTGTCATTTGTTAAGTTCATCACCAAAAGAGTGCAAACAGTTAACATTTGGCATGCTGGGTAAAAATTTCAGCAGACTACATTTTGAAATATTTTTCTTACTTTTCCTTGAAAATAGGCTCCTAAGGATATAATTTGAATGAAATGTTGAAGCCTGTTTTCTGCAAAAAATAAGAAAAATGTGATCAATTTGTTGTCTGCTGAATTTACCCATACAGCAGTAAAGGTTAATGTATATGTGTAGTTGTAGAGCAAACTTGTTACCTTTCTAGCTCCTTTAGCTACTCTCTCATCCTGGGTAAACAACAGGACCCTCTGTTGATGATCCAAATATGACACCCAGTATATGACCAGCTTATCACTGCGAGTCTTGCCAATGAGTGATTCATCAAGCTTGCCCAGCAGACCATCAGTTTCATCAGACTCATCTGAAATAAAATCAGAAAATGTTTTAGTTTCTTTTTTGTTTGTTTGTTATACAACTCATATCCACTGCAAGGATATGAAGGGGTTAAGTGTATGTGTGTGTGTGTGT
Organism: Anodontia alba; assembly: GCA_964016985.1. Classification (NCBI taxonomy): domain Eukaryota; kingdom Metazoa; phylum Mollusca; class Bivalvia; order Lucinida; family Lucinidae; genus Anodontia; species Anodontia alba. Next base: position 101,825,910 of record OZ024824.1, read on the forward strand.
GTTGGGGGAGGAGGGGGGGTAACTTCCTATATATGGCATAGTATGGGTGTGCATGCCAAATGGTGCCCTTTTTCAGTGCTGCCAGGTTTTATGAATAGCCCCCTTTTTTCATCAAAATGTATATGACTTACCTGATTATTCTTGATTGGTATATGAAAGGCCCCATTTTTCTGACATCCCAGTAGATGCACATATTTTTCACTCAGAGATTTTTCGACGCTGCTTGTTCTCTTGGTATTCAATGAATTGACTGAGATATTTGTATAACTACCAGCAATAAATAGGTACAAAAATCAAAGGGCAGTATATGAATGGGTCACTATTTCAGATGATCTAGTATATGAATGGGCCCTTTTTTTTTCAAGGCCAGGTATATGAATGGGATAGGTTTTGAAATACGGCTCAAACATCCATACCACAATTATCCCTAAGTTATTCCCCTACACCCCTCCCTACTAGTTGGGATTATATCGTGAAAATGATATTGACACTGCTTTAAGAATAAGAGCTGTCTCAGGACAGCGTAGCTCACCTGAACTGTGCTTTGCCTCTAAAACTTTAACCAAAAACTTAACCATAATTTTTTGTAAGTCTGTGACTTTGACCTCAAAGTCACTCATATGAGTCAGGATGGTACAGCTTAACTTCAGACCAGTATCTAATGCAAGGGCAAGTATAAACTATTTCCATCCAGAGGTTCAGGAGATACAGCCTTTTAAAGTATTTAATAATTTTAACCAACAACAAGTGCCAATGCCAATGCAGTGGTGATTGCTACATCTCTACCTGTTTGTTTGTGTTGAGGTTTCACGGCCCAGTCAACCCAATGGGTCATGTCAAGCACAGTCAGTTTACCTAACCACACATTTACTGGACAGGCTTAGTCCTCTAAGTGGTTAATCAGTATTGTGCACATTCTTTGGCCAGAAACTGACAACTGCCCTTCTTGAATCAGTGGAAGGGAGAGAATGACCATAGAAAATATTTCATGATCAATTACATCTCTACCTGTACTTTTGTACAAGTGGTATCCTATAAACAGTATCACCATAATTATCACACAAACCCTTTAAGCACACAGTCAAGCAATTTCATAATCTTCAAATTACAGCTCATGTACTTTTATCTGCTTCTTTAAAGGCATAAAAGCATATGTTGTTGATACTCATTTGAATTGCCTTGACAAATCAATGCAATTCAAATGAGTACCAACAACAGGGTAGTGACAAAACACAATACCACAATATCAGATACCAGATACCAGTTATGACTTTTTTGGTTTGACCCAGACGGACACCTAATTAACCTGAACTGGGATGACAGCACTGACCACCATTGAGATTTCATTCTGCAAGCTGCCAAGGAAACAGTCTTTTTGATTAGGAGTCATTTGCCATTAATTATTCATAATTATTTATCTTTTGTTTTTGTAGTTTTGAAAGGAAAGTTTTCCACCACATAGAAATACACCACAACATCTTTATCTTTATAACACTGTTCATTATAACACAGTTTGTGATAATTTTTATTAAAACACCGTATAACTTTTGTTTGGATATAACATCAGAGTTTAACTGACACGATTTGAGCCGTGACACAAGATAATGGTACTTTTCGTTCTCTGTTAAGTATTTCTTCAAATGCGCATTCCCAGCCATTTAGGGGGGCTAGATGTCTGATTCTTGGTCTTAACCTTCATCTAGTTCTAGTCTACAACTGTGAGAACAGCAAAGGCTCTGGTGTGACTGTGCATATGCACAGTTGTGCCGGAGCCTTTGCTTTTTGCATATGAGATAAGTATCATTATTTCATGGACTGGCTCAATTATGCTCTTACAAAGAGGTTGAGGAGCTGCAGATAAAAGTGGGTTGGTGACAAACTAAACTTTGAACAACTATTATACACTGCAGCGCCGTTATAACGCGGTCGCTTATAACGCGGAAACCGTTATAACGCGGTTGGGCCTTGGCTCCCGTTTTTTTCCCCACCAGTTTGAAAGTGTTGCCCTTTTTCCGCGGAACGCAGCAGTCTAAAAATCGCCAGCCGTGACTATATACTCACTGATTTACTCATTCTTTTTTACCAAACTTTTCATCAGTTTTTGTCTTTAGGCTATTTCAGATCACGTCCGCGCACCATTTAAAAGCCATACTACGGTAACTGGCACAGCCCTCAACGATAATTTCCATGTATTATAAGTGAAATAAAAGAAATAATAAGAGCAACTTACGCAACACAAATTAATTACATAATTATCCTAACACAGTCATAAATCAACACTTCATTGTCCTCTTTGCTGTAATAGTAGTCTGATAATTAATCTGTTTGTGTGACGTGTGAATGCACTGCCACAGTCCATAGCTCCAGATTAGGTGTCTTTTTTTTTCTTTTTTAATTAAAGAAGACTGTTATTTTTCCTTATGTCTCCATGAAATTGTAGGTTTTGGGTACTCTCTGGAAGGGCCTCAGCGAGGCGCTTCCAATGAGTATCCACAACCTACGTTTACGTGGAGAAATAAGAAATTTAATATGTGGAGACCCCTCTAGTCTGGAGCTGTGGATAGACCCTCTTATCTGGAGCTATGACAGTCGGCATGTCCAAATAGATCAAAGAAACGGGTCAAGAGTGAATACACTGAGATAGCTTAAAGCTCCAGATAAGGTGTCCTATTTTTAGTTAAAAAGTACTGCTACCTTAGGTTAACGGAAATAGACTGCTAGGAAACGAGATGTACTTTCTGGACAAACATGAAACTAAGACTGGTCAGTGCTCTTTATAAAAAAAAATATCTGAGATTAGATTTTTTTATTGTGAAAGAAATCAACAGCAGCAATAAAAACTGACCAAGCAGGTAAGCCTGTCCCTTTTATCATGTTACTAAACATCTGAAGCAACAGTTGGTATTGATTTTTTTCTGCACCTGTTGCTAAACCCTTAGCATGCTGTGTGCATATAATTAGCAGACCACCTTCTGAAATATTTTTTTCTTATATCCTCAGGCTGCATGATTTTGACACTGCATTCAAACTTGAGAAAATTTGCATGACAAAAGTTGTTGTATGAAAAAAAAAAAAGAAAGAAAGAAAAAGAAAAATATCATCAATTTATCATCTGCTGGATTTTTCCAGGGAGCAACAAAGGTTATTTTTTTGACACACAGATCAACTGTGCACATGCTCAAGGCAATTTCCGGTAAAGGACAGGTTGTTTATTACACAGTTATTCATAATGCAAGACTGTTGCAGTTAGTTCCCTTGAATGATCATAAAAGAAAACAAAACAATTTAAGCTTAAAAAATTTATTATTTACTGGATTAAAAGAATAAAACGGAAATCAGGCAAGGTACATGCACAAAGTTTCAACAATAAAAAATAAATAAATAAAAAAAGAACATACAATATAACATACATGCAATGTGTAATATCCCATAATAACTGGAGGAAACTGCAGTGGTGCAAGTGGGTGTGGTTGTCATGTTCCGTATTACGCGGACCACGTATTACGCGGACCACGTATAACGCGGTCAGTGTTCATGGCTCCCGACGACCGCGTAATAACGGCGCTGCAGTGTAGTTCTTAAAGTTTTTATTAAGGTTGTCATGATGCCATACAGAAAAAAAGTATATCATTCTTGAAACAGTATATAATAAACAGGAGATAATAGAAATGTGACGCACTTTTTGTCCTCACCTCCCTCATCATCAGAGTTCCCAGAGTACAGATATTATGTAAGTCCATCAACAGGGATGGTAATAATGCTCAATTAAAAATTATTTTCTTCATCGGTGTTGTTATGGTTCTAGACTGGCAGAATCCTGATATTTTCTTAGTTTTCAATGTTGTCATCATATTATAGGTTAATTTAGTGTCAGTCTGGGTCAAACCAAAAATGTCATATCTGATATTGCGGTATTGTGTTTTGTAACTACCCTCAACAACATATGCTTTTATAAAGAAAATCAGAAAAAATATACTGTATAAATTTCATTAAATAATCATCTCACAAAGTCATCTTCTTTGCTTTCATCACAGTCCTTATCAGGTTGATATTTTACTACAAGTTTTTCCAGTAATTTTGAAAATCCTAAGTGCACAGTGCTGTATTTTGGTCGAATAAGTATGAGGGTCATGCAAAAAGTTCTGTCACTAATAGGCTTCCTTAGTTTTATCCCAGGTATATTTTAAAATGCGTCACTGCACTTGAATGGTGTGTTGAATAGCTAATGATACCCTTTTATTTCATGCAAATTGCTTTCCAACTGACTGGGTTATTTCAAACTGAAATAGATGCAGTCATACACACGGACAAATTTACTTGTTACATTGGAACATGGACCAGAAGACTGAAATTTGTAGCTATATTAAATGCCGCATTAGGCTTAATATAAATTCAAAGTAGATATTTGATGAATTGTGTGGTATATATGGACCTCAGACCATTTCAATGTGCACAGTCTTTAGGTGGGTTAAAGCTTTTAAAGCTGGGAAATTTTCTGTTGAAGATGATACCCATCCTGGAAGGCTTAAAACCTCTGTTACCAAGGCTAACATCGCTGCTGTAAAAATTGTGGTCGAACAGGATGCGCGATTGTCTGTCAAAGATATAGCTAGTTGTACTGGCATATCAGAAGGCAGTGTGCAAACAATTCTGAAAATGTGTTTGGACCTGAGAAAGGTTTGCGCTAGGTGGGTACCTCATTTGCTCACTGATGAGCAAAAGACACAACGCCTTAAATGTGCCCGGGAACTTTTGAAAACATACAAAGGCTGTAATAGTAGGGTTATTTCTAACTTGCTAACAGGTGATGAGACCTGAGTGCACATGTTTGAGCCACAAAGAAGGGCTGATAATAAGCAATGGAAGCGAAAAGATAAAAAAACGCCTATGTATTGCCAAGAGAACCATAAGTTCGAAAAAGATGTTGTATGCAATTTTCTTTAATTCAAGTGGGCCAGTTGTTCAAGTGCCTTATCCATCTGGTCATACAGTCACTGGCCGATTCTACAAGAATTCTGTACTGAAGAAAGTGAAAGAGTTTTACAATAAGAAACAACCAAGCAAAGGATGGTCAGGAGTCCACCTTTTACATGACAACGCCTCCTCTCATAAGTGTGAGGTTGTTAAGTTTTTTTTGGCTTCTGAAAGGTGAAAGTTTTAAACCATCCACCTTATTCACCTGACCTGAGTCCCTATGACTTCTTTTTATTTCCAAGGTTTAAGAAAATGCTTTCTGGAAATAAGTATAAGTCTAGAAGTTCTCTTGGCAGCGCTATTTATCAGTGTCTCCAACAGATACCAAAAGAAGGCTATTTATCTGCTTTTCCCGACTGGGTAAAAAGGTTACAAAAATGTGTTTCAGTAAAGGGAGAATACTTTGAAGGTTTGTAATAAAAATATGTTTGATAAAACGTAGCACTGAAGTAATCCGATGCCAGTGACAAAACTTTTTGCAGGACCCTCGTATTACAGTTTGATAGTAGAAAATAGCTTAAGCTGGAGGCATGAACAGATTTGCAGGTCACATTATTGTTCATGAACAGACCTAATAAAACTGTTTGCTATTCTTGCATTCTTAAGTGCATCCTTTGCTTTCCATTACGAAAACACGCCGATTCAAATATATAGAAAATTTCATCTCCAAAAACTAAAAATTTTCAGAGAAAAACTCTGATATTTTTTCTATTTCTGCTCAAAACATAGATTGTGGGTACTCGTTAGAACTGCCTCGATGAGGCAGTTCTAATGAGTACCCACAATCTATGTTTTTCAGCAGAAATAAGAAAAATAAATATACCCCTGTAAACGCCAGTTTTACTATATAAAAGTGGGGTTTGAGGGGATCAAAATTATATAGGCTTGTTTTCATGATGAAAAGATCTCTTTTCCTCAGAATTTGTTTACCCTCTGGACTAGAGTCTGTTGCTTCTGGAGCATCTACGTAATCAAAGGTTCCCGATGACTTGAGAGATTTCAGCTTGAGATTCACTTCACCATAGCCATCCTGCAAGAAAATTAGAGAAAATATTAGACGTCCACTCACAGATCAAGATAAGAGGGGGTGGTATCCATATAATATTTTTCTTATTTCTCCATGAAAACATATGTTGTGGGTACTCATTAGAAGTACTGCTAATGAGTATCCACAACATATATTTCCATGGCAAAATAAGAAAAAAAATCACTGTTTTTTTGGTTGTAAAAAGTGCCTTACCTGGAGCCATGACTACTTTATCATATGCAAACAATGGAATGTTAACCCTTGTCATGCTGAACCCGGATATACCCTGCCTTTGCAAACAGTGTAGATCCAGATCAGTTGGCTTCTGAAGAAGCCAACTGATCTGGACCTGCACTGTTTGCCATTTAGTATGTGAATTTATAGCAACAATCCGGATCAAGTAATCTGATTGGCTGAAAATTAGAAGTGGGCATGCCATCTTAATTTATTCAGCAGGACAAGTGTTAAACCAGGCTGTGCATTCCATAGTTCTAGATAATGAGATTTTTGGTCCAAAAATGGTATTGATGTTTGTCTTATTTCTCCACAAAACTCCACTGTGAGTAGTCATGAGACTTTTCCACAGTGAGGTGCTTCAAATGAGTAACCACACTATGTTTTTGTGAAGAAATTAGAAAAAATATTTGGCTGGTTATCCCTTCTTACAGAGCAATGGCACATGCTAGGGAAAACAGAACATGTTACTTTCCCCTTCTCAGCATGACATTTTCGGAAATATCTGAAACTAGGTCCATTTCTATCTCGAAAAAGCTTTTACTGGAACTGTGAGCCCTATTACCCTCAACATTTTTTGAAGTCTGGTTCAATATTAGTTTCATTGAAAAAAAAAAAAAAAAAAAAAAAAATTCAGAGGAGATACTTTGAAGGCTCCTTTGTGTTGTTTTCTTCAGATAATACTGGATATTAAGCCAGTACTTTGAATAAGCTTTATTTATCTATTTATTTAATTATTCATTCATTAATTTATCTATTTATTTGTTTCATTTTTCTTTTCATTTTCTCATATTGTCTTCTCCCCATATTGAATGCCAAGAGAAAATCTGATATCCTTTTTGTTCTATCAGACTGTCCTAAAACTGCCAAGACAACGTCTTGATGACTTAATTTCCAAAGGGCTAGCATCGAGAGAAAAGACATCTTTGATCATGTCTCCACACAGTCTCAACAGGGTCTTTGCTATCTGTTTATTCATTCTACAGTACCAACCCAGCGGGCACACAGCATTAAAATAATGTCAATTCAATGCTGATTCAATGTCTTGAAGTTGAATCAACTTTGAATCGAAGCTGTTTCCACATTGTGTGCCATCTGGGTAGTCGTTCATAAGAAGACTTAATAGTGTATCCAGTCCCCTTCAAGCAGTCAGTTGAGGCCATAATCAGATAAAATGAATACAGAGTGTGATCTGGGCCTTCACTGTCAACAAAAAACAACAACAACAAGCAAATTCCATAGGGAATTTATGTAACCCGCCTTATTTTTATTTGCGCTGTTAAAAATGGATAAGTTAACCAGAGGACCATTGGTCCTGAATCACTTACCTAAGTATTGAAGCAGGAAACCAGTGATAAAAAATAATTTCAAGATTCTGAAAAAACCACATGCATATCTTCAGACCATCCTTTTGTGAAGTTTTAAAAGGATCGGCTTAAAACTGTGGTAGGATTTACGGGGACAAGGTACCTACTCCCTATATGCTTCAGTAGTATTAGAGCTCAAAAAATGTCTTATTTAAAAATGGGAAAAAAGTGATAAAAAATTTCAAGATTCTGAATAAACCATATGCATATCTTCAGGCCATCCTAAAAGCCCATGTAAGGTTTCAAAAGGATCGGCCAAACACTGTGGAAGGAGTTAAGGGGACAAGGTACCTACTCCCTATAGACTTCTGTAATATTAGAACTCAAAAAATATCTAAGTTCAAAATGTGTAAAAAGTGATAAAAAATAATTTCAGGATTCTGAAAAAAACCACATGCATATCTTCAGACCATCTTAAAAGCCCCTCTTAAGTTTCAAAAGGATCGGACAAAAACTGTGGGAGGAGTTAAGGGGAGAAGGTACCTACTAAAAATTCGGAACCACGCACCACAGAAAGCCGAAAACAGTGTCCCTCCACTTTTCTTCAACAAAAAGAATTATACATACCTTATTTATTGCAGCAGGATAATTTGGTTTACTTCTTCCATAAACATTCCACATGAGTGTTCTCTCCATGGTGGGGTCATCCCAGGTATAAAGCACTGTCTGGTTGGAAGACAGGATTGTTGTTTGGCTTTGGTTTCTGAAAAAAACAAATAAATACTACTCAATGATCATAGAACATTCTCAATATGGTGAATTCTTTTTTGAATGCTACCTATAGAAGGTGTCATTCTAACAAATCTTCTGTACAGCCTGCTCAAAGCCTTCTATGTTCATCAATATACTCCATATATCCAATGATTCTCTCACAGATGCTATATTATTCCACAAACTCTTATAACACTACTGACATGACCCCATTTCTCAATTAAAACTTGCACTGATCAAATATATTAACAAGAGGGCCATGATGGCCCTGTAACGCTCACCTGAGCAACATAGCACTTTGAGAACCTGATCTTGAACTGATCAAGGCAAACATTCTGATCAAAGTTCAAAATGATTATATTAACAAATAAGACAATGTAACATGTCTAATGGACTGTGAAATAAAGGTCAAGGTCAAATATGGATGACTGCACTCAAGAGGCCATGCTAAGATGTATGCATGCACTAAGTATCACTGGCTGTAGGAGCAATAGTTACTGAGAAACTGACCTAAACACAAACACTTCACAAATACCAAATATCACTCTGTAGGACCAATAATTACTGAGAAACTGACCTAAATGGAAAAACTTAAGAGAGTCACTGGACAGAAAACTATACATCACCTTGAAATCATCAAGACAAACATTTTCAGCAAGATTCATGATGATCACTTCAAAAATGTGACCTCTAGAGCATCAACAAGGTTTTCCTTTAATTTGGCCAGGTGAACTAGTTTCTGATATCAAGTGACCCAGTTTTAAACCAAACCTAGAAATCATCAAGACAAACATTTTGAGCAATATTTATGATGATTATTTCAAAAATGTGACCTCTGGAGTGTTAACAGTTTTCTTCTAATTTGGCCCTGTGACCTAGTTTTTGACTTCAAGTGATCTAGTTTCGCACTTGACCTAGAAATCATCAAGACAAACATTTTGAGCAAGATTCATGATGACTGCTTCAAAAATGTGACCGCTAGACAGACCTGTTACCGATTACATACAAATGTATTCGATTACAATTACAATTACTTTGTAATTTCATGATTGCAGATTACAATTACAATTACATCTTTCCTGAATGTAATCAATTACAATTACAATTACATTGCAATGTAATTGATTACAATTACAATTACTTTCTTGTTGTTCCGTGTTTAAAAAAATTCTAGTTTAAATTAATAATCTGTTTTATTGTTCTTTCAAAGCTTCATGCATGGCATGCTATATCTTCTGATAAGATGTTATTCATATTCTTTATACCATATATTCATTTTTTTATGATATTCCATTTACTATACATTTTCTATGACATATGGTTATTTTTTACTCTTCCTCTTGGTACCATGAGCTGATCCAAAGACTTATAGTGCCTGGCTTTTGTTGTACTCCCTGGGGTGCAATATAATTCTGTCAGGCTGTTCATCTTAAGCATTGATATATAAAAATGAAAACAACAATGGAATTAAATCAAGTTTTCATCTGTTATAAATAAGTTTAATTTGCATAAGCTGCATTATTAAGCTTCATGGAACATGGGGGAGGGGGGGGGGGACAAAAAAAATCAATCTTGGCCTGGGGATGTACAGTTTAAAATTTGCAGTGAGAAAGTTTTGTTTGGCATTGCTTTACCTGTCAGTAGACCAGATAAGAGGAGTAAATTGCTGATAATTGAAGGATAATTTTCCTTATCTTTCAATGAAAACATATGTTGTGGGTACTCAATTGAACTGTCTTGTCGAGATGGTTCAAATGAGTACCCACAACATATGTTTTCATTGAGAGATAAGAAAAATTATCCCTGAATTATCACTAATTTACTCCTCTTATTTGGTCCTCTGCCTGTATGAAAGAACCAGCTCAAAACCTGTCAATGTCCTCAGGCAATATGTCAAAAGTTAACACAGGTACTTTGCAGAAGGGTATAATTGGGCCAGTTTTAAAAAATGCCATAAATAATTCAAGTTTTTGGATACTTGATAAATAGGCCTATGCAAACAATGAAGAGAAAGTACATCAGGGTCTACATCCTTTCAAATTCAAATGTCATTGTTTAGATGCAGAAATATATGACAAGACCACACTCCAACTATAAATTATGACAGGTCAACTTTAGCCACTTAAAACTGTCCAAATGTATATAACTTTTACAGTAGGTCATCTGATATGAGAGACATTGTTGACAGCATGCACACAATAAACATGAAATTATATAAGTCAGTAAGTTACTGTAAAAACACTAAAATTTTCATTTTCCATATTACATGTGTGAAGTCAAAGCTGCACCTGAAATGCCTCTTTTGGCACATGCCTTTACCATTAAAACATGGATTAGTCAATTCTTATCTGGATCTGCAATGTTTGCCTTGATCTGTCTGTCCAAAAGTATAATACACCGTTAAACAACCTTGTTATATCCAAACAAAAACACAGAGATATATAGATAAAAGACTATAAATGTTTGCCAATTTAATTACTTTGATTATTTTCTAATCCATATCAGCTAATCCTTGTGTGAAACTTCAATTTCCTTTGATCTCAAAGATGTTTTTTTTTAAATTTTCTTTTATCTCAAAGACGTATTGATTGTTTTAAACAAACCAATACAGAGTCATTAATTCATTAAATGTATACAAATCAAAATAATTATCTCCAATATTCTTGTTTCTTGTCAAGTTGTCATACCAGAAATGATTTTTTTTTTTCAATTCTATTCCTTCTGACTTATATTATTTAAATATCCATATTGTAATCGTATTGTAATCATCAAAGTAATCACGATTACATGCTGTTTTGCAATGTATTCGATTACAATTACAATTACTTGTAATCATAAAAATCAACGATTACATTTTACATTTCGATTACTCAAAACTTGTAATCAATTACATGTAATCATGATTACTGATTACAATTACAACAGGTCTGCCGCTAGAGTGTTAACAAGGTTTTCTGCTGATTTGGCCAGGTGACCTAGTTTTTGACCCCAAGTGACCCAGTTTCAAACTTGACCTAGAAATCACCAAGACAAATATGTTGAGCAAGATTCATGATGATTGCTTGAAAAAAATGTGACCACTAGAGTGTTAACAAGGCTTTCCGCTGATCTGGCCCGGTGACCTAGTTTTTGACCCCAGGTGACCGAACCTAACCTAAAAATCATCAAGACAAACATTTTGAGCAAGATTCATGATGATTACTTAAAAAATGTGACCGCTAGAGTGTTAACAAAGTTTTCTGCTGATTTGGCCCGTGACCTAGTTTTTGACTCCAAGTGACCCAGTTTTGAACTTGACCTAAAAATCATCAAGACAAACATTTTGAGCAAGATTTATGATGATTGCTTAAAAAATGTGACCCCTAGAGTGATAATATTTTCCACTGATTTGGCCAGGTGACTTAGTTTTTGACCCCAGGTGACCCAGTTTTGAACTTAACTTAGAAATCATTAAGACAAACATTTTTGAGCAAGATTCATGATGACAGCTTCAAAAATGTGACTGCTATAGTGTTAACAAGGTTTTCTGCTGATTTCGCCTGGTGACCTAGTTTTTGACCCCAAGTGACCCAGTTTCGAATTTGACCTAGAACTCATCAAGACAATTATTTTGAGCAAGATTCATGATGATTACTTGAAAAAAGTGACCGCTAGAGTGATAACTAGATTCTACGCTGATTTGGCCAGGTGACCTAGTTTTTGACCCCAGGTGTTCCAGTTTCGAACTTGACCTAGAAATCATCAAGACAAACATTTTGAGCAAGATTCATGATGATTGCTTCAAAAATGTGACCGCTAGAGTGTTAAAAAGGTTTTCTGCTGATCTGGCCCCGTGACCTAGTTTTTGACCCCACGTTACCCAGTTTCAAATATATCCTAGAAATCATCAAGACAAACATTTTGAGCAAGATTCATGATTATTGCTTCAAAAATGTGACCGCTAGAGTGTTAACAAGGTTTTCTGCTGGTTTGGCCTGGTGACCTAGTTTTTGACTCCACGTGACCCAGTTTCAAATTTGACCTAGAAATCATCAAGACAAACATTTTGAACAAGATTCATGATGATTGCTTGAAAAATGTGACCGCTAGAGTGTTAAAAAGGTTTTCTGCTGATTTGGCCCAGTGACCTAGTTTTATATTCCAAGTGACCCAGTTTCAAACTTGACCTAGAAATCATCAAGACAAACATATTGAGCAAGATTCATGATGATTGCTTGGAAAATGTGACCGCTACAGTGTTAACAAGGTTTTCTGCTGATTTGGCCCTGTGGCCTACTTTTTGACTCCAAGTGACCCAGTTTCAAACTTGACCTAGAAATCATCAAGACAAACAGAGCAAGATTCATGGATTGCTTCAAAAATGTGACCGCTAGAGTGTTAACAAGGTTTTCTGCTGATTGTGCCCGGTGACCTAGTTTTTGACCCCACGTGACCCAGTTTCAAACCTGACCTAGAAATCATCAAGACAAACATATCAAGCAAGATTCATGATGATTGCTTGAAAAACAAGGTTTTCTGCTGATCTAGCCTAGTGACCTAGTTTTTGATCCCAAGTGACCCAGTTTTGAACTTGACCTAGATTTAATAGAGGCAAACATTTTGAGCAAGTTTCATCAAGATTGGGTCAAAACTATGACCTCTAGAGTGTTAACAAGTTTATCCTTTGATTTGACCTGGTGACCTAGTTTTTGACCCCAAGTAACCCAGCATCAAATTTGACCTAGATTTCATAGAGGCAAACATTCTGATCAAGTTTCATCAAGATCGGGTCAAAACTGTGACCTCTAGAGTATTAACAAGTTTTTCCTTTGATTTGACTTGGTGACCTAGTTTTTGACCCCGAATAACCCAATATCGAATTTGACCTAGATTTCATAGAGGCAAACATTCTGACCAAGTTTCATCAAGACTGGGCCAAAACTGTGACCTCTAAGGTGTTAACAAACTAATTGTTGACGACAAACGACGGATGACGACGGACGGCGACGGACAGAGGGTGATGACAATAGCTCACCCTGAGCTTTTGCTCAGGTGAGATAAAAATCCAGGACAAACAAGAGCAGAATGTTTTTCACAATACACTGCAACAACGATATAACGCTGATCATTTTAACGTGGCTATCAGTATAGTTTGATGATTTACAGAGATGCTTATCAATTACTGTTACATTAATGGTCCACTGCACTCAACCTACCTTATCACTGATAAAGTGAATACTGTAGCTGTCAATAAAACTGAATTTTCCTCAAGAAAGCTGCAAAAAGGAAATTGCACATGCAATTGCATCAGTCTACATGCATCATTATTTCAAGACGGTTAAAATAAGAACAAAGAATATGTTGAAATAACCTTTATCAACTCTTCCGGAGTGTTTTAACAAAGTAATAACTATTCACAGTGTTTAACATACACATAAAATAATTTGTGGCGTAAAGGTTGCAGATCAGTGGTTGGAAATTCGAAGAGATGCAATCAATAAGGAGATGCTTTCTCATCTTTTTATCCCACTGGTTTCTACATAGAAACCACCGCAAAGCAACACGGTGTATACACATGATGCTTGCTAAACAACATGGTACATACACATGCTGTTCTATTAAACAGCACACCGCAAAGTATCACGGTACAGACACATGATACCCGCCAAAACAAAACTCCGCAAAGCATTCCGGTATGTACACAGAATGCCCGCTAAATCATATACACCACCGCTGAGTAAATGGTACATACACATCTACCAGCAAACTGTTGGATGAGAAAGCAGCTCCCAAATATATAACAAGATTTCAGTCAGAATCACATCCCTTCGGAATTTTCCGCCACCCCCAATCAGCAACAGCTAGATTGCATACTAGACTGGAATGTTCCTGCCCATGAGTTATCCAAATAATCCACAGATTTAAAAAACAGCTTAGTCTTTCTGATATTGCAATTTATACTTAACACTCATGTATCTGATGATACACTGTAGAACATTAAAGCAGCATAACTGTCTTTCACCAAAATATAACACCATTACTTAATCCACCAGGCAGGAGAATGAAAGGACATGGATGACTGTTCTTTCTGAAATTATAAAAGAAACTGGGCGGCAGTATCCTACCACAAAATAATGACAAACATTGACATAATTATTTATTTTAACCATCTGAAATAATACATAGAGCTACTGTTCTTTAGCTGCAATACTAAATGGTTATTAGTGAATTAAGAATAAAAATTGGGAGGGAGGGCGGGAAAACTTTTTCCTTGCTGCAGCAATCAGCTGTCGTCAGAAAGAGGCTGTTGCACTGGGACCCAGCTGTGCAAAACACTTTCAGTATGTCTACATATAAGCCTGGAACCAATCCTTTACAGTGCTCAAAGGACATGTGTACTGAAATGACCTTACAAGTTGGTACAGTAATCAAAGTACTGAAACAACCCAAATTACCAAAAATGCGAACTGGACTTACTATTTTAATGCTGAAATAAATGGAGCCTATTGTAGATCAATATGCTGTATTATTTCAAGACGGTTAAAATAAGAACAAAGAATATGTTGAAATAACCTTTATCAACTCTTCCGGAGTGTTTTAACAAAGTAATAACTATTCACAGTGTTTAACATACACATAAAATAATTTGTGGCGTAAAGGTTGCAGATCAATGGTTGGAAATTCGAAGAGATGCAATCAATAAGGAGATGCTTTCTCATCTTTTTATCCCACTGGTTTCTACATAGAAACCACCGCAAAGCAACACGGTGTATACACATGATGCTTGCTAAACAACATGGTACATACACATGCTGTTCTATTAAACAGCACACCGCAAAGTATCACGGTACAGACACATGATACCCGCCAAAACAAAACTCCGCAAAGCATTCCGGTATGTACACAGAATGCCCGCTAAATCATATACACCACCGCTGAGTAAATGGTACATACACATCTACCAGCAAACTGTTGGATGAGAAAGCAGCTCCCAAATATATAACAAGATTTCAGTCAGAATCACATCCCTTCGGAATTTTCCGCCACACAAACCAATAATTTGGTTTGCCCCAAAATTCCACCGCAAACAAAACTGGTGTTCACAACTGATCCTGCAGAGCCTCCCGAATGTCTAACATTAAAATATCAGAACCAATATCAGATAGATGTACGCCATCTGGTTTATATAAGCCCGGTGTGTCAGATGTAATTTCTGGATGATCAATAAAGACCCCCCTACCCTTGTATTTTATAAAGCGACGAATCACTCTATTAATGAATTTTCGTTTGGATTCCATTTTGTCTGGAACCTGTGTTCCTGACCATACAATACGAGGCAACATAGCAGAAACGAAAATGGCACTGCTAGTGAATGTTTGAACTAGATTACTTAAGTCATCCTTCATATTATGGATCAAGACCACCCCTTTCTGATAAGCTAAGTCATTGGAACCAACATGAACCACTATTGCCTTTGGATCAGCATTATGGAGAGCAGCATACTGAATCTTTGGTAGAAGCTGTTGCCATTTCATGCCGCCCTGACCCATCCACTTGACTTTCTGAACTTTGGAAGCGCCAACCGTACTTTCAAGCTGCCTGGTTCTGGCTCGGGCTGCTAATCTATTTATGTAGGAGTCCCCTACCAACCATACATCTGGAAATCAAAATTTATGATGCAAATTATCAATAGGGCTAAGGAGCAATGAGCAAGTCCGCTTTATAGTCTTATGTACTTGAGAAATGAATTGGACTGCCATCTGCCCATTTTCTTGATAGTCTCATACGATACGCCTTTGCTGGCTAACCACGAAGCGGCCCCAATACGGAAGGAATGCGTTCTGAAATGTGTTGTTGGTAGATTCAGAGCAGTTATAGCTTTATTTAAAACTGCCCCAAATTGATATCTTGTAAGAGGTTGCCCATTAATATGACAAAAAAGATATACTGATTTGTGAGGTCTAATTTTGAGAAACGCTTCCATGGCCAATAATGGACATTCTGTAGATTCAATAGCTGAAATGTCAATTATATATGGTTTTCCTGTTTGATTGCATTTGGCCTTACGCTGGCGGATTCGTAAAATATTTTGCCCAGCTTTGGTGGTACATAATACATCAGATACTTGCAATGGTTGATCAGGTTGCTGTGACGATGTAAATACCAACTCACTAACACGGAACAAACCAAAAAATGCCAAACGGTAAGCTGCTCTAAATAAAAGTGTTTCATACTCAGAAATGCAGATATTCCCCAAAATTTTACAAATAGCAACCAGAGTATTATACATAATTGGCATACGGTTATCAGGATTGGCTCTAAGACACTTGTAGCCTTCAAGCATTTTTGAAATGGCAAAAGTGGAAGTGTTATCAAAATTATGGTTAATTTTATGTTGAAAGCTAATAGCAGATATGTGCATGGCAGCTGTTGATGGGGCATAACCATTGTGGAAAAGATAAGTAATATAAGCATGAATATGAGTTTCAGGTACTGGCCACTGCAAAGGGAGAGCATAATTAGATCTAAAAGTTGAAAAGTTTGCCAATGCAGTAGCATATGCATGACGGGTATCAACTGACAAACTTGCAGTCACAAGCTGGTGGGCTCCTGATTGAAGACGCTCCAAAGATGGTCTGGAACAGGCTCTGGCTCTGGTTCGGCTTCTGGGGCCAACTGTCGAAAGCGATTCATCTGCAATCGAGATAAACTGTCCGTCACGGCATTCCGAGAAGTTGATAAATGTTCCGCTTTGAGAACAACATTCAGCTGCAAACATTTTAATGTAATGATTCTGACCAAGACCATGACATACTCTGCCTTTGACGTTTGCGAATTCAAGATATGAACAACTGCCTGACTGTCACATTTGAATAGAATCTTTTTGTTGCTGAGATGCTGACCCCAGATTTCAAGAGCAACAAAAATGGGGAACAATTCAAGTACTGTAATGTCATCAGTAATACCGCGGTGAAACCATTCAGCAGGCCACAGACCATATGTCCATTTTCCCTGAAAATAAGCTCCAAAGCCTTTACCATAACTTGCTGAACTGTCCGTAAACAAACATAAGTCAGCATTTGACAGCCAAAACCTGTCATGAAAGACAGAGACACCATTAAACGATTTGAAAAATGTCAGCCATGTTTGCAAATCTAACCTCATTGCCTTGGAAATCCGAATATGATGATAAGGCTTTGTAATACCCCTTGTAGCATTTATCAGCCGGCGGCAAAAAGGACGACCAGGAACGATAGCCCGGCACATGAAATTCAGTGAGCCAAGAAGAGACTGCATAACCTCCAGTGTAATACTGGACTTATGTAATATTTCTTCAATAAGACTTTGTAGTTTCATAATTTTGTCCTTTGGAATTCGTACCTCCATAAGAATTGAATCAAGTTCAAATCCCAAGAAAATGATGATTGTTTGAGGCCCTTCTGTCTTTTCATCTGCAACAGGCACGCCCATTTTTCCACAAGTCTTGAAAAAGGAAGTCATAATTTCTTGACAGTCAGTTGTGCCAGCTTCACCCCCAAACAAAAAATCATCCAAGTAATGTTCAAGTTCACCCACTGTGCATGATTCTCTTACAGCATAATGTAAGAAATGGGCAAATTTCTCCCATAATGCACATGAATATGAAAGTCCAAAAGGTAAGCAACGGTCAAAGAAGTATTGACCATCAAACATAAAACCTAACAGGGGAAAATCATCTGGGGAGATAATCATTAGGCGAAATGCATTTTTTATATCAGCCTTGCCTAGCAGAGCACCTTTTCCCAATTTCTGAATCATTTTAACAGCTTGATCAAATCTAGTATATTGGACACTGCAAAATTCAGGGTCAATATAGTCATTGATTGAATCCCCCTCTGGATATGATAGATGGTGTATTAAACGATATTCACCTGGCTGTTTTTTGGGTACCAAACCCAGAGGAGAAACCCTAAAATCAGTGAAAGGTACAGTTTGAAAAGGGCCAGCAACTCTTCCTGCTTCCAATTCTTTCGTGATTTTTTGCCTGACAATATCAGGGGCTTTATTTGCTGAAGGTAAATTTTTTGATATGACCAATTTTCGAGGACCTTCAAAGTTAATGTGAAAGCCATTTTTAAACCCATTTTTCAACTCTTCCGCTGTTTGTCTGTCTGGATATTCTTGCAATTCCTTCTCAAAGGCAGATAAATCTACAGGAGTGGAGCCGAGCTCAAATTTATTTCCGTTTGAATGGACCACGAAAGGAGGACCTTTGAGTGTGATCTATTTCAGTGTTCTTATTTGCAGTGAATGCATTCTGTTGTAAATTTTGACTGTGTCTGGGACATTGGTTTTCAGAATGGTCCCCCTTACATGCCAAACAAACATGAGAAAATCTACAATTTTTGAAATAGCATTTGCCTTTGTTATAATCAAAACATACGCCAAGTGCAAGATGAGACTGATTTGAGTGGCCAGCAAAGCTAGGCTTAGATTGAAAGGTAGTTGTTTCTAGCTTGTTTGTGTTTGTCATTAAGCCACAAATCTGAATAAATTTTATTCCACGGCTCCTGTTTTAAAGCTTGTCTTGTCCTAAATTCAGCATCATATTCTCGCCATGCTAAATTTTGACACCTGCTTTCAGCCTCTCTGATGGTGCTCAGGTACTGAATTAATTCAAAAACTTTATCCTGATACTTTTTCAAATATATAGTCATGAATATTAAAAAAGCATCTGTCCACTCCCTGATATTGGTTATTTCTTTTAATACTTTAGGGCGTGTTTGAATTTGGCCATGTTCATTTATAAATAAATTACCAGATTCCTCCCCACGCCTTTTTTGATTTTTCTTTAACAGAGAAGCCAAATTTATATATTCATTTTTCCATATCTTAATACAAATATCTTGCGGAACATGCATCGCAATATCATCATCAGCACAACGTACATCCGGCATCTGAAAGTCAGACTGAGTGTTTTGTGCAATTGTTTGTGCTAGAGGGGTCCCCTGAACCCCCAAAGCACTAGTCCAAGTATTTAACATACTGGACCCTGTAGCATTAATCTCAGGTGAGTATGACACTTGGTTACCTGACTGTTGAACCCCGCCATCACCACATAACCTTACAATTTCTGGTGTTCCTGTTGCCCCCGGTTGAGGGCATGGCTCATTTGCTGCTGTTTGTTGCTGATTTTGTTTTGCTTGGCCCCTAGCCTGACCCTTCCTAGCCCTCTTTCTAGGTGGCATGATTATGGAGGCACCAAGATAATCTCAAAATTGGGCTTGAAATGTTCAAAAAGTTGAAAAATTTGCCAAAAAACTGGACTGAAAACTTTTTCCTTGCTGCAGCAATCAGCTGTCGTCAGAAAGAGGCTGTTGCACTGGGACCCAGCTGTGCAAAACACTTTCAGTATGTCTACATATAAGCCTGGAACCAATCCTTTACAGTGCTCAAAGGACATGTGTACTGAAATGACCTTACAAGTTGGTACAGTAATCAAAGTACTGAAACAACCCAAATTACCAAAAATGCGAACTGGACTTACTATTTTAATGCTGAAATAAATGGAGCCTATTGTAGATCAATATGCTGTATTATTTTAAGTTACCGCAAGTGGCTGTCACATGACAGACAGTTACATACATTAAGAGCTGATTTTGTTTGCAATTCAGTGCCACAGTGATGACCCCACTCCAACCCCCTGCCAAAAACAAAATATAAATAAATAATAATAATAAAATAATAAATGAAACTTTTTAAAACAGATCGACTGTTACTTGCATTCAAGATATCAATTCTGCACAAATAACGAGCAAAGTCATCTGGATGCTTACAATGCATGATAGATAAATGCAGGGATAATAAACGAAAACAAAACAGTGTTAATCTGTTTATTTGGTATTAACAATAGGTTGAATTTACATAATAATGGTCTGAAAATAAGAAAAACAGGTAACACAAATATGACACATTTTCTTTTATGATCAATGCCATTCTCAGCCACGGGACGTAAGTATTTGGACACTCTAAAAAAATTACTTTTTCCTGCCCCAATTATGAGTACAGAAGTGTGTGTGGTGAAGGGGTGTATACAGGGCAAGGTATATATCTCACCACTATAATGCTGTAATCTTCTTTAATACTTGGACTCCCATGTCCGTGCTATATCAGCATAGCAATGTCTATTCTTTTGTAAAATAATCTAGGACAAATTTGAAAGGCAGAGCAATAATCACTCTGGCATCTGGTAAACTGCTGGATCCAAAACAAAAATCAACAAACATGTTTTAGCCAAATGAAAATGTATAGATTATATAAAAAAATGACCATCTAATCTATACATTTTTTGTTGGGGATGCAAAATTTTGGAGTACATCTTTGAAAATGCTTATACTCAAATCCATGTTATACTGATCCATGAAAATAGAGGTCCCCTTTGTATTTATGCAATTCCTGAAGAAGCTTTACTTACTTTTGATGTACTTTAATGAAGACATCATCACAGAAATTCTCCACCCTCACTGGACAGTCTCCAGGATCATAATCCTGGAAGGTTACTGTAATTGGAGCCTGACATCCACCAGCAACTGATACACACAATGCTGTCTGAAACAGAATATAGCGATCAAACATGGATTTTCATGCATTTTCTAGGTCCCGTGGGAGGTGTTGAAAACTGAGGCCGAAGGCAAATGTTAATGCCTTGAAAAACCATGTTCGATCGCTATTATTGCATAAAAACTAAAAAAACATTTGCTACATTTCGCATTATTTCTTGCACTATTTTGTTTAGCCTTTTCACTGATGTCTCCCAAAAGCAATTACCATGTACTATGCTTGTTCTAGGGCCAGGCAGTACACATCTTGTAACGGCAGCAACTCTGTGACCCCGGGACGATCATATTGAAAATCGCATAGCCATGCATTAACAGCGTGTGAATTGCCTTGTTAATACACAGCTTTTCACCTGTTAATGCACAGCTGTTAATAACGTGTGACACTGCTGTTTATGCAATAATAAGTCTTCAAGATTAAACCTCACTCTTCATTGGACACTCAGTCCCTAAATTATACTTCTAAAATGTTACTGATATCCACTATCTATTGATAGACAAAGCCATCTGAAATGGAATAGGACATCAAGATCAAACATAAACCCTAACTAGTCAGTTTCCTGAATTATAATCCCGAAATGTTACTGTGACAGTAGCCCAACACCTGCCATCTACTGATACACACAATACTGTCTGAAACAAAATAGACATGAACAGACATGTTGTTGTCAAAATAAAAATTAGGGGAAGTTCTGAAAATATAATGAGATCCTTTTTTTTTATGAAGAAATTTATTTGGGAGACCATGCATAAAAATGTATTTTTTAGAGTAAAAAATTAGCGAGTTTTACTTAAAAAAATGAGACACATACATGTTTGCATAGAGATTAATTCTCGCAAAACAGTCAGTCACTGGAAATGTACACAGGGCCAGACTTTGAAACCTTCTGTGATGTTTATTCATGAAGCTTCCTTCTTTATATGCATACATGCCATAAGCTGTGGACTAAAATCTTTGAGATAAGGCAAAATTTAAGGGAGATTTGACAAAATTCTGTGAGATTTTCTTAAACATCACTGTGGAGCTCCCCCAATATAGTCTAACGTCTTTTTCTTTCATGTAAGAAGCGTGTGAAAACCACAACAGTATGTGATGTATGTTTATTTCTTCAAAAAATCTGTTGTAAAATGGTATATGGTATGAAAATTCTGTGAAATTTGAATTTTTTATGGGAATTGCCTTCCAGATGGGCTAAATTCTGTGAGATTTTATCTCACAGTGTGAGATTTGGCATGTATGTATATGCATGACGGTGAGTTAGACTTTAAATCAAATTATGGCTCCTTCTTCAATATGTTTCAGAAGGTTGGTGCTTGATTACTAACCCATTGTAGTCTGGAGACCCCTAAAAGGGTATTTGGCAAACAGTGCAGATCCAGATCAGCTGCCCCAGAAAGCGGCATCTGATAAGGGTCTCCAATGTTTGCAAATTGTTTAGCTGTTTTTCTCTAGGAATATCTAAAGCTTATAGTCAGATGTACCTGAAATTGAAATTGGACTCTTCCAATATACAGTGTGGGAGAATCTATTCAGTCTATAATGGGTTGAAGACTGTGGTTGGGCCCAACATGGTCCTACTTGTGGTTTTCTTGAGCTCTGGCTTCAGGTCCTCAGTAAGCCCTCTGCATTGTTTCATCATAATGTTTCTGATTATATATATTTTACTATGATTTTCCATTTACAGGTATGCCAACCCAATGTTTATTTACAGTTTGGAGCTCAGCAGAATTAAGGTGTGTTTTTACTCCATAGTGGTATTTCTGCTCACCATTTCAAGACAGTCCCTCTGTTGCAGTTTGTGTTTGTTCCTATTTTGGTTATTGTAAATGTGCCATTTAATTTTGTCACTGAGTGACTGTTCCTCATCTCTTCATCTTTTGGTGCCTTGGGAAGGCTGCACTTCAAAACTGTGGCCTTTCCTATCTAATTTCATTTACCTTTTTATATCAATAACAAAATAAACAGAGGGATATAAGTATGTATCATGCAATAATTAAGTATATAGCTTAGAGACTTTCATCTGATGTGGCTCAACTAAATACAAGCAAACCATTTAATAAAGGTTAACTCCTTAGTGCTGTAAATTTGTGAGTTCAATGTTGCTGGAAGAGTGTATTTTTTTTTTCTAGGTTCCCATAATTAAGCCATTCCACTGAACAGCCTCATTGTTATTTCATCCTAATAGACCTTGAAACAACTGAAAAAACTGTTGAACGTGTCTGAGGTCAATATACAAAATCATATTTTGGAAAATCATAAAGTCGAAATAAACCAAAGCAAAATTAGAAATGTTCAGACGGACAGACATGGACCCAAAATAAATAGGATGTAATCAGGCGTCCATGGTAAGTAAGCATTTTTTGGTAAGCACACTTCTCCCACCTTGCCTATCAGCTTGGATAGAGATTTAGGAAAATATGGGAATTGATGTCTAGGGTTAGAATATCTGTTTATGGCTAAGCTGAGGCAAAATAATCAGATATAAGTCTGGAAACAGCCACATTGTAGGGACTGACAAGGTCATGATGCCTCCCATCAAACTTCTTAAGTGTTAAAACCAGTTTAGTTATTTGGTATCCCTGAGTCAGCAGTCTTGTAGTGAGCAGTCTTCTCATTCAATAAAGACCTGGGCCCAGTTGTTCAAAGCTAACGATGTCGTTAGTTAACGATTCGTTAAAATTTACATCGAGTGATACGCAAATATGCTGAAATTTTTTGCTGAAAAAATGTGAGTAGCTTTTGCAGTGCAAAAGCTACTCACATTTTTTCAGCAAAAAATATCAGAATATTGCATATTGAATCTGCTAAAACAATTAATGAAATGACCCTTAACGAGCTCGTTAAGCTAACGACGCTTTGAACAACTGGGCCCTGATGCTCAGAGCAGGCTCTAGTATAATGGATTTACTGTGAAGCAAAAACACCATTTGCTGGTGCAGACTGTATATTACTGCTCAGAAGTGGAAAATTTACTACAAGAAAGTTGAAGTCATTCGGTTTGTCATAAAGCCTAATAGGTAGCTTTCCATTGTTGATATAGAGGCATAAATCCAAGTATGAGGAAGAGATTATCATCTCAGATGTTTTTTTTTAATTTCAAGCTCATGTGGGTAGATGAAATTGTGGTTCTCTGAAAACTTTGAATTATTCAGAGATAATACATCATCTATGTATCTGTAAGTGAAATCAAATTGTTGGGCAAGACACTTTTGCCTACTTTCATGAGACCCTGAACATGTACAAACTCTGCCTCACAGGAGTATTAAAACAAGTCAGCACAATTAGTTCCCATCAGAATGCCAACTGTTTGTTGAAATATCCATCAGCCAAACTCCATAAAGATGTTGTTGATTAGATATTCCAGCATCTTTACAACATCTGCATCTGAGTATTTTTTGGTGCATCAGAGTGGCCCTGGACAAAGTATATGTCTGCATAGGCAAGGACAACATATTGGAAGCAACAATTTCAATTTTTGTGAGAGAAACACTGGTTAATAATATCTGGAAATTTGGATTTCAGTTTGTCATAAATAATTGTGGTACAAAGAGTTCAGAAATTGAAAGCTTTAATACTGTTTACAGAAAAGAATAAATCTGATTGTGAATGTAAATTTTGTAGGAGCTCTTTGGACTTTTTCAGGAATCCACATCTGACTGACACAGCTTCTTGTGTATGCGGTGTTGCAATACTTCTGAAGCCCTTCTTGTATTACTGTAAGGATTCTCTTTGAATCTGTGAGAGGAGCTAAGTTTACAACTTGGCTGAGCCTGCAATGTAACATTGTTTGTATGGATTCTTGTGCAATTTAGGAATCCGGTATGATTTAGGAAAACAAAAATTTGGATGGATGGACAACAGATGGATAAATGGACACATAGACAACCAACCTCATGCCACTATCATGTTGAGTGGTATAAAGACAACATGAGAAATGCATAACATAACATGACGAATGTAAGTCATAATGCGAATAACTGGAAAGTAAATAAAATCCTACTCACTCCATTTTCCATGCGCAGTACAGTATTGTGTGAGCGTTTGAAGGAGAAATGTTGGGAGACAACATTACTCCTCTCGTACTTCACTAGCATATTGTAGGTGTCTGTTAGTGGCCAGAAAGGTGAACACTGTAAGAAGACAAACAAACTTTGGAAAAATTTGTTTACCGAAGACAACCCTAACTCACATGCAAATAGCAATTATCCTGACCAACCTAACCACATATGTACACATTTTTTTTCTTTCTTTACTACCTTATTGTGACATGCCTGAGCAAACAGTGTAGACCCAGATGAGATGTCACACTGTTTATCTATTATCCTGCAGGTTTCAGACACATCAACAGGTAGTCACAAGGATATTCAAATTTAGGACAAGTATGGTAAGGTGATAAGTTGTTTGAATATTTAAGGTAAATAAGGAGTTTGGACTTTACAAACTCAGCGACAACCTTTTGCTTGACTAGCTTCTCATATCATTACTACAAGCATGGAAAGACACCTGTAATATGTTCAGTAATTATGTCATAGTACATGATGGTGAGAAGATTAGAGTCAACTGCCTGGTTTTAATCCTTTTCATGCTGAATACATTAAGATGCCATCCCCACTTCCAATTTTCAGCCAATCAGATTACTTGATCCAGATTGTTGATATAAACTCTCATACTTACTGACAAACAGTGCAGATCCAGATCAGTTGGCTTCTTCAGAAGCCTACTGATCTGAATCTACACTGTTTGCAAAGGCAGGGTATATCTGGGTTCAGTAGGACTAGGGTTTATATAGTGGACATGTATTCAGCTTAAAATATTCAAACAGCTTAACTCCTTACCATACTTATCCTAGATGCTGCATTTTATGACATCTGACCTGGATCTACACTATTTGCTCAAGCCTGTATGTAAGAATAATTTCAGTAAATTCAGTTGACTCAACTGTACTTACACATATATCAACAATATAACAGTTTACTCAAATGAAACCATTGGTGAGGTCCCAAACACGTTACCATAAAATAAAACATGATTCACAATCTTTTGAGTACCCTAATATATAGAGTTTACAATAAAAGTTCAATATGTTCAGTCAATGAAGGTTGGAATTCTCTACACAACATGCTTACTTGTACATTAGGAGGGATAACAGTTTAAAGTATTTACCTGTCCAGTACTAAGATCAAACCAGAGGTCTGTGTGTTTATTTTCCTCCATATAGCGAAGAGTTCTACTTGACTGGTTGACGACTAGGAAGAATGGTGCAACCGTTATTATCTTTGTCAGTTTTAACCTTGACATCTGGCACTGCACCATGAACTGAAACAAACCAAATCATTACCTAACATAGTTAGGGTAATGTCCTTAACAAATGCCACCACTTATCATGACGTCAATGTGACCCATCTTTTTCTGTGCACTGTGTTAGCTAACAGCTGACAACCTATATTTTTTCTGTGTATTGTGTTAGCTAACAGCTGACAACCTATATTTTTTCTGTGCACTGTGTTAGCTAACAGCTGACAACCTATATTTTTTCTGTGTATTGTGTTAGCTAACTAACTTCATCTTCCCAGCACAGACTGATCAGCTGTAGTCTTGTGTGCATCATTACTATTTGTTTCAAGAATAAAAGTACCCCACAACACCATGTCCAATATCAACTCATTTAACCTTTAACACTCTCTGGGCTAATTCAGCAAATGACAAACTGATGATATTTTTTCCAATTTTAACAGAAAATAGGTTTTAACATTTCATGCTATTTCTCTCCTAAGAAGACAATTTGCTTAAAATGTCAAAGCCTATTTTCTGGGAAAATAAGAATAAAGATTACAAAATGTTATCTGCTGAAATTTTTGTTTAGCATGCTAAGCCTTAAAGGACCATCACGAAAACATACCTATATAATTTTGACCCCCTCAAACTCCATTTTTATATAGTAAAACTGGGGTTTACAGGGGTATATATTATTTTTCTTATTTCTGCTCAAAACAAAGATTGTGGGTACTCGTTAGAACCGCCTCAGCGAGGCGGTTCTGACGAGTACCCACACTCTATGTTTTGAGCAGAAATATGAAAAATATCAGAATTTTTATCTGAAAATTTTCATTTTTTTGGTGGTAACATTTTCAATATATCTGAATAGGCATTTTCGTAATGACTAAGAAGAAAGCCATGCAGACACTGTAATTCCCCCTGTTCTGTATATAAAGGCTACAGATCTGTTGTCACTAAATAATGGCTTATTCTGGAAATGTTAAGGTCCTATACTTACTGTATATTTGCGTTTTCTCTGAGTATCACAGCATTCAACTACTCCATAGTTACCAATGGTATCCAGGGAAAATGAGTGTGACCAATGAGAATCATACACTTTTAACTTGGCCTGAAACAATGAAATATAATCCAATCAAAACTAACATGTATAAATTTCATACACCAATTTGTCTGATAAAAATGACATATGCAAACAGCACAGACCCAGATCAGACTGCTCCTGTAGAGAAGTCTGATCAGGGTCAACACAATTTATCTTTTCACCTAGCATTTTGTGGAATAAATGCATAAAAAATTTGGCAAAAATAGCATGACATGGAATTTTTGAAATTTTAGGACATTTACAGTATACATCAACATCATGATAAAACAACATGACCTGTTGCCAGCCAGCACAGCTTGCCCAGCTTGTGCTTGACCATCATATAAAAAACTTTCAAGTCCATGACCTTGACCTAAAGACCAAAGACAGGGGTGCAGTTTTTACTGAAAAGAACTTTGGACCCTATCTTGACAATAGTGCAAGCATCAACAAAATCCATCACGGAATTCAGTGAACACAAATCTTTAGAAAACTTAAATATTTGTGATCCTGACTTCAAAATCTTCAAATGGATAAAGCTTGACTAACCCTCTAGACCAGTACCTAACAGCATGCAAGTATCAAAGAAGTCTACATTACGAAAATATGCCTATTCAAATACACAGAAAATTTTACCAGTAAAAAATGAAAATTTTCAGATAAAAAAAAATCTGATATTTTTCACATTTCTGCTCAAAACATAGATTGTTGGTACTCATTAGAACTGCCTTGATGAGGCGGTTCTAACAAGTACCCACAATCTATGTTTTGAGCAGAAATAAAAAAAATAATGTAAACCCCTGTAAACCCCAGTTTCACTACATAAAAGTGGGGTTTGAGGGGGTCAAAATTATATAGGCATGTTTTCGTGATGTATCAAGGAATTCTGGAGACATACTTCTTCAAAGATCTTTAACATAAAGCTTAAACATTTATTTCTAAGTCTGTGACCTTGACCTCATGGACACTGAAAAGGGAAGGGCTAATCCTTAATGGCAGCTCCTCTTTGTTAACGTATATCTCATTGTAAATGTGCTGTTTTGTTTTGTCTTTGTTGGTTTCTCATCTCCTCTTCATCTTCATCTGACGTGTTGAGAAGGCTTTGCATCAAGACTGTGGCCTGTCCTGGGTCACTTCATTTATATTCTTGCAGTTGACAAATCTTTGGACCAGTATCTAACATCAGTCCAAGTATCAACTATATCCATCCAGTCATTCTTTAAAAGCTTCAATATTTACCACTCCCTGGGCTAATTCAGCAGATGACAAATCATGACATTTTTCTTACTTTTCCAGAAAACAGGTTTTGACATTTTATGCAAATTGTCTCCAATGGAGACAATTTGCATGAAATGTCAAAACCTGTCTTCCGAGAAAAATAAGAAACTATGCCCTGATCACATGGTGCAGAATGTAAAAATGTCAGAAGGTACTTTTTCTCACATTATGATAATGATGACGGTGATAATGATTTATCAAATTATGAATCTTTTGTTTGCATAGTTACCTTTTTTCTCTTGTTTTTCTTGTACCTAAACAGCTGAGGGTAGTTGGTGGGTCCACACTCTAATACTGTATCAGACATAGAACCCTACAAAACAATTACATTTTTACTTTATTCAAAGAGCAACACAAAATCTTTCCAACACACAAAAACTAAACACAAAAAATCAGAAAAGTACACTTTAGTCTGAGACCCATCAAAGGACAACTGGCAAACAGTGCAGACTCAGATCAGATACTGCAGAAGCATCTGATCAGTGCCTCCAATATTTGCAAATAGTTTAGCAATTTTTCTCTAGGAAGATCTAAATCTTAATGCTTAACATACCTAAATCAAATTGGACTCTTCCAATATATAGTGTTGGGGGAGTTTATTCAGTCAAATGGGTTAATTCTCTAAAAAGTATAAGAAACTGTATTGCAACCTCTCTACAACTTGTGAATGTCTAATCCTGGCTGCAGTTGGGAGGTGGCTGTTGTCAAGAGGTTCTAACTATAGTAAAGCAGCACTTTTGTGAATCAGAAAATGAGGCATTTGATATGAGGTGACCATTATTTTTTTTTAGTTTTCATAGAAAATAAATCTTGGCATTTCATGTGAATTGTCTGCTTGGCAGATGATTCATATGAAATGTTGGGACTTATTTTCTATGAACAAACAAAAAAAAAGTGTTGTCTGCTGCAGTTGTAATTGGTAAGGGTGAACACTTTTGAGTTGATCTAATATTTGCATTTAGGTATTTTTTATTTTATAAAAAGAATACATAAGTTTTGAAAAGAGGATCCCTTGGAATCAAAGCAAGAAATACATCAAATAATAAAAAATAACAGACACCATTTTATTCCATCCATTCATAAACAGAAATATAATGTGCAGCACTGCTTACATCGCCATGCCCACCGATAGACCAATATTCTATTTTTAACACTTTCCCCCCTGTTGCAACAGACTCTTCCATCCCTGAATTTGGACACATCCATTGTTGTAAATAGGCGTTTCACTCAAAAGCCAATTACAGAATGGCAAACAGTGTAGATCCTAATGAGATGGCTCATTATGAGCCATCTCATCTGGATCTGCACTGTCTGCAAAGGTATCTGTATTGGTCTGCAGGGATGTAAGAGTCAAATAAATCCAAATGAACTCTACTACCCTAAAGGACCTGCCTATGCATCTATAACATCCTGGCATGGACAAAAGGTGTCTTTGGAGGAAATTCATATTGCCACTACCAAAATCAGCCTGCACATCCACATCGTCTAATGCTTGCCTTCACTATCTACCTAACTCTAACAGATGACATTCTTTTTTTATTTCTCTGAAAATAAGGCTTGGCATTTCATGTGAATTATCTGCTAGGCAGACAGTTCAAATAAAATGGCAGACCTTGTTTGTATTAAAATTTTACAGCCCAGTCAACCCATTGGAGTCATGTCGAGCACAGTGGTTTACCTAACCATACTTTTACTGGGCAGGCTTATTGTGCACATACTTTCCCCACAAACTGACAATTGCCTTCTTGAATCAGTGGAAGGGAGAGAATGACCGTAGAAAATATTTCATGATCAAATCTCCACAAAAGAATGTTGCCGACCCAATGGGGGTCAAACCTGCAACCTCCTGATCACCAGTCAGACGCGCATCCGAGCTACCGAGGCCGGCAGTCAGACCTTATTTTCTCTGAAAATAAAAAAAAAAAAAAAAAAATATCAACATATGCTCTGCTGCAGTTGTGATTGCAATTTTAAGTATTAACTCTTCTCTTGCTGAACACGACATGCCCTGTCTTAGCAAACAGTGTAGATCCAGATCAGTGGCTTCTGAAGAAGCCCACTGATCTGGATCTGCACTGTTTGCCATAAATATGTGAATTTCTATCAAAAACCAGGATCAAGTAATCTGATTGGCTGGAAATTAGAAGTGGGTGTGGCATCTTAATCTATTCAGCAAGGCAAGGGTTAAGTGTCATTGGATTCTGTAGAATATAAGAATAGCATATGCCTTAATTAAACTTAGCTACTTTTCTCATGGCATGCTCAACTACTTATCGCTTACCCTGATTTGGAATGTAAGATCAGTCTTGTTCACTATCCAGTAGGGTGAATATATATACAAATTACAGGTTTCTGTAAGATTAAAATGCACACTGAGACTTAAATGTTTATTATTGTTGTCAGGATCAACATCTGTATCCATGGCAATGGCCTTGAACTCTTCCATGTCCTTGGTGATTTCTAATGTTCCTCTCCAATCACAAGCAAGGTAGTCTGCTACCTGGCATAGGGAAACAAAGAAAAAGTATACTATACTGACCAAAACAGAAATGCACCACTTCTGAACTACCAAGAAAAGTAAGATTAATCTTTTCCTGTTGCACTAGAAAATATATCTAAACATGTCGGTCTACAATTTCTTGCATGTTTAAAGCAAATGCCTAAAAAATTTCAAAGATCACTTTTTTTATCTAAATTTTGCTGCAGTTCTTTATTAAAATATATAGTTGAATGGCAAACAGTGTAGACCCTGATCAGACTGCTCCTGAAGGAGAAGTCTGATCTAGGTCTGCACTGTTTGCATATGCCATTTTGTCAGACACTATGGTGTATGAAATTTTAGGACATTTACCACACTTTATGTTGATGGAAAAAAACAATTTAAATATACCCTCAGTTATTGAATTTCATGCACATTTTACCACTAGGCCAGTTTTACAATTAGAAGGCATTAGTCTTCATACTTTTGCTATTTAGTAGCACTGCATTTGTTTTTTGTTGTTGTTTTTTTTTTTTTTTTTTTTTTTTGTCTGTATATACATTAACCCTGGTCCTGCTGAGCCCAGATATGTCTGACTTTGAAAACACTTTCAGAAGCCAGCTGATTTGGATCTGCACTGTTTGTCATTCAGTAGATGAAATTGTTCAACAATCTGGATCAAGTAATCAGACTGACTGACTA
Organism: Anodontia alba; assembly: GCA_964016985.1. Taxonomy (NCBI): domain Eukaryota; kingdom Metazoa; phylum Mollusca; class Bivalvia; order Lucinida; family Lucinidae; genus Anodontia; species Anodontia alba. The sequence continues at coordinate 101,857,616 of OZ024824.1, forward strand.
TTAGAAGTGGGCGTGACACCTTAATTCATTCAGCATGACAGGGATTAATTTCAAAGTAAGGCTATTGCAAAAATAACCTGATTTGTGGTAACATTGTGTTCTACTATCAGTGATGATCTGTTACAAAAAGTTTGTTATACATCTCATCTCTAGCATCATTGTACACAGCTGGAGTCAGAGCTCCTGATTAGTTGGATGTCCATTAAATATTATATTTTTTTTTTCATTTCTCTGTGAAAACATATGTTGTAAGTACTCATTAGAAGTGCCACAGTGAGACAGGCCTAAGCAAACAGTGTAGATGCATTCTGAAGCATCTGATCAGGGTCTACACTGTTTGTCACTCATCCAGAAGTTTTGTAGACAACAGAACAGGAAAAACAACTGACTTGTTCAAATTTTAGGATAAGTATAGCAAAGCTTTTAGTGTCTAAATAATGATGAGGAGGATTTGGTATTTTATATCCCTTTCAACACTATTTAAGTAATATTGAGATGATAGAGGACTGACATTGGAAGGCTTCGTGCAATGAAGTGCCACACAGACATGAGCTGTATTCTGCCTCCAGCAGGATTCGAACCCACAAACTTGTGATTCATAGTTGGAAGCAGTAACCACTTTGCCACCCGGATGGGTCAGGTGTCTGAATACTTGTTTAATACCAAAAAACATTTTGTCCTCTTACAAAAGCATGATGTATGAGTATCAGTGATATGATCTAACACTGTCAGATCATATCACTGATACTCATACATCATAGTGTTTGAGACTGACACTTACAAAGAGGTTGAGTTTATACATCTTGTCCACATCAATGGTATACAGTGGTGTACTTTCTCCATGTGTCAAACTACTAGGTGAGGAAGAACCCTGAAAAACAGTGTTGACATTTGTATAGGACAGCTAGACTAAACTTTATGAGTAAGTTCAGAGAAAGAATTATCAATAGTCCTACTTTCGTTCACTTTTAAAACAAGAGCTACCACTGAAGATGATAAATACTGCCACAGTACTGCTCTGACACAGTGCCAAGGACAGACAACCCTCCTAAACTTTTAATGTCATGCACTGCTATTCACCATGTGGATTATTTCTGTAAAGTTTTATGCAAATCTAACAAAAACTATTAAAATTATTTACTCCTTAACACTGTAGGAGTAGTCTGCTCCACACACTTATGCATTTAAACTGAATTGACAAGAGCAGATAACCCTCCAACACAAAAACCAAACAAAAAATGTCACACACTACTACTCATCATGTTGATGAACATTAAATATCCCAGGCATATTGTTTCAGGAGTCTTTACTGATTACAATTGACAAATATATTGGTTTTCTTATAGCAAGGGGAATGGATACAACTCCCAGGGAAGTAACTCTGACATGGCAATATTTTGCCTCCCTTCTCTCTTGTAACTACTCTGAAAGAACAAAATTTGCTCCTCTTCATTCCATTAAAGATAGCCACTATTTTTGAAAAGTTTCAAAATCATTTAAAAGTATCCATTCACATATCATATGCAATTTCTTACAATTTCTTACATTCTGCTTTATCCTGTGGTAAACAAACCTGATATGTAAACCTGTTCATTTTTTATTTTCTCTTTTTCTTTCCCATAGATTTATATATATATATATATATATAGTCAGTTCAAGGAGCACAGCAACCTCTTTATAACATTATAACTGAGATCCAAAGCACACACCATGTCAGGTAAACAAATGTGTTATATTCTAACAAAAAATGTATAGATTATATAGAAAAATGATCATAAATGGTCTATACCATCATTAAACCATCTTACATCCAAAACTGTCTTATATTATTGCATAAAAAGCAGTGTCGCATGTTATTAACAGCCGTGCATTAACTGGCAAAAAGCCGTGTATTAACAAGGCAATTCATGAGCTGTTAATGCACGGTTAAGCAATTTTCAATATGACCGTACCGGGGCCACAGATTTGTTGTCGTTATGAGATGTGTACTGCCTGACCCTAGAATGAGCAGAATCCATGGAAATTACGTTTGTGAGACACTGGTGAAAAGGCAAAACAAAATAGTGCAAGAAATAATGCAAAATGTAGCAAATGTTTTCAGTTTTTATGCAATAATAACATTCAAACATGTTTTTTCAATGCATTAACATTCGCCAGATCCCTTGGGAGGTGTTGAAAACCGTGGCCTTTGGCCTGGTTTTCAATATCTCCCACAGGACCTGGCGAATGTTAATGCATGAAAAACCATGTTTGATCCCTATAAGGAACCATCTTATAAGGAGGTTCCACTAATCATGTTATTATATCACTTACTTCCAATGCAAACTGTAGGTCATAAGGGAGGTAATTATGAATGATGACTGGAGGATGGAGATTGAGCGTGAAATATGGAATGGTTCTGGTTATCATCTGACTTGGTCTTAATGGCTCCCCATCATCACAACACACCTGAAAATTAACAAGCAAATTCCATGGGGAATTTATGTCCCCCGCCTTATTTTTATTTGAGGTGTTAAAAATGGTAAAGTTAACCAGAGGACCATTGGTCTTGTATCAATTACCTAAGTATTGAAGCAGGAAACCAGTGATAAAAAATAATTTCAAGATTCTAAAAAAAAACCACATGCATATCTTCAGACCATCCTTAAAGCACCTGTAAAGTTTCAAAGGATCGGCTTAAAACTGTGGTAGGAGTTAGGGGGTCAAGGTACCTACTCCTAATACGCTTCTGTAGTATTAGAACTCAAAAAATGTCTAAGTTAAAAATGCAGAAAAAGTGGTAAAAAATTATTTCAGGATTCTAAAAAAACCACATGCATATCTTCAGGCCATCCTAAAAGCCCTTGTAAAGTTTCAAAAGGATCGGACAAAAACTGTGGGAGGAGTTAAGGGGACAAGGTACCTGCACCCTATACACTTCTGCAATATTAGAACTCAAAAAATGTCTAAGTTAAAAATGCGGAAAAAGTAATAAAAAAATATTTCAGGATTCTGAAAAATCAACCTGCATATTTTCAGGCCATCCTAAAAGCCCACGTAAAGTTTCAAAAGGATCGGCCAAAAACTGTGGGAGGAGTTAAGGGGACAAGTTACCTACTCCCTATAGACTTCTGTAATATTAGAACTCAAAAAATGTCTAAGTTCAAAACGTGTAAAAAGTGATAAAAAATAATTTCAGGATTCTGGATAAACCACATGCATATTTTCAGACCATCCTTAAAGCACCTGTAAAGTTTCAAAAGGATCGGCCAAAAACTGTGGGAGGAGTTAAGGGGACAAGGTACCTGCTCCCTATATACTCCTGTAGTATTAGAACTCAAAAAATGTCTAAGTTAAAAATGCGGAAAAAGTAATAAAAAAATATTTCAGGATTCTGAAAAAAACACATGCATATCTTCAGGCCATCCTAAAAGCCCATGTAAAGTTTCAAAAGGATCGGCCAAAAACTGTGGGAGGAGTTAAGGGGACAAGGTACCTACTCCCTATACACTTCTGTAATATTAGAATTAAAAAAAAATGTCTATGTTCAAAATGTCTAAAAAGTAATAAAAATTAATTTCAGGATTCTGAAAAAAACACATGCACATCTTCAGACCATCCTTAAAACACCTGTAAAGTTTCAAAAGAATCGGCAAAAAACTGTGGGAGGTGTTAAGGGGACAAGGTACCTGCTCCCTATACACTTCTGTAGTATTAGAACTCAAAAAATGTCTAAGTTAAAAATGCGGAAAAAGTGATAAAAAATTATTTCAGGATTCTGGATAAACCACATGCATATCTTCAGGCCATCCTAAAAGCCCATGTAAAGTTTCAAAAGGATCGGCCAAAAACTGTGGGAGGAGTTAAGGGGACAAGGTACCTACTCCCTATACACTTCTGTAGTATTAGAACTCAAAAAATGTCTAAGTTAAAAATGCGGAAAAAGTGATAAAAAATTATTTCAGGATTCTGAAAAAACCACATGCATATCTTCAGACCATCCTTAATACATCTGTAAAGTTTCAAAAGGATCGGACAGAAACTGTGGGAGGAGTTAAGGGGACAAAGTACCTACTAAAAACTCGGAACCACGCACCACGCGCCACGCACCACGCACCACGCCCCACGGAAAACCAAAAACAGTGTCCCTCCACTTTTCTTCGAAAAGGCGGGGGACAATAAGCAAGTTACAGTACTCTGTTTTACATATTAAACAGATTCTCTCTCTTTTAATTAACTTAAATAATATGAGCATCTCTTCTCATCTTCAGGTAAACATAGTTACTACTTCCTTTTGACATCAATCTGATTTTTCTTTTTGTTTTTGCATGGTGTTTTATTTTAAATGAAAATATTTAGTTCTGATTGACTATATCTTGTTTGTCTTTTCTGTTTGTATGTTTTGACCTTAAATAATATTTACCCTAAATTAAGGGTAGTTTTATTTGTACTGAAAATCACCCAGACTAAGTCAAAAGTAACAATTTCAGGTTTATGGATGTCATTATTTTGGCTTTTACTTAAATTTTGTTTGTGTTGCAGATTTACGATCCAGTCAACCCACTGAGGTCATGTTGAGCATGGTCAGTTTACCTAACCACACTATTATTGGGCATGCTTAGTCGTCTAAGTGGTTAACCAGTATAGCGCGAATTCTTTCACCAGAAACTGACAACTGCCCTTCTTGAATCAGCTGAAGGGAGAGAATGACCACATTAAAAATTTCATGATCAATCTCCGTGACTGTTGCTGAACCCACTGAGGCAATCCTGAAAATGTTATTTGATTCAAATATAGAAACATAACCATGTCAATTTTAGTGCATGCCTTTCTTTTTTTAAGTTCATTGGTAGTAATAAATCCCAAAAGTTTGAAATAAAAATTGTGAACACAACAGGTCAGTTAACAGCATTCCCCAATCCCATCCATAAACCATCTCTTTTGCATATCAAAGCCTTTTTTTCAGACACAAGTAGGAAAATTTAAAATACTATCTGCTGACCAGAACTGGGACCAAAGGTGAACAGAAATGACAGGCTGAATCTTTGTTTGCAAAATCTTCTTCTTACTGACATCTGAACCAATATCATTAAACACCAAAACTAACTGTAAACCAAAATTCCAGCCATACAGAACATACCTGATACTGCTATAACCATAAGAGCTGTCGCAGGACAGCATAGCTCACTGAACTGAGCTTTGCCTCTAAAAACTTTAACCAAAAACTTAAATATAAATTTTTTGTCTTGGTCCATGACTTTGACTTCAAGGTCATTTGTGGATTGGAATGGTAGAACACAGAACTTCAGACCAGTATCTAACATCAGGGCAAATGTGAACTACTTCCATCCAGAGGTTCAGGAGATATAGTCTTAAAAACTTAGCTATAATTAGCTTGTTATCTGATCCTTTATGTCATTTTTGTATACAGTCGACTCTCGTTATCTCAAATTCCAAGGGACTCTCTGAAATACTTCGAGATATCTGTAGTTCGACATATCAGGTTTGCAGAATTGAGGAAAAAATAATTTGATTAACCACATTTAACAAACTGATAAGTAATTGGACTTTTGAAGTTAGAGATATATTGAAAATATTGTGGAAAAGAGGAGAAATTGCTCCTTAGGAGCAATTTCTCCTCTTTTCTACAATATTTTCCATCTGTTGTTAGGTTTTCATGTATAGGCAGGGACCAGATTTTCACTTCAAGATAAGCGGTTATTCGAGATAAGCGAGGTCGAGATAACGAGAGTCAACTGTATTTGTGTTGTACACATTATATTTAATAAACTATTGTTTAAACCAAAAACTTTAACTAAAAACTTTTACAAATGCCAACACTGTGGTGATTGTTATAGATCTACCTGTACTTTCATGCAGGCAAGCTAATAAGTATTCGGAAAGACAGGCCGAGCAAACAATATCCGCAGAATGTGGTGCCTGATCAGGGTCTGCTACTCTTACAGCAGATTTTAGACTCATCACAGGAGCATACGAAAATAGTACCTTCATATTGAAAAGTTTATCTCCAGTGTCTGAGAGACAGGTATAAAATCTACTTCTGTCTTTGTTCTGTACAAGGTCTGGCCACCATATTGGACTGGATGTCTTCTCATACCTACAGAACAGACACAACATGGAACAGTAAGATTACTATCAGAAATAGAAACAACAATACCTAGATTTAGTTGCTATAACAAAACAAATATCAATATGCTTGATCCATACATTACAGCAAGCTTGCTGCCGCATGTGAAAGGCCTGTGTGAGCAAGCTCTATGGTACAGCATACATTTTGTTGCTGTCAAACCAAACAGGAAATAAACATTTTGTTTACAATTTGTTGGGTTCTCAATTAATTGCAGCTCTATTTGTAATTGCTGGGACCTTCTGGAAAAATCAGGTACCAGAATCCGGTACTAAAATTTTAACAGTATAGCTTGGGTCTTACTGAGTTTCCAGTTTTCGTGATTTTGTGTGTTCTTTGTTCCAAAGGCAATCCATTTTTACTTTTATTTTACACATTTTGCATAAAACATAGTGCATGGGGAGCTCGCCTATAGGCATTGCCTATGTTCATATTATGAAATATATTCAAAAGAATGGAAGACGTATTAACCATACATGTCATACCTCACACTGTGCAACAAAATTTCACAGAATTTGGCTATTTTGAAACCCATTTCCCTTAAGAATTTCAAATCTCACAGAATTGTCAGACCCTCTAAAAGGATATTTTATGAAGAACTAATTATAAATTACACAACATTATACTTTTGATATGCTTAATTCATCAAAATAAAGGCTTTAAACTTATTTCTGTGAGCTTGAAAATGATTTTTATGAAAATCTCACAGAATTTTGTCAAATCTCCCCTAAAAATTAGCCTGATCTCAAAGATTTCTGCCAAGAGCTTATGGCATGTATACTGAACACATAATGACAGAAACAAACTTTTAATGAAATTTAGCCTTACAAATACACAATGTATAAAAAGGAAAAGGCCCATATGACAGATGGCAACAGGAAAAGCTCAGCTCAGTCTTATCAGGGCTTCACATAGTCCCAGATAAGAGGAGTAGGCAGGTACATTTTTTTCTAATTTCTCCATGGAAACTTATGTTGTGGGTACTCATTAGAAGTGCCTCAGTGAGAGCTATGGATTCTACAGCATTTATTGATTCTGTAAGCAGGAAATAAAGGCCCTTGTTAGACTCAAAATATGTAAGATGATCTCCTACTTTGCTGCCCACATATGGTATAATAGCCCTTTTCCTGCACTGTGTATCATATACTTACGGAAGCCCAGTAGGGCAGACATATATGGCACAATGGTATGCTGCATATAGAGGAATATTATAAGAACTGTTTGGTTCCACTGTTCCAAGCTTGGTGAATTCTTCTGCTGCTATTGACTTGTTGCTTCTCTTGAACGTCTGTAACTCCTTCTTCTTCACATACAGGTCCACAGCCATGGTCAGGCTGTTTTTCAACTGGGTAAAGAAATCAGGCATATTAGGTAAACAAAGGATAAATATGTAGTCTATGTCATCCTAATAGTAGCCCTGGGGCTTTGCATTTTCTGAAGTAGGGTGTGGAATGGTACACTACTATGGTAAATGTCCTAAAATTTCGAACACTATATTCCAAACTATTTGGGCCTAAATTTTGCTTTCTATATAGCTGTTTCTTAAAACACTTAGTGGAATGACAAACAGTGTAGACACTGCTCCTTCAGTCTGATCTGGTCTACAATGTTTGCCTATGCCATTTTATCAGACAATTTGGTGTTCAAAATCTTAGGACATTTACCATATTTGAACAAAAATTGATAAAGTCAAAATACAGAACTTTCATATATAAAGAGTGATAGGAATGTTAATTGTTTATTGTAATAAGTGCATCCAACGGGAACTGAGAACCACAGAGTGGTTCGGCATGCAGACACACTACTACAGACTACCTATGTGACCAGTGATGTGTGTGACCAAAAATGTGATGGTCCAACAAACGTTTGGGTTGTTCGATGCTTATCCTGAAAAACAATAAGCATTCCGTGATTTGCCAGAGACTACTGACATGGCAGCCATGCCAATAACAGCAATAAAACAACCAATAACGCCAAGTATTCCAAGGGGTTGAATCACGAGACATGACGTCAGCCTACAAAATTTGGGATTGCAGCCATTTTGAATTTTGTCTCCACTTCGAATTTTATTTCTATCCATTCTCCGTCTATTTACAAGCTAAGCATGATTCATTTTGTGCATAAGGTACACTTTGATGTAGATTTTTAGATAACAAATAGACTTTATGCTCTTTTCTGCGATAATCGTAAAAAAACTTCGACACAGGTAAGCGAACGATAGTATATTGTCGTTGTACCTGTCATCGGCAAACACTAGTTTTTGGTATTCGGAAAGCATGGCCCCCGCCCATCGAGGCCCGCAAAATAGATGGGCTGCCTAAAGCCTCCATGGCATAGCTGCTAGTAACTAAGCAGGACCCAAATTCATGTGAACAGGTCAGGTAAAAGTCCCACAAATTTGGAGCCAATATCTCTGAACTGCTGAAATATTGTCGACTTGGACGTTTTATCGCAATTCATGCAGTGGATTAGAAGTCAAGCGTGGTCTGAAATCAAATTCAGTTAGATCTGGCCAACCCACCTATGAAGCATGTGATGATAATTTGGATGCACAGATATAAGTAGCACCTATTAAATTCATATTATCTGACATTTTATTGTAACATCTGGATTTACTTGTGTCATACAGGATCCTGATGCATGCTGAACAGAAGTAATGAGTTAAGATTTGGTGTCAGTAAAATCAATTCTAACCCCAGTATAAAAAGATTGTTCTTTTTTTTCTAAGAGAGTAAACAAGGCTTGAAATTTAATATGAATCATCTGCTCATCAGAGAATTCACATGAAATGTGAAGCTTTGTTTTCTCTGAAAAAGGCATTTTATAAATTGTGTTGTTTTTTTTATTATCATTATTTTTCTCAGAGAGTAAATATTGCTTGACATTTCATGTGAATTGTCTACTGGGCAAACACGTCACATGAACTATAATATCTAATGTTTTCTAAAAAAAAAAAGTTTAGAATGTTAGGTGCTGCACTTGTGACCTCCCTGGTATACTGACAAGTATCTGATTTATATAGGTAAATCTGGTGGTAGGGTGGCTAACAAGGTCTGCCTTTTAGGGCTAAAACTATATGTACCACTTACCTGTAGAGGTGACTGGATGGTTACAGTTTTATGACTGTGGTTCATATCAACATCATAAACTATGAAGTACTTTGTGGCATGCTAAAACAGAAAACCAAATACACTGTATTAAATCAATCAAAATTACTTCAAGGTGAATGGCTACACCTCCAAGGGAGATCATTGTGACCCTACAATATTTATCTCCCTTCTCCTGGGAGCAAATTCTTTCCTTCAGGAGCAGTTCCATTTATAAAGTGATTGTATATCAGGGATGCAAATTGCTCCACTGGAGTGGTCTCCCTTTGAAAGGGCGGCAGCAAAAACTTTTAGATGAAAGCTCCCTCTTTGCAGTGTATCCATTCTCCTTACTTAAACACTTTGCATGCTGGGTAAAAATTTCAGCAGACGACATTTTAAAATAGTTCTCTTATTTTTCCTATAAAATAGGATTTGACACTTCAAGCAAATTGTCTCCTAAGGAGACACTTTGCTTGAAGTGTCAAATCCTATTTTCTAGGAAAAATAAAAAAAATATCACCAGTTTGTCATCTGCTGAATCTGCCCATAGTGTGGTTAAGTGTTAATGATATAATATGTGTAGTTAATATATGCATCTCAAGAAATATTAACCCTTGTCATGCTGAATATAGAGGATCTTACACGAATGGTCATTTCATATGAAATTTATGAAACAAGCCTTTGGCGAGTTTCATAAAATTTTATATGAAATGACCACTGGTATGACCCTTATAAATTGGATTTTAGCATTTTTAAATTGGACATTATTTCAATAGAAAATGCAATGTTCTCACAGACATCGTTATGCCATTACATGAAGCCAAAAAATGTTATGAAATGTGTGGTCATTTTTATGACATGACATCATCCACTGAATAACAGTGACATCATATGATAAAATTAAGATGCCATGTCCACTTCTAATTTTCAGCCAATTAAATTACTTGATCCACAGACTTAATAACAACCAGTGTAGATCCAGATCAATTGGCTTCTTCTTAAAAAAATATGAATAGCCCATTCACTCAATACCTATGTATTTACACCCATGTATTTAGTCAATAAAAATGCAAACGTATCCATCCATACTGACAGTGTACAACACATACATCATTTATTTAGACAGCATAGTTATTCTATACCCATTTATTTGTTCAGGCATCAAAACAGTAGGTATACCATCTGCTCATAAAGGCATAAGCTAGACATTTTCATTAAACAGACCATAGCTTCAGATAAGAAAGGGTATCAGGAAAACATTTTATTTCTCCCCCAAAAAAGAAATGTTATGGGTACACATTGATGAGTACCCACAACATATGTCAGGGCCTAGTTGTTCAAAACTTAACGAAGTTGTTAGCTATTTTGGCATTAAAATTTCTATCTTGAAATATGGCAAATACATTGATACTTTTTGCTGAAAAAATGCGAGTAGTTCACATTTTTTCAGCAAAAATACCTGCAAATTAGATATTGTAGTTACTAGAACAGTTAACATTTTGACCACTAATGAGCTCATTAAGCTACATTGCTTTGAACAGCTAGGCACTAATATTACTCCTGTTTCTCCATATCTTGCAGCTACTCATTAGAAGTACCTTGGCAAGCAGCTTCTAATGAGTATTCATAATGCATGTCATTGTGGAGAAATAAGAAAAACATTTATGATTATCTGGAGCTGTGCAAACAGATATGAACAGCAAAGGCTCAGACAAGTCTGTGCATCCACAGTCTCATCAGGGTCTTCTCTGTTTGTAAATATAGTCAGTATGCAATGATTCTGTAAGTAGGCAAAGAAGGCCCTGATCAGATTGCACAAATGTGCTGGATGATTAGGACTTTAATGCCTGCATATACATTATGGGCTTTTCCCATACTATACATAGATTAAACAAAATAGTAACAACAAGAAATTACCAATGAGTAGTGCTTATTAGATTCCCCTCCCCCCCCCCTCACCCCACACCCTCAATGACCAAAATGTAGTGGCTGGAGGGATGGACTTGAACCCCACTCCCCACGCACCCACCCCCCTCCCCCACTCACACACACACACAAACACACACACACAAACAAACACACACAACCCCTGCCAACAAACACGATTTGCAGGGGATATAAAAAGGCAAAATAATAAATGAAACAAAGAAAGCCTTAGATGACAAAATTAGCAAGCGACAAATTTTTTAAACTTTTCCAAGACTGAATGGCTCAACACTTCATGCAAATGTTAAGGGGAATAGCTAACTTTCATGTGAGACAGATGTTAATTTGTTTTTTGTCTCCTTTCTGGAAAGGGATCTCCTCTAAATCCACTCTGCTCAAATTCTCTCCTTTTAGGACAGACGCTTTTTTGAATGAGATTGGTGTGCAGGAAAGCAAATAAGAAGTCACCAAAGTTGTCTTATCTCCCTTGTAAAACATTACTGAAATAAAGTCTCCTTAAGGCTACAGCTGATATGTAATGCCAAGCCCTTCTTTCAGGAATATTAACCCTTAAAATGCCAAGAAAACCTGCATCTGAAAATGTTGTCTTTTTGTGTCATCTGCTGAATACTCTTGCAAACTTTTCAAACCTATTTTTGCATACTGGCAAACAGTGTGGGCACTGATCAGACTGCTCCTCTATGAGCAGTCTGATCTGGGCCCATGCTGTTTGCAAAAAATGACTTCTAAAATCACAAGCAGATGACAAAGCAGACGACAATAATTGTTGTGACTGGCAGTTTATGGGTTAAGAACAAATATTACAAAATGTTGAAGGCTAATATTTAAATCAGCCAATAAAGAGTCAACCTGAAAAACAAATGAATCAGAAACAAAGCAACAGTCTATAATCTATAGACACAACACTGTTACTAGCATCATTACAAATAGCTTCACTGTTTATATATATTAATCCATTTCTGACTGAATAAACTCCCCCACATCATATATTGGAAAAGTCCAATTTGAATTTTAGGTATGTCAGGCTATGTACTTTAGATATTTCTACAGAAAAATGGTTGAACTATTTGCAAACAGTGGAGACCGTGATCAGATGCTGCATTCTGCAGCATCTGATCTGGGTCTGCACTGTTTACCTTTTTGGGATCTCCAGACTAAAATTGGTTAATAGGGTTCTGGATTAGGATGTTTTCAACAAACAAAATAAAAAGCTTTTCATTTTCTCAGCAGAAATGTATTTTGTGGCTGGGTACTCATAAGCATCATGTCCCACTGGCCAGATTGTACCATTACATAACTCCAGATAAGAGGGGCATCAAAATAATATTTTTCTTGTATCTCCAAGAAAATATATGTTGTGGTACCATTAATAGCACTTCAAAGAGGCTGGCCTTGGTGGCTCAGTTGGATGCGCATCCAACTGAAAATCAGGAGGTTGCAGGTTTGACCCCCGCTGGGTCGGCAGCATTCTTTCATGAAGACTGATCATGAAATATTTTCTACCATCATTCTCTCCCTTCTGCTAATTCAAGAAGGGCAGTTGTCAGTTTCTGGCAAAAGAATGTGCACAATACTTGTTTACCGCTTAGAGGACTAAGCCTGCCCAGAAAAAGCATGTTTAGGTAAACTGACCGCGCTCGACATGACCCCACTGGGTTGACTTGGCCGTAAAATCTCAACACAAACAAACACTTCACAGAGCTGCTTTTAATGAGTACCCATATCATCTGTTTTCATTAGGAAATATGGTAAATGTCTTAAATTTTGAATACTTTATTCTATACTTTTTTGCCTAAATTTTGCTTTTAATACAGTTGTTTCTTAAAATACTTAGCAGAATGGCAAACAGTGTAGACCCTGATCAGACTTCTCCTTCAGGAGCAGTCTGATCTGGGTCTGCACTGTTTGCATATGCCATTTTGTCAGATACTTCGGTGTACAAAATTTTAGGACATTTACCGTAAGTAAAATATCCTTATATTTTGGATGAAAATAGCATCTTATCTGGAGTTACGGTACCCAGAATATAGGGTTTATAAACTAATAAATACTGATCAAATATTTCCATATAAACCTACATAAAAATGTGATTATAATGATGCTAGCATTCAACTTATAGCATGCAGAAAAAAAAAAAAAAAAAAAAAAAAAAAAAAATACTCACTGGACAACAAATTAGCATTCTCTTTTCTGATTTGCCCCAGAAAATAAGGATGGGTATTTCATTCCAAAGGAATATGAATACAAATGAAATGCCAAACCTTATTTTCTGGAAAAAATAACACACAAAATAAATATCTAAAGCTGTTGTCTGCCTATATTAACAGAGGACCATTGGTCCTAAATGGCTCACCTGACTACCAAAGAGCTGTTGAAAAACTTAGTTTGAAATCTCAGTCAAAGACTGACCTTGATATTTGATACTCAGGTAAGTTCATTTACTCATTTAGAACACTGCATCTACAAACTTTGAAATAAGATTCTGCAACAGTTTCTGAAAAATCTATTGTTTTCACATTTTCTCAAACAAAAACACGAGAAACCAAATTTTACCTTGACATAAAATATGTCAATGTGATCCAATGGTAACCATTTGAACAAACTTTGATAAGCCAGAGTCCTCAATGCTAAAACCAAGTTTCAAGGCAATCAGTGTATCAGTACTGGAGAAGGTTTTTGAAGTGTTTCTAGCCATCTTGGTCCTGTGAACATGTGCATAAAAATAAATTTTCACTTCATTGTTCTACAAACCAGACATATGAAATTTGCATTCAACTGACCAAGGAAAAAAATTTGGGCAAGGGCACAGAATGACCTGGACCTTTGATACTCACATGAAATCATTAAATTGTTCACTTGACAATTCTGGCCAACTTTGACATCAAAGCCTGTAACAATTTCTGAAATATCCATTGTTTTCACTTTTTCTCACAGAAAAAGCCTATGTTACAAAATTTGACCTTGCCATTAAATGGTTAATGTCAGTTCAAGGTCATCATCTGAATAGATTATGTTGGGCCCAAATCTACACACTAAGTTTGAAGGAAATTAGCCTATCGGTTCCTGAGAAGAAGATTATTTAAGGGACTTTACCATATATGGGCATAGCAGCCATCCTTCTGATTTGACCAAACTCGTATAAAGTAATTTTCGTTTCCTTGTTCTTAAAAACATTCATATGAAATTTGATTTCAAATGGCCTAGCCATTTCTAGGAAAAATAAATTCTGATTTTGACATCAAAGTGACCTTGGGCCAAGGTCAATGAAATGACCTTGACCTTTCATACTCCTATAGCTTCATTTACTCTTTTATTTTGTTTAAACATATTTTATTTCAAAATTTCCAATAAACAAGGAAATACAAAACACACATAATATGTAACAAGTTTCAAGCAATCAGCTCACTGGTTCCAGAGAATAAGGTTTTTGAAGGGTTATTATCATATATGGGCATGGAGGCCAACTTGGTCATGTGAACTGGGCCCCATAAACAAACTTTCGTTCCCCCATCCCATGGAGGGTTCATCTGAAATTTGGCTTCAATCAGCCCAGTGGTTTCAGAGGAGACGACATTTGAAAATGTTGACAGACAACAGAAGCCTGTCTATAATATAAGCTCACCACTGTGCCAAAGGCTCAGGTGAGGTAAAAATCAACATGCTTATGATCATAGTATAATTATTTTATACCTCATTTTCCATTTCATCTGACTAACAAAGTTAAGCAACATATAATATAAATAATGTTCAACACAAAAAAATGCCCAGAGCAGCACTGAAGCACATTTGTGCAGCCTGATCAGGGATTCTCTCTTCTTCAATATATCCTACAGTAATCAGAGACCAGTGTTTCTGTAAGGGATCAGCAAAGGTCCTGATCAGACTGCAGATGCATAGCCTGATCTGGGCTTTCCTTGTCCACATATGCATAAAGGGCCTTTTCTTTCAAACTCACCTACCAAAAAACATATTAAACAACAAACTACCATATTTATTCTAATATACATATAGACTAGCCTGAGCAGACAATGCAGAGCCTGGTCAAACTGTTCCTAAAGTTTGATCAAAGCCTACATTGCCTGTCACTCATTCAGCACTTTTAGATAAATCACAAGGTAGTCAAATGGCAGTTCAAATTTTAGAAGTATGGTAAATATCATAAATTTCGAACACCTAAGTGTCTTACAAAATGGCATATGCAAACAGTGCTGACCCAGATCAGACTGCTCCTGAAGAGCAGTCTGATCAGGGTCTACACTGTTTGCCATTCCAATCAGCATTTTAAGAGACAACTGAGTGAAAAACAAAATTTAAGCCAAAAAAGCATGGAATAAAGTGTTCAAAATTTTAGGACATTTACCATATATTAAAAATTTACAGCATCCAAATCTTTTGTTAATAATTATTCTAAGCAACTTCTAGGATGTCTACCTTTAAGTCTTAGTACATCGATGGTAGAATAAAATCAGGAGATGACAAGTGAATTGTAATTTTCCTGTTCTGTTTTGAACAGAAAATAGGGCTTAAGAAATTGTGTGGATCTATGAAGATGATACCCAGGAAATGCCAAGACATACCGTATTAATCCGCCTATAAGACGATTTGTTTATAAGACGGGGGCTGTTTTTGGGCCCTTCCCAGGCAGGATTTTGCTTTTACTTAATTATAAGACGGGTTAAAAAAAAGTCGCCTGTCGGAGATATTCCCTGCCACTCAGAAATTCCTAAAGTATATTAAGACATCAGCGATGATTGGTCAGATTTGTAAGTGAATTTATCACAGAGCAGCAATTAAAAAAAACTTCCAACACCACTTACAAGCATGCATACCGTATTTAACTGTGTATAACACGCACCTTATTTACCCAGAAAACGTTTATAAAAATCCGACGTGTATTATTTATAGGAACACCAAAATAGGGACAGAAATCGCCAAGATAATCGGTCGCGAAAACTCATGACATTCATGATCGCCCGTTAAAAATGCGAAATAGAATGATTGCTATAAGATATTCATGATTTTTTATACCTGTCTCGCCCATACCTGGGTTCTGGCAGCTCAAAACAAGCAACTCGATCTGATTTGCAGTTATTTGATATCCTTTTCATGTCCATGCTCTTTTTGTTTATGCTTTTTTATTTTGCTGATCATGTGATCTCTTCAAAGGGAAACTATTCAAACAGGCATATGCATATGAATCTGTACTGATTACCAGACTTTGACAAGTCTCACACTGTAACTTGAATAAATCAGCCTGCACAACTGATTTATTGTAGTTCAAAATAGGAAATAAATTTGGTAGAACATAAATATTGGCACGAACGATCATACATTGAAAAAATAAAAAAGTATTTAGTTTATGCAATTATATTGATAATAAACAAAACCAACTGGGCTTTTGAGGTAGGTAGATCGGTCATTTGCATTTTATCTTTTATTTTCTTACCATATGTTTATCTTTTTTTTTTTTTTTTTTAACTTTTCTTCCAACTTACCAAAAAATTGTTTGAAATAAACAATGTTTATGATAAAGAAAAAAAATCTACCAGCATACATCTGTGCACTTAATTGGTTAATTGGCAGTCAGAATGACAACTAGTCGACTTTAGTTGTTGTTTGCATTGCCCTGAGGCACTGAGTTGATAATTTCACGTCTCAGTTAAGAAAGTCACACAAAGAAGGTGTTAATTATGAGAACACAAAAGAAATAACTACATTTTTATTATCATAGCGTCAGCAGTGGGGAAGCAAAGAACTGCCTACACTACATCAAGTTGCCTTAGGCCCATGGTAACAGAGCTGCACAATGAAAATTCAGTTAGCATTATCGTAAATTTGGCCTGTTTCTACTCTAAACCTTCCGAGTTCGACCATTTTCAACTCAATCCTAGTGAAATTTGACACACTTAGTATCTGGTAACTTAGTAAATAATGCACAGATAAATTCTTCATGTTTTACATAGGAACATCTTTTTTTTAATTTCAAAACTATTTAGCAAATATTCAGTGCGTGTTATACACGGGTGCGAGTAATACACAGAAAAATTTGGTACTTCACCTACAAAATTACCTTGCTGCTATTTCTGTCAAGGGACGAAGGTAAACATTATATCCTTCTACCGGTTTCGAAGATCGGCATTTTCCGTGATCACGTGGCCCCACCGGACTTTGCCGAAAATATCGATATGGCCAAAGACCTTGATTATAAGACGGGTCTGGATTTTTGGGGGCTTTTTTTTGGAAAAATCCCCGTCTTATAGGCGGATTAATACGGTATTTTGTCCGAAAAAAAAAAAAAAATTTAAAGTTACCTGTGCATCTACATTCATTTAATGAACAAACCTTCAATACTCTACTAACAAGCAGCTTTGTCCCTGAGCAGACTGTGTGTATGTGCGGGCTGATCTGGGTCCCTGCTAGCGGCATATGTCTTAAGCAGGTTTTCTATTCAAAGAAACCCACAGGGCAAACCCGACTCTACACAATTCAAAATGGTATACTCAAACAAGATCAAAGATTTACTAAAACAGAGTAAATTACAGGACAAAATATAAGAATATAATTACAGTTTCCATGATTAATATGAACCATTTGAGATCTGTTCAGTGACAACATTTTGTCTGTTGGGCACAAGATCATCAGACTCAAGCTGAATTTCATAGGAAATGATACAATTTTTAGGGAGGCAACTCTGTTAAAATAAGCTATACCTCCCTTCTGAACTTTTGTTTGTGTTGAGGTTTTACGGCCCAGTCAACCCAATGGGGTCATGTCAAGCGCGGTCAGTTTATCTAACCGCATGTTTACTGGGCAGGCTTAGTCCTCTAAGCGGTTAACCAGTATTGTGCACATTCTTTCGCCAGAAACTGACAACTGCCCTTCTTGAATCAGCGGAAGGGAGAGAATGACCGTAGAAAATATTTCATGATCAATCTCCACGAAAGAATGTTGCCGACCTCAGCGGGGGTTGAACCCGCGACCTCCTGGTCTTTTTTTTTTTTTTTTTTTTTTGATTTGGGTTTAACGGCCCTTTCAAGAATATTTCACTTATATCGAGCCGATCGTTCATCGAAGGTGGGCAAAAACCGGAGTACCCGGAGAAAAACCACCTGACCATCCGTAAGCAGAACTTGGCTTTCCCATATATGTCCCAAGCTAGGCTCGAACCACAGTGGTGAGAAGCCTAATGGATTAAGAGTCAACTCTCTTATCCACTAGGCTCCAGTCGGACGGCGCATCCAACTGAGCCACTGAGGCCGGCCTTCCCTTCTGAAAAGAATTCCTTTCCTTTCAAAGAAGACTCTTTTTCAGAAGTGTTTTGGTGTGCAGTAAAGCAAACAGGAAGTCATAAAAGTTTCCTCCCTTGTCAAAAATGGTGGAAAATCTACCAAGTGTATACAGTCCCATTAAGCTCCAATTCTGATGGAGCACTACAATGATGTTGCAAACAATGAACACACTAAGAATATTACCATAATAATCCTAAATATTGGGACAGACAGGCCTGAGCAAACAGTGTAGACCCAGATCAGATGCTGCAGAATGCAGCATCTGATCAGGGTCTACACTGTTTGCCACTCATCCAGCAATATTCTAAAAACATCAACAGGTAGTGGAACAGACTTTTACAAATTACAGGACAAGTATGGTAAGTATCCAAGGTGTCCCAATATTAAGAGTATTTGAGTCCACATACAGTCAAACCTGTGTTAAGCAAGCACCTATGGGAAAGCCAAAAAGTGGTTGCTTAAGACAGGTGCTTGCTTAATTAGGTAGATTTCCACTACTTAGCATTTAATGGAATCCGAAATAGTGGCCTTTTAAGACAGGTGACTGCTTAATACGGGTGACCTTTAGAACGTGGTGACAACTGACGACTCAAAAGTATTTTTAATTCATTATAGCTGTCTGCAGATATACAGTCATTGTGCCAGCCTTTGAGACAATATGGCATGTGTAAACAATGCAAACCCAGATCAGACTGTTCCTGAAGGAGTAGTCAGATCAGGGTATCACAGTTTACAATTTAATCAAGAATTCTGTGAAAGAAATGCACAAGGCAACAAAATTTGAGCAAAAAAAAAAAAAAAAATAGAATAAACTGTTTGAAAACATAGGACATTTGTCATACCCCTGACACATTTTACAGCCACACTAGAGTTTTGTTGCAGGAAACACTCAGTGTGTGTGTGTGTGTGTGTGTGTGTGTGTGTGTGTGCGCGTGCATGTGTGCATGCATGCATGTGTGTGTGTGTGTGTGTGTGTGTGTGTGTGTGTGTGTGTGTGTGTGTGTGTGTGTGTGTGTGTGTGTGTGTGTGTGTGTGTGTGTGTGTGTGTGTGTGTGTGTGTGTGTGTTTTGTTGTGTGTGTGTTTTGTTTTCAATTATGACTCACTAGAATAGTACTTTGCTACAGCTCAGTGTCTAAAGGATATCTCTAAAAAAAAAAGTATGAATAGGCATCATTGAAAAAGAAAATAAATCTGATGAAATTGTTTACAAAAGCAATAACAGTCTCTTTGCAGACATAACAAGTTAAAAGATG
The DNA here is from genome assembly GCA_964016985.1 of Anodontia alba. NCBI lineage: Eukaryota > Metazoa > Mollusca > Bivalvia > Lucinida > Lucinidae > Anodontia > Anodontia alba. The sequence continues at coordinate 101,877,322 of OZ024824.1, forward strand.
GACCTAAAAATGTTGTTGCTAAACAAAAATGTATAGATTATAAAGAAAAATGACCATTTATTGTCATTTTTCTATACAATCTATACATTTTGGTTGCATATGACATGGTTGTTTGTTAATGCAGTTTCTGCTTTGGATTCCAGGAATAGTGCTGTGGTGTATGATCATAGCTCCAGATACCCAGCTAGCATTCTACGTAAATCTACATCGGGCCATCATCGGCCCGTCAGCTACCCTGACGGGCTGATGACGGCCCGATATAGATTTACGTAGAATGCTGACTGGGTAAGAGGATGAATCCCGATCATACCTTATTATTTCTCCACTTATAATGGGTACCACAACATATGTTTTTTGGAGAGAAATAAGAAAAAATTCAATACTTTTCTTATAATGAGTACCACAACATACGTTTTGTGGAGAGAAATAAGAAAAAATTCAATACTTTTTTTATAATGAGTACCACAACATATGTTTTGTGGAGAGAAATAAGAAAAAATTCAATACTTTTCTGTTGAAGAAAGTGCCATATCTTGAGCTCTGTGTATCTATTAAATAATGCTACACTCACCTGTTTAGGGGTGAGGGCCACTAGCTTTCTACAAGCTCTGTTCATCAGCAGTGTTGGGGAAGGATCAAAGCCAGATATCTGAAATGAAAAAAATAGCATGTTTCGCAGGAAAGCTTCTTGGAGCAAATGAGCTATGATATTTGTCCTAAATGAACTGTGATATTTCTCGTAACAATATGTTTATGTGTTTATGTGAGAAATAATAACTATTATGCAGTTCTTATTTTGTCCTAAAATGTATAATTAGATGGAGTGAAAAACAAGTGGGATTAATTACAAAATCCTAATGGAATACCGAATTCTAGAAGAGTAAAACTAACAGAGATTGCATCTCTAAGTTTCAGACATGTCATGCATGTATCCCATATCTCCACAGATGCTGCTCCTATTTACTCTAAACGTCTGTAAGATAGGCATTATTTTCATGTTTTTTTTTTTTGTTTTTTGTTTGTTTGTTTGTTTTTTTTGTTTTTTTTTGTGTGTGTGTGTATGTGTGTGTGTGTGTGTGTGTGTGTGTGGGGGGGGGGGGGGGGAAGGGGGTTGTTTTTGTTTTTTTCACTACCATTTTTGTTCTTCAGTAGGAACACATCTCTAGAAAAGGATCTTACCGTATTCGATCTAATTACCGCACATACCCCTATAAGCGCACAGTCAAGAAATTTCGTAGTCTTCAGATGGCAGTCAGTATACCTTTTGTTTACTTCTTTATAAAGGCTAATGTTGTGGGTACTCATTTGAATTGCATCGACTTGTCGATGCAATTCAAATGAGTACCCACAACATATGCCTTTATAAAGAAAATCAGAAAAAAAATGGCTAGTCATCATCAAATAAGTTCTTTTCTGATCTTTTTTATAGTGTATCCTTAGTAGGTAGATACATATTTTACCACAAATGAGTGTTCTCTGTAATTTTGAAAAACCTGAGCACACAATGTGGTAATTAGGTCGAATACGGTATGTCAACAAACCAGAGATGATAGTTTTGAAGTCAAGGTGCTTGAAATGAGTAATGAGTACCACAAACACAGTTTTCCAGGAGAATAAGAAAAAAAACAACAAAAAAACTGGCTAACCCACCCCACTGCCCCCACCCTTCTCACCCATCCACCCATACACACATTACTACAGCTACAGAAGCAGTAGTGATTGACTTAGAAATAAAACTGGGTCTCAGAAATAAATTTGGGAGTCACAAGTTGTCAAAATGTCAGCAGGTGTTAACATTATTTTATAAGGACATTTTGAACTTGAATAATTCATAGACTGTCTAATGAGCATTCAAGATGACAAAGGTTGTAAAAATCATCACAAAAACATGCCTATATAATTTTGACCCCCCTTAAACCCTACTTTTATATAGTAAAACTGGGGTTTACAGGGGTATTCATTATTTTTCTTATTTCTGCTCAAAAACATAGATTGTGGGTACTCGTTAGAACCGCCTCATCAAGGCAGTTCTAATGAGCACCCAAAATCTGTGTTTTGAGCAGAATATGAAAAATATCAGAACTTTTTATCTGAAAATTTTATTTTTTGGTGGTAAAATTTTCAATATATTTGAATAGGCATATTTTCTTATTGGTACCCTGGGATACTGTATCTCATGGCTTGGAATTTGTCTGATTTCTGTTATACCATTACCTGTAACTGGACACCATCTCTATCAAACTGGGAACCAGACATAACGTCATCTTCAAATACAAAGGCTCCAGCGCTAACCAACATGTGACCTGCATCTGCTAAGGTCTGGTTCACAAAGGTCAAAGGCCTTCTCTGGCTGCTGTGCAAGTAAAGAATAGAAATGGACATAAACCAAATGATCAAGTTATAATCTTATATAAACCTTGAAAAAATCAGCAAGTATTCTCTTTTAACTCTCATATAATTTTAACAAGCTATGTATATTCGTAGAAAAAAAGATGTATTGCAATACTATCATGATACCTACCATGCAATATGATACCATATCATGATACTTGAACCTAATAAAAACTTTTGCAGAATATGTGCTTCCTTGTACAGTTCTTGACAAAATGGAGATAATCTCACATCAATGGTTAAAATGCCAATCCTGTATGGTGTATTTCAGTTACAGCACATCCATGCTTTGTTTGTTTATATTTGGCAACCAGTTATGACAATATGACACATCTATTTTGCACTTCATTCTTGCAAACACTATTGCCTCTTTATTTTTATTCAATTAGTTCCATTATGCAAGAAAAAAAAATATCGCCATTTGCATTATTACTTTTTTGGCATTACAGTTGACTCTCGCTATCTCGAACTCGTTTATCTCGAATAATGATTAGTTATTCAAGGGAATAAATATGGTTTGTGGGAGGTTCGTACTTTTGCACTCTTGCAGTCTTGGGTTCCCGGGAACCAGTCTTTAGCTTTATGCAAATGAGGCAACTCCCTGTCATCTGGGCCTAAGTTCTGCTGCATCAGTTTTTAGCTCCAGTGCTTGTTGAACACAGCGCTCAGAATTTTCAGATCATTAATTTCTTCTACTTATAATAACAGTATTGTAAGGAACATTACTGTTTTCTAAGATCTTCACATTTAGTGTTGAATATATATACCTTATTGTTATATGGATTTTATGTTTGATAAATGCTTGGTTATGTGACACTATGGCTTCTAAGCGCCATTCTCGCAGAAGGACTATTCCTTATGATTTGGGTAACCCCACCAACTGGACGGCTGCACGGCTTAGAAAAGAAATTTCAAAACTGGGTGTGAATCTGACTACTTCAATTCCGAAGACTGCTTTAATTCAAATTTATACACAGTTGTATACTGCCAGTTCCTCGACTGTTTCCCAAGGACAATCAAATGTGAGTGAAAAAACAAATGAAAATGATGGAAATTTATTGGATAGATTTCAAAGTGAAAATGTGCAAATGGATAAGTCACAAGACTCAGGTATTTCTTCTCATATAACTACATCAACAACTGACAATGTTATCTCTTTACCTGACAGAGCTGTGCCTCATGATTCACAAACAGTCTTATTGCAAAGCACTGTGGGGATGGTGTCAGCAATGCAAAGTGCCATTGCATCTTTGCAGTCAACATCAATTTGGCTTCAAGAACCAACCCAGCTATGATTTCCTTAAGACTAGCATCGAACCCTGTACACCCCCAATGCAGGGCAACCCAATACAAGGGCCAGTGTGTCTCAGCTAGTCCAGCCTTTGAGCCCAACTGTACAGAGATAAGTGGTGCATGCTGACATAGCATAATCACTAACACAGAAAAGCAGGTGCATGCCCGGGGACATGCTAGATAACAGTCAGTGCAATGATATGCCAGAGAGGAAATCTGCAGCTCAGGTCAAGGTGGTGAACCGGGGTTCAGCCAAGTGGTGTCCCTTGACTGATGCAGAGGATTCAGACCAACAGTTTGGCTTAAAGATATAAACAAGTGACCAAGACCTGCACAGACTGTAGTCACTTGTGGGGAAAACAATGGTTTAATTTCAGGTAGAAATCAAATGAAATCCCCAAAAGACAGACAATGTGAGATGATATAAATTTCACATTGGATTGGTTTTCCCCAACAAGCTTATCTCGAAGTGAAAATCTGGTCCCTGCCTAAACATGAAAATCTAATAACAGGTAAAAATATTGTGCAAAAGAGGAGAAATTGCTCCTAAGGAGCAATTTCTCCTCTTTTCCACAATATTTTCACAATATCCAAGATCCAGTTACATGTATATCTGTTAAATGTGGTTAATCAAATTATTTTTTCCTCAATTCTGCAACTCTGATATGTCGAGGTATGGATATCTCGATGTATTTGAGAGAGTCCCTTGGAATTCCAGATAACAAGAGTCGACTGTAGTTTCATTCAGTTCAAAGACCAGGATTTGATTAAAATGAAGTGCAAAAAGGCATGAACAAAGGAAATAATATTTTTTCCTACCTGAATATAACTATAAAACCAAACATACTTATTGTTTACTGATACTGGATATTTAAAAGGAGCCACTTTTTGCACTTTGCAAATTAACTGCCTTGAAGCAGTGACTTAATTATGCAGGTATCCAAGAAAGTGTTTGTTGAGAGAACAGTAAAGACCAATCAGTCTGGTCATGATCTTTACTGTCTGCCTCAATGTATGCATTTCATAAATTGACATCATCTTTACTATTTTGTGTAGGCAAACATCTAAGACATTGACCAGACTGCACAGACTTTGTCAGATATGTCATAAAATACATTTTTACTGATTGGCAGGCCTTTATTAACCTTTGCCATGCTGAATAAATTAAGATGCCACACCTACTTCTAACTGACAGCCAATCAGATTACTTGCTCTAGGTTATTCAAACAAATTCACATACTGATTGACAAACAGTACAGATCTAGATCAGTTAGCTTCTTCAGAAGCCAACTCATCTGGATCTACACTGTTTGCAAAGGCAAGGCATATCCAGGACCAGCAGGACCAGTTAATATGAAATCACACTGTGACCTAAGCCTAACTATTAATATACACCCAATGAAATCTTGATTCCAATCAACATTTTATGACTACATTATAAATGTGCACGTGCCATCAGACATGCCACTATGAATTGTTCCAGTCTCTTAAGTGTCTACAGAATGGGGTGCTCTGGAATGTCTCACCACAGCTGAATTAGTTTACATAACCAAAAACGTACCTGATCTCATATACTTCAGTTCAGAACAGGACTGGTGAAAGCAGCCATGCAAATAAATGCAAAGTTCACTAATTTGAATATGTAATCTGATCCAAATCTCTGTATTTTAACCCCTGTCCTGCTGAACCCAGATATACTCTGTAGTGCAAACAGTGTAGATCCAGATCTGGATCTGCACTGTTTGTCATTAAGTTTATGAATTTAGAGCAATAATATGGATCAAGTAATCTAATTGGCTGAAAATTAGAAGTGGGCGTGGCATCTTAATTTATTCAGCAGGACAAGGGTTAAGCAGGCAATAAGGTAAGTGTTATACCTCAGTGTATCTTCATCTTCATCTTTTTCTTCCTCCTCTCCTTCTTCTGTTATAATATTGATATCATCAAACACTGGTGGTGACACCTGGCGAGGGTCTCCTGGGTGACAGACTTTGCAGTCATGAACATAGTCATCATGAATCTGAACAAGAAAAACAATAAAAATGGTATAATAAATTTACCCTAAGTATTCAGACAGCTAAAGTCCTTCAGGGTGGTAATGTGGTGGTAAAGGCCTACTGTAATTGCAGCAGGTTTGAGAAGGGGTTATGTTAGCATTTCTTCAGTCTCCTCTACTGCTCTTTAGTCATCTTACCTTTGAGTTCTTATCCATCACATAAAAAAAAAATAGAAAAATTTGTCCATGACCTTGACCTCAAGGTCCCAGGTATGAGATTTGAAGCTGGTCCCAGTGCCCACTAATTCGTAGAAGGCAAGCATTAAACTTATAGTGTTACCAGCAAATATAAATGAAGTTATCCATGACAAGCCACAATCATAAAGCACAGCCTTCCTGAGACACCAAAAAGAAGAGGTAAGTAACAAACAAAGGCCAAACAAAGCAGCACATATACAATAACTGATGTATGAACAAAGAAGATTTGTAACAGATAAACTGCCTTGGAATAGTCAGAATAAAAACAATTCTAGGGTGGTTGGGGAGTGAAGGGTAAAGAGAAAGGGTACTATTTAAAAAAGTTTTAGTCACACAAAATCTCACCTTTGCAGTCTTCTTGTATAATTATGTAAAGACTGCTGGATTACGAGGGTCATGCAAAAAGTTCTGTCACTAATAGGCTTCCTTTGTTTTATCCCAGGTATATTTTAAAATGCTTCACTGCACTTGAGTGGTGTGTTGAATAGCTAAAGATACCCGCTTATTTTGTGCAAATTGCTTTCCAACTGACCGAGTTATTTCAAACTGAAATAGATGCAGTCATATACACTGACCAATTTGCTTGTTACATTGGATACATGGACCAGAAGACTGAAATTCGTAGTCAAATTAAATGCCACATTAGGCTTAATATAGATTCAAAGCAGGCATTTAATGAACTGTGTGATATATAGAGGATATTCAAATGTTTGGAGTGAATATGACTTTTATTTCATCGAGTGAAGTGAAAAAATGTATATTTCATGAGTGCCGAAGGCACGAATGAAATATACATTTTTTCACTTCACGAGATGAAATAAAAGTCATATTCACGACAAACATTTGAATTTTCTTTTTATTATATACATCACTTTCGATAGAAGAGATGCAAATCTTGCATTTGCAAGGGAAAGTCTGACACGCAGTTTTGTCCCTTGGCGCCATGACGTTCATGTTTTGTTTTGTTTGGTGACGTTAGATATGACGTCAGAAACGCGCATTGGCGTGTAAAAATAAAATAAAAAGAAAATGTACTCTTTTTCAGTGAATACCATAAAAATTTTCATCTCGTGTAATGAAAACATTAATGTAAATAAGAAAAAAGTAGTTCCAGATCTTATATTTTTCACTGCTCTGAGGAGTGAAAATATAAGTTTTATATTTTCACTAGTGAAAATATAAAACTTATATTTCACTAGTGAAAATATGCATTTTATTTCATTAATAATTCTCTATATTTCATTACTTTGTATATAATAAATATGGACCTCAGACCATTTCAATGAGCACAGTTTTTAGGTGGGTTAAAGCTTTTAAAGCTGGGAAATTTTCTGTTGAAGACGAAACCTGTCCTGGAAGGCCTAAAACCTCTGTTACCAAGGCTAACATCGCTGCTGTAAAAATTGTGGTCAAACAGGATGCGCGATTGTCTGTCAAAGATATCGCTAGTTGTACTGGCATATCAGAAGGCAGTGTGCAAACAATTCTGAAAAAGCGTTTGGACCTGAGAAAGGTTTGCGCTGGGTGGGTACCTCATTTGCTCACTGAGGAGCAAAAGACACAACACCTTAAATGTGCCTGGGAACTTTTGAAAACATACAAAGGCTGTAATAGTCAGGTTATTTCTAACTTGCTAACAGGTGATGAAACCTGGATGCACATGTTTGAGCCACAAAGAAGGGCTGATAATAAGCAATGGAAGCAAAAAGATAAAAAACGCCCATGTATTGCCAAGAGAACCATAAGTTCGAAAAAGATGTTGTACGCATTCTTTAATTCAAGTGGGCCAGTCGTTCAAGTGCCTTGTCCGTCTGGTCATACAGTCACTGGCCGATTCTACAAGAATTCTGTACTGAAGAAAGTGAAAGAGTTTTACAATAAGAAACAACCAAGCAATGGATGGTCAGGAGTCCACCTTTCACATGACAACACCTCCTCTTACAAGTGTGAGGTTGTTAAGTCTTTTTTGGCTTCTGAAAAGGTGAAAGTTTTAAATCATCCACCTTATTCACCTGACCTGAGTCCCTGTGACATCTCTTTATTTCCAATTAAGGCTTAAGAAAATGCTTTCTGGAAATAAGTATACGTCTAGAAGTTCTCTTGGCAGCGCTAATTTTCAGCGTCTTCAACTGATACCAAAAGAAGACTATTTATCTGCTTTTCGCGACTGGGTAAAAAGGTTACAAAAATGTGTTTCAGTAAAGGAGGAATACTTTGAAGGTTTGTAATAAAAATATGTTTGATAAAACGTAGCACTGAAGTAATCCAAAGCCAGTGACAAAACTTTTTGCAGGACCCTCGTACATGTATTTAAGCTGAATTTAAATATTAAAACAATAACAGAGACCATCATTTAAATATTTCCCTGTTAGAAAACTTATTTTCTGGATAAGACAGAAAATTATGCCTGCAAATTTTTGTGATAACTATCCATAAGGGGGACCACTGTGTCTTCTCTATAAATCTCCAACACCTGAATACTTTGTGCATATATTTGTTTATAAAGCATACAAATCAGGACCACAATTATTCAGGTTCCTATTATAAAAATTTATTCTGGGCCCAGTTGTTCAAAGCGTCGTTAGCTTAACAAGCTCGTTAAGGGTCATTTCATTAACTGTTTTAGTGGATTCAATACACAATATTCTGATATTTTTTGCTGAAAAAATGTGAGTAGCTTTTGCACTGCAAAAGCTACTCACATGTTTTCAGCAAAAAATTTCAGCATATTTGCGTATCACTCGATTAAAATTTGAACGAATCGTTAACTAACGACATCGTTAGCTTTGAACAACTGGGCCCTGGTGTTTTGCTATATAAGGTGCAGGAAATGTAGGGTAGGTTTTACATAAAGTGATTTTTGCATATGCACAGCATTATGGCAGCTATATTGAAATTTCATAATAGATTTACCTACCTTGACACTGCGATGTAACACCACTTCTGCAGCCAGACCAAGCTGAAAGAAAAATGGATAAATAAGAGAAGACAAAAATGGCAGCTTTCTTTCATACAGATTGTAATGAAAATGTTGTTTCCTTCATAACTCAAATAGTAAAGAAAATGTCAAGTTTCCATAACTCAGATAGAAATGAGAATGTCAACTTACCTTCATAACTCTGACACTAATGAAAATGTCAGCTTTCCTTCATAACTTAGATAGTGATGAAAATGTCAACTTTCCCTCATAACTCAGATAGTAATGAAAATGCCAACTTTCTTTTACACCTCAAACAGGAAAAAAAAAATGTCAATTTTCTTTCACACCTCAAATAGTGGTTAAAATGTTTAGCTTCTTTCAAATCTCAAGTACTATTAAAATGTCAACTTTCTTTCATACCTCAAATAGTGTTGAAACTGTCAACTTTCTTTCATAACTAAAAAAATAACATATTTTCACTAAGATTAATAACATGAACTTACCTTGTTGTAGATTTCAAGGGCAGGTAATTTTGTAGCTGCCAGTAAACCACTTGTCTCTGTTTGGGATAGGGACTGAAATGAAGAGCAATCAATTACTGAATTGTCTTATATCATCTAAGAATGAAGTAAGAGAAAATGGCTGTCAGATAAGAACTTCAGGTTTGATATGATATATATGTATACAAGCATACATTTTATATGTATACATATTATTTTTTTATATTTATTTTCATTTATTTATTTTCTATTTATTTATTTATTTATTTTATATTTTGCATGCACCAAAATATGTCACAGAGCAAAAGCTTATCAGCATATGAATGTATGGTAAAATCACAAATATCAGCTATTTATAGTCAAACAACAATTACTGCAATCATTTCATCACGAAAACATGCCTAAATAATTTTGACCCCCTTAAACCCCACTTTTATATAGTAAAACTGGGGTTTACAGGGGTATACATTATTTTTCTTATTTCTGCTCAAAAACATAGATTGTGGGTACTTGTTAGAACTGCCTCGCTGAGGCAGTTCTAATGAGTACCCACAATCTATGTTTTGAGCAGAAATATGAAAAATATCAGAGTTTTTTACCTGAAAAGTTTCGGTTTTTGGAGGTGAAATTCTCTATATATTTGAATAGGCGTGTTTTCATAATGTTAAAAGAGTTATAGTCATGACAAACCTATCACACAAATTTTTGCAAACAAAAAAGTATACACATGTGCTTACATTTTTATATCAATAAGCATACAATTAAAAAAGTTCACATTGCAGGTAAAATAGTCCTGTCCGGCAAAAACATACCTCAGGCCAAAATCTAAATGAATGATCAAGACTTATCTCTGAGAAAATCAAGGAGATTTTAAAATGTCATGCTCAGAGATTTAAATTCAGTATGCTAAAGGTGAATGTTACATCTTAAAGATTTAGTGACTGAATGAACGAAAGCTAAAAGCTAGAGTATAATCTCAAACAGCCCTTAATTTAACCCATTTTGGACTGCCCCAAGTTCAGTTTTAGGTTTATCAGGCTATATGATTTAGATATTCCTAGAGAAAAAATTGGCTAAACTAATTGCAAACAGTGACAACCCTGATCAGATGCTGCATTCTGCGGTATCTGATCTGGGCTTGCACTGTTTGCCAATTACCTGACCAAAATGGGTTAAACATGTCTATGAGCAGTCTACATGACAAAGTTTAACACTATAAGAAAAAAAAAATATGAAAATGTCAATTCATAAATGTCTACTGCAAAAATGAACCAACTTTGAGAGCTTCACCTGTGGCCAATACAGCACACACACACCTTATCTAATAAGGCATTTATTTCAACCAAAAAGTACTTATAATTTTCTCATAAGTCCATGAAACATATGTTGTGGACACTCATGAGGTACTTCTAATGAGTACCTATATTTTTGTAGAGAAATTAGAAAAAAATATTTACTGGACACCTCTCTTATCTAGGGCTAAGCTGCACATAAAAAAAAACTAGTACATGTAATAGCGTTTTCAGAGATAAAACAGATATCCACCACCATGAATTTTCAGTTTTTCTACTGCTGTGACCTTGAAAATTAGGTCAAAGTCACCAAAAACTAATCAGGGCCCAGTTGTTGAAAGCATCGTTAGCTTAACGAGCTCGTTAAGGGTCACTTCGTTAACTGTTTTAGCAGATTCAATATACAATATTCTGATATTTTTTGCTGAAAAAAATTTCAGCATATTTGTGTATCACTTGATGTAAATTTTAACGAATCATTAACTAACAACATCGTTAGCTTTGAACAACCGGGCCCAGTTTTTTTTTTATGTCCCAATTATTTATCCATGAAAATTTGGTACGACTCAAACCACTGGTTCACAAGACATCACGAAAACTTATCTATGTAATTATGACCCCATTAAACCCCACTTTTATATAGTAAAATTGGGGTTTACAGGGGTATACATTATTTTTCTTATTTCTGCTCAAAAACATAGATTGTGGGTACTCGTTAGAACCGCCTCGCCAAGGCAGTTCTAACGAGTACCACAATATGTTTTGAGCAGAAATATGAAAATATTAAGAGTTTTTTATCTGAAAATTTTCAGTTTTTGGTGGTAAAATTTGCAGTATATTTGAATAGGCTTGTTTTCGTAATGTATTGCGCAGACCAAAAAGTGTCACCCTGATGCTGACACTGAAGCCAACGCCAATGGAATCTCCACCAAAATCAAAATGTTCCCCTCCCCGTAAAGGGAGGGGCATAATAATGTGCAAAGTGAGAAACTGAACCTTATCACATATGTGGACAAGAAAGGGTATGAACAGCCTTTGTATCCTCACATTCTGACCACAGATTTCATTAACCGCTAAACCTATTTTAGTCTGGAAACCCCCCAGAAAGATATTTGGCAAACTGTACAGACCAAGATCAGACCCCACAGAATGTGGCATCTGATCAGGGTCTCCATTGTTTGCAAAATGTTTAACCATTTTTCTATAGTGATATCTAAAACACATAGCCTGACATACCTAAAACTGAAATTGGACTCTTCCAATATATAGGATGCTTGAATTTATTCAGTCTAAAATGGGTTAAAAATTGATTGTATACTCGTACTGTAGAATACCTCAACAAACAGACTGTGTGGATGTGCAGGTTGATCTTGTCCTTTGCTGTTCACATTACATAAAGCCTTTTCTCATCTTGCACATACAATGTTGGGTGAATGATTGGGAATATTATTATTCTAGCCAGATCCATATCTCACCATAAGATTATCAGGAAAATATTTTTCTTATTTCCCCATGAAAACACATATTGTTGCTGAGGCGTTTCTAATGATGCATTTTTATGGAGAAATAAGAAAAAATATCAATGTTTTTTGCTGAAAAAAAAAAGCACCTATCTGGCACTATGCAGACCCCATAGAAAGAGTTTTATGTGGGTGTAGGTATGTGGTGCTTTATTTCAAACAACACTGTCTTTACAGCTTCGTCATGTTAGAACAACTTTGTCTTTACAGCTTTGTCATTAGTTAATCCTTCACCCTTGTCCTGCTGAACCCAGATATGTCCTGTCTTTGCAAACAGTGTAGATCCAGATCAGTTGGCTTCTTCAGAAGCCAACTGATCTGGATCTGCACTGTTTACCATTAAGTATGTGAGTTTATATCAACAACCTGGATCAAGTAATCTGATTGGCTGAAAATTAGAAATGGGTGTGGCATCTTAATTTATTCAGCAGGACAAGGGTTAAAAAGCCAAGCAAAATTGTAGCAGACAACATTTTGAATCTTTTTCTTTTTTTTGTAGTGTTATTTTCAGAGAAAATAAAGGTTGACCTTTCATGTGATCTATCTACATGAAACCTCAAGCCAAAAATGTCATCTGCTGCAGCTGTGTTGGGTGCTTTAAGGATAAATGTAAGAGCTTTTGTGTATGAAATATCTATGAAGCATTAGTTGTATTTATTTCATCAGTTTGAAAGACTAGGAAATATTATAAAAACAAGATCAGACAGCCATTTGAAAATGAACTCAAAATGGGAGAAAAAAATGAATGTTATGCAGTGCTACTCATCATTCTAATTATTTCACTGAAATATTATGAAAATCTAGCAACACCTGTTTGCATAAAAAAAAAACAAGTGGTCAGGCACACTAGAGAGCCAAGAGCAAATAATCCTGCACTGAAAATAAAACAGCATCATGCACTACACGTCACCATGCTTATCATTTCCGTGAAGTTTCATGAAAATGTAATATGAGCAGTTGATATGCCCATCTATGAAAACATTTTCATGTCACCAACGTGATTGCTGTAAAATTTTATGAAAACCTAGCTAAAACTGCAAAACTCCGACAGAGTGACTTAAGTGCCAAGGGTAGGTTACCCTGCAATTTAAAGATTTTTATGCCACACATTGTTACTTGTTATGCTGACAATTTCTGTGAGGTTGCATGAAATTCTAACAATAACTGTAAAAGGTTGTGTCACAAACTGAAACAGATGGATGATCGACATACACCACAACCTCTTTATAACACTATATTGTTGGGGTCCATAGCATAAACCATTTTAGTTAAACAACCGTGTTGTATCCAAACAAAAATGTATAGATTATATAGAAAAATGACCATTTATGGTCATTTTTCTATATAATCTATACATTTTTGGGGTCCATCTTTGAACCGTGTTGTATCCAAACAAAAATGAATAGATTATATAGAAAAATGACCATTTATGGTCATTTTTCTATATAATCTATACATTTTTGGGGTCCATCTTTGAACCGTGTTGTATCCAAAACCGTGTTATAATGAACTGTGTTATAAAGAGGTTGTAGTGTAATGTGATGATTCCAGTACATCCACCCCAAACTTCATTTGTGGGGTTGTAAAGACAGAAATTAGCAGAATAGGTAAGGTGATCTCAGGTGGATCAAGGATGATTTCTGAGGTTCTGAGGAGAGGAAAGAGGAAGAGGGGTCTGGCGGGGTGTGGGGAGGGGCCTAGTTTTGATCAAATTACTGTCCTAACTCTATGTATTTGGAGAAGACAGGCCTGGGCAAACAGTGTAGACCCAGATCAGCTGCTGCAGAATCATGTGGCATTTGATCAGTGTCTACACTGTTTGTAACTCATCCAGCAATTTTACACACGTTCATAGAAGTAAAATGGGGCTTGTTGAAGAGAAGTGTAAGATAAAGAGTAATAGGTGTGAATATTTAGGGTTAATACTGTATCCCATAATTTGATCAAATTTAAATTTATACAAAATTCCCTATGAAAATGAAAATTTGAGTCAAAGGGGGGTTTGACTGAACCCTCAGTCGAATACCTTGCACTCCCTCTGAATTTGCCCCTGGATCTAAGAAAATAAAAATCAACACTTTTCCTTTTGGTAAAACCATGATAGAATATACATGTATATAAAGTTCATAGAATAATGTTGCACTGTTTGAGTCCATGTTAGGGAGGAAGCAATGTATGCCAGGTTTGATGACTGGGTTTTACAGTTAAATAAAATAATGGAGCTAAAGACTATGTTTGAAATAAAAACTAGTAACAGCTTTTTTCAGAGAAAACAGATGTCCCCTCACCATATATTTTCAGTCTTTCTACTGCTGTGGCCTTGAAAATTAGATCAAGGTCACCAAAATCTAACCAGTTATTTGTTATGTACCAATTATATATCCATGAAAATTTGGATCAAACCACAGATTCACAAGAAGTTGTGCAGACACAACAGGGTCATGACAATGCCAAGGCTTATGCCAATCCGATCCGCACCCAAAATAATATGTCCACATCACCATAGGTAGACTACATGTCCACCTGTATATAGGTCACTGTCACAAATAATTGTAATTTTATAGAAAAATGTACAGTCAACCCTCTTTATACTGACACTCAATACAATGACAAAATTCGTTATAATGACAATTTAATGGCATGAAACCTTCACACAAGAGGTGACAGTTAATGAGAAATTATCCAAGAATATAGCATTGAAACTTCAAGCAACATATGTTGTGAATATTTGTTAGAATCACCTCAGAGATATAATATAATAAATCATATAAATTTCCTCATAGAACAAATGTTTTGGATATTTGTTAGAATCACCTCAGAGAGGCGATTCTAACAAATATCCAAACCATTTCTTCTACGAGGAAATAAGAATAAAACAAGGCCTTTTTTACCTATCATTCTGTCCATCAAAGATTCTTTACAACAGCAATTTTATTATAATGGCAACGTCTTTGGGAACAAATGCTGTCATTGTAACGAGGGTTCACTGTATCATATTTACCCTAAGTATTTACACAGCTTAACTACTTACCACATTAGTCAAACAAATTTGAACCAATCCATTTTACTATCTATAGATGTATAGAAGCTGCTGAATGAATGGCAAACACTGCACATTATGAAAACAAGCCTATTCAAATATCTGAAAATTTTACCACCAAAAAAATGAAAAATTTCAGATAAAAATTCTGATATTTTTCATATTTCTGCTCGAAACATAGACTGTAGGTACTCGTTAGAACTGCCTCGATGAGGCAGTTCTAACAAGTACCCACAATCTATGTTTTGAGCAGAAATAAGAAAAATAATGTATACCCCTGTAAATCCCAGTTTTACTACATAAAAGTGGGGTTTAAGGAGGTCAAAATTATATAGGCACGTTTTCCAGATGAAATGCTCATTTGATTTTGTGGTCTGCAGTGTCTGATCTGGGTCTACACTGTTTGCTCAGGCCTGTCTGTCTAAATACTTAGGTCAAATGCAGTAATGGGAACTGGAGCTAAACACTAGCAGTGATGTCAATATGGATGAATGGACAGACTGAAAACCTAAATCACACCTGCTTTTAACCTAATGGGACAAAAATCTAATTCAAGCTATACTAATAGCACAGTATGCAGATAGAAAAGCTAAAGAATCATAGTTCCAGATAAGCTGCTTATTCCAACCAAACAGTACCTATATTTTTTCTTATTTCTCCATGAAAACATGTTGTGGGTAGTTATTAGAAGTGCCTCTGACATATGTTGTGAGTTCTCATTAGAAGTACCTCTGCATGGTGCTTCTAGCAAGTATCCACAACATATGTTTTCATGGAGAAATAAGAAAAATATTCACCTGATGTCCCAATATTCTAGAACTAAGGGAATGAAAACTGTCTTCAGGTAAAGTGTTTAGCAGACTACAAAAGCAGGATGGTTTTTGAAACGTAGGTAATCATATGAATGATTAAAACAAGAGAAAAGTAATAAAGTACCTGCCAGTCCTGAAATGTACCAACAATACTAGACTACATAAACATATTCTTTAAGAAAACATACAATTTTACTACAATCATCTTGGAAAGAGTATACAAGGTACCATAACAAGTTTTATGGAAAACAATAAAATCCATTCAGCTGAAAAAACTAATTATCAGCCAAAGTAATATGCAATGATCAAAGCTTTAGACGAGTTGTTATTTTGTTGATAAAATACTGAATTTTCAAATTTCTCCACAAAAATGTAAACCCTTGAATCCCAACAAGTTGATTGTAGACAAGATGATCCATGATCCAAGAACAATGTAGGGAAAATATGTGTGTGTGTGTGTGTGTGTGTGTCTGTGTCTGTGTGTGTCTGTGTCTGTGTCTGTGTCTGTGCAATAAGCTAAAAAGCCCTTATGCCATATACGGGCAATATAGACCCAGTTCAACCTGTGTAAGTCTGATCAATGTCTCTATCATCTATTGACTAGAAATGCATATTTGTAAAATAATATGCCCCCCATCTATATGCTTGTTTCTACATGTGTATAGAAAACTTTTGAATGCCAAACTTGAAAAGGGACATAAGTCTCATAAAAATATACTGAGTTATTTCAAAAGTTAATCAGGTGTTCTACTTTTCTCCCCAATCAGTATATTAAAAATCAAAGCCCAAGCTGAAATACTTTTTGAGATATCTTACTCACAATGCTGTGTTTTTTTTTTTGTTGTTTTTTTTTTAACTAAAAAGGGCCAAAACTCTGCAAATACAGGTCAGCTGCTAAAGGAAAAACATATGGATCAGCTAATTTGTTCTTCTGAATCCATATATGCAATTTCAAGACCCTAGAATAGAACCTTCATTAATTATGAGACATACCAAAACATCTGACCAATGAATGAATGGAAGAACAAACCAAAAGCAATATGCCCCTCTCAACTTTTTCAAAGTTAGGGGCGTAATAAATCAATGGACACTAGAGTTTATCAATGGAGAGACAAGACTGTGATCAGCTTGAACAGATTTACTGCTTGATCTTTGTTTGCTTGTGTTGAGGTTTTATGGCCCAGTCAACCCAATGGGGTCATGTCGAGCGTGGTCAGTTTACCTAACCATATGTTTACTTAGTCCTCTAAGTGGTTAACCAGTATCGTGCACATTCTTTTGCCAGAAACTGACAACTGCCCTTCTTGAATCAGTGGAAGAGAGAAAATGACCGTAGAAAATATTTTATCATCAAATCGCCACAAAAAAATGTTGCTCCTGATCACCAGGGCCCAGTTGTTCAAAGCATCGTTAGCTTAACAAGCTCGTTAAGGGTCATTTCATTTCGTTAACTGTTTTAGCTGATTCAATATACAATATTGTGATATTTTTTGCTGACAAAATGTGAGTAGCTTTTGCACTGCGAAAGCTACTCACATTTTTTCAGCAAAAAATCTCAGCATATTTGCATATCACTCGATGTAAATTTAAAAAAATCATTAACTAACGATGTCGTTAGCTTTGAACAACTGGGCCCAGTCAGATGCACATCCAATTGAGCAAGCAAGGCTGGCATTACTTGACCTGAATCTGGGCCTTAAGTAAAAGTGAAAGGGAAAGGATTGTGCCTCTTTTCATATGCTGTAGCCAGTGGGCTTTACCTCCCATTGCCCTTATGGCCGCAAGCCTGTTGGACACTTTACCTTTAGGTCCTAAAGGCTTTTCACACATTCTGGCATCATGTATACCTTAATATTCTGCTTTAACCTTTACCACTCTTTGGGCAAATTCAGTAAATGACAAACTGATCAAAATTTTATAATTTTTCCCAGAAAACAGACTTTGACCTTCCATGCAAATTGTCTCCTCTGGAGACAATTTGCATGGAAGGTCAAAGTCTGTTTTCTGGGAAAAATAAGAAAAAATAAGAAAAAATGTCACCTGCTGAAATTTTTACCCCAATGCTCAGCATCAATCTAAGCCTCAGTGATATACTGAGTGCTTCAACATGCAATCTGAAGGAATGTTAGATATAAGGTGTTTATTCTAGAGATAAAATTTTGTTACTTTTGAAAGAAAAAACAACACAAAACACTATTTACTTACACTATAGTCTGATTCATGACAATTATTTACACAAACTATAGGTGCTGTGGCTACACTTAATCCTTAAAATGCCAAGAAAACCTGCATCTGAAAATGTCGTCTGTTTATGTCGTCTGCTGAATACTCTTGCAATCTTTTCAAACCTATTTTTGCATAGAGGCAAACAGTGTGGACCCTGATCAGATGGCTCCTAGAGGAACAGTTTGATCTGGGTCCATATTGTTTGAAAAAATGACTTTTAAAATCACAAGCAGATGACAAAGCAGACGACAATTGTTGTGATTGGCAGTTTAAGGTTTAAAAATAAGTGTTTTCTATATTTGTTTCTGTATCATTATACTAATCAACTATGTCAAAGTAACCAAATAACATCAATTTTCACTTATGATGTTATCAGCATTAGGCTTATATGACATCACTTAAAAATAACAAAATTGCCCCCAACAACAGGAATGATAAACAATTTGATGAGCACCTCAGAAGTCTCACAAACAAGTGGCTGAACAATCATTAAAAAATTGTTTGGCAAGTTTCAGACTGTCACCAGGAAAGTTTGAAGAAACAGAGGTTTATTCAAAATATTATTTTCTTTTTCTTTTATTTATAAATGGTAAATTTGTTATTGAGAACCACATATTTTGCACAAAAGCTGAAGTGTATGTCAACGAAAATGGTGAAGTAGACTTGGGTTTGAAATCCACATCCAGTTAATGATGAATTACAGCTGTGTGAGAACAAAAATATGAGTCAACACATGACTTAACCAACAAAATGGCATGTGCATCCAGCAAAGACTCAGATCAGCCTGGGCATCTGCCCAGGCTGATCTGAGTCTTTGCTGTCCGCATGAAGAAAGATTGGGTCCTTAGCTACCCACTGAGCACATAGACTCTGATCAGACTGTGTGGATGCCCGGGTTGATCTGTCTTAGTTGGGCACACATGTAATTTTGTTGGTTTTATCATGCCCTGGTGAATATATTACATGGCCTGTGTCAAGCAAAAAAGTGCCTTTGCACAATTTGCAAGGATTCATATCATCCTGCGCTTGCACAAAGTATCATCTGGGCCTTTTTTCTCCATTCATACTTTCTGTAATATCCAATGATTATGTTAGCAGACAGTGAAGGCATATATCAGACTGCATGGATGCACAGGCTGATCTGGGCCTTCGCTGTCCCCATATGCCTGGAGACACGGTTTTGCTCTGCGTGGCCTATATGTTAGATATACAAAGAAAATCAGGGTTGTTATTTGTTTGCCTAATTATCAGTGAATTAGTGGTATTAACAAAAAAAGACAAATTAAACGACAAAGGACACTTCTTGTTTCGTGCTTTTAGTGCCAAAGTTCAACACTTAACACAGCCATACCTTAAAATATGACAGATAATCCTTTTCAAAATACATAACTTAAACATGTTACCTATATATACATGCACAGCTAATGCAGTTACTATTCAATAAAGCTATATACACCACAATCTCTTTATAATACTATTGTTGGGGTCCATACCATAAACCGTATTAGTTAAACAACCGTGTTATATCCAAACAAAAATGTATAAATTATGTTGAAAAATGACCATTTATGGTCATTTTTCAATATAATCTATACAATTTTGGGATCCATCTTTGAACCGTGTTATATACAATACCGTGTTATAACGAACCATGTTATAAAGAGTTTGTGGTGTATATAACTCTAGATAAGAGGATATCAGGAAAATATTTTTTTTATTTCTATTTAATACTATTGTTGGGGTCCATACCATAAACCGTATTAGTTAAACAACCGTGTTATATCCAAACAAAAATGTATAAATTATATTGAAAAATGACCATTTATGGTCATTTTTCAATATAATCTATACAATTTTGGGATCCATCTTTGAACCGTGTTATATACACTACCGTGTTATAACGAATCGTGTTATAAAGAGGTTGTGGTGTATATAACTCTAGATAAGAGGGTATCAGGAAAATATTTTTCTTATTTCTCCATAAAAGCATATATTGTGGGTACACAATACCAAGGTGCTTTTAATGAGTACCCACAATGTATGTTGTCATGGAGAAATAAGAAAAATATTTTTCTTATTTCTCCATAAAAGCATATATTGTGGGTACACAATACCAAGGTGCTTTTAATGAGTACCCACAATGTATGTTGTCATGGAGAAATAAGAAAAATATCAACAATTTCTGGTTGAAAAGAAAACACCTAATCTGGAGATATGTATATAGTATTGTAACTATTCAGCACGTAACCATCTACAGTTTCCTGAACTGAATGATGTTTCAGCACTATGGCATTTTTTTTTTGTTTTTGTCACTTCAAGCAATGTTGAGGTAAATATCTTCATAATGACAGGCAGATAAGGAAACCTTAACCCTTGTTCTGCTGAATAAATTAAGATGCCACTCCCATTTCTAATTTTCAGCCAATTGGATTATTTTATCCAGATTTTTGATATTCACATACATAATGGCAAACAGTGCAGATCCAGATCAGTTGGCTTCTTTAGAAGCCAACTGATCTGGATCTACACTGTTTGCAAAGGCAGGGTATATCCAAGTTCAGCAGGATGGGTTAATTCTGACTGGCTTCATCCTAAAACAGACATTTTCATTGTAAAATTTTCATATCATGTTGTGAAGAAGGCATTCTACTAACATTACCATAATCAGGCAAGAAATTGCTAGTTCCAGTTTTGTCATTGATCAATCTCAATTTATGATGAAGCCAGAACAACGAACTTTTCATAATTAGCTGATAAAATGTAAGGAATCTAATATTCATTATAAAATTTTCACACATGATAATATGTACTCAACATGAACAAGATAAAAGAAAATACTCAGCCACTTGCAAATTCAGGAAAGTCCAGGTCTCCAATTATTAACCATAACACTGGTTTCAGTGACAAAACAGAAATTGCCAGGGTAGATAAACCACAGTGTAGTATGCTATGACCAAATTAATTTTAGAAGACAATAAAATTATGATACTTTCCAAATTTTTCCCATAAACAGGATCTGACATTTCATGCAAATTGTCACCTCAGGAAAGAAGGAAAACATTTCAAAATGTCATCTACTGAAATATTTACCCAGCATGCTAAGCATTAAACTACAAAATTTTCTTATTGCAGATACATGTTATAAAAAGTTGTACTGGACTTTTAACCTTTGAGATAAATTACTGGGCCCAGTTGTTCAAAGCATCGTTAGCTTAACGAGCTCATTAGTGGTCAAAATGTTAACTGTTCTAGTAAGTACAATGTTTAATTCACAGGTATTTTTGCTGAAAAAATGTGAGTAGCTTTTGCAAATGGTATTTTCTTTAATTTTTTCTATTCTTATACCACAAGCACATAAGGCAGCCGGTAGTCAAACTGAATAAGAATTCAATTTCCTTTAATAAACAAAGTAGACCTCTACACACATATTACTGACAATATGAAAACCTATAAATAAGATCCATCAAATAGCTAATTTTCTATAACAGTTATTTTTGCTAAACTTACTGGTGGCTGTTACACAAAGAGGATGCAAACTACATTCGTTCTACATATGTAACTGTACTATTAATAAATTACAAGAATGTTAAGAAGATAAGATATTTATTCACCAATTATGGACCAGTATACATGGTATACATAACACTGACAACACAAAACAACATGCTAGCAGGATTTTCTATTCCTCATCTACCATTTTCAATACTAGACAAGACAGATCGTCTGATATATAATTAAAGCATAGCCTACCCCATATACATGTTTGCAAAGCCCCAGACCCTATAACAATATTTACCTCTAGGACATCTCTGAGAACACTGATGGCCTGTGGTGTAACATTCACTTGAAGTTTTTCCTGTGAAGACAGTATGAGGTACGTACAAGATGGGCTGTCATCTTCCTCTGTAACTTCGGGTTCAGGCAGATCTGAAATTCGACCATCTGGCTCATCAAAACCTTCAGGTCCTGAAATATGAGGGCAATATATAAAATATCTAAGATATAAATTAACTTCTACCACTCTCTTGGCAAATTTAGCAGGCAACAAAAATGATGATATTTTTCTTACTTTTTCCAGAAAATAGGCTTTGACATTCCATGCAAATTATTGCCTTTGTAAGGCAACAATTTGCATGAAATGTCAAAGCCTATTTCCTGCAAAAATAAGAAAAAAATATTATCAATAAGAAAAATATTGCAAAATGTCACCTGCAGAAATTTTTATCCAGCATGCTAAGCATTAATTGTCATTCTATTTCCAAATATTTTGGGATGTGGAAGCTCAATCATTTATTTTATTTTATTTCCTCAAAAAAATATCACATCCTAGACAGTAAGTCACATTATCCCTACACCATGCCAGCCAGTCCCAGCTCTACTTTCTGTATGCTTAGTGCCAAGCAAAAGAGCACCTAGAACCACTTTAACAGTCTTTGACTGTTCATCAGACCCATGACCTCCATCACAGGATTTTTCCATTACTTCACCACTACTCTAACCAGGTAAATCCTACAACACTGAGCTTAAATTAAATACATTACCATTGAATATGCCATATTTAACATGAAAATGGGACTCCTTAACTCCATAGCACACTTGTCCTACAGTTGGAACAAGTCTATTTTACTACCTGTCAATGAGAAAAACTGCTCTGTTAAGACCCTGATCTGGGTCTATGATGACTGCTCAGGTCTGTTTATACATAGCATTAAAAACAGGAGCTGATATCAGAATTTTGTTATTTTAGAAAATTATATTGGTATGCATTATAAAAAGCCATGATTTAAATTGATTTAAACTATTAGTTATATTTTTAAAAAGCAATAAACATAGAAATCTCAGTCAGCATACTTCGTTAGCTTTCAAACTGATGTCTTTTCATTCAAATATTATATTCATACAACAATATTAACAACTCAAGTCACTCATTATTTACTTGATAGAGCATAGTTCCTATGAGAAATGGTATATTTTAGGCATCTGTGAACAGTCAGGATCAAGAACAGGCAATAAAGCACACAACTTGTTAAAGGCCTTTCCTATGTACAGTGAACCTTCATAACAACAAGAGCATTTGTTCCCAAAAATGTTGCCATTAAATAAATTTTCTGGGCCCAGTTGTTCAAAGCGTCGTTAGCTTAACGAGCTCGTTAAGGGTCATTTCGTTAACTGTTTTAGCAGATTCAATATACAATATTCTGATATTTTTTGCTGAAAAAATGTGAGTAGCTTTTGCACTGCAAAAGCTACTCACATTTTTTCTGCAAAAAATTTCAGCATATTTGCGTATCACTCGATGTAAATTTTAATGAATCGTTAACTAACGACATCGTTAGTTTTGAACAACTGGGCCCTGTTGTACAAAATCCTTAAATGCAGCTGGATGATTTGTAAAAAAGGCTTGATTTATATGTTTTTCCACACAGAACATATATTTTGGACATTAGTTAGAATTGCTAACAAATATCCAAAACATGTTTCTTGAAGTATTAAATACAATGTTCTTGCATAATTTCTGATTCACTGTCACCTCTTGAGTGTCGGCATAAAGAAAATTGACTGTATCTATAGACATTTTATGATATCCCATTATTCTCCAAGTGAACTGCCAAGACCCCTATCAGACAGCAGGGATAAACAGCTGACCTGGGCCCAGCTGTTCAAAACTAACATGTCGTTAGTTAACATATCGTTAAAACTTTGATCATTAAATATGGCATACAGGCTAATATTTTTGCTGAAAAAATGTGAGTAGCTTTTGCATTTGCAAAAGCTACTCACATTTTTTCAGCAAATATACCTGTGAATTAGATACTGTTCTTACTAGAACAGTTAACATTTTGACCACTAATGAGCTCGTTAAGCTAATGCTGCTTTGAACAACTGGGCCCTGAGCTCCACTGTCAGCATATGATTTGAAAGCACATTTCTATATTATACAGTTCATATTAATTTGCTGTATCTTACAAAATCATGTCAACATATTGTAACATTGCAGTAAGCCAAAGCCTTGCAGCCATATGTGTGTAGGGAATTACAGCCCACAGCCTTGGGCTACAACATATGAAAGGCAGGGCCCAATCCTCTCCTTTTGCTAATTTTAACCTCGCCACAAAGGGGTAATCATTCATTGTTTCATGGACAGAGAGTTTTTCAGTCCATGGTATGAGATTGATTGCCAGCACTTGAGTCAAACATCCTCCCACTCAGCTATGGCAACTCTCTATTAAATGTGTGTGTGTGTGTGTGTGTGTGTGTGTGTGTGTGTGTGTGTGTGTGTGTGTGTGTGTGTGTGTGTGTGTGTGTTATCACTTTCAACAATCATTCAGTCATTTTGCTGTCTGGATGTGACAGCAAAGCATATTTATCCTAAATGTTCAAACACCTTGAATGTTTACTATACTGTTCCTTAAATTTAAACAGGTCCACTTTACTACCTTGTTGCATAGCTCCAGATAAGGTGCTTTTTTCAACCAATGAGTACTGATAGTTTTCTTATTTCTCATCAAAAACATATGTTGTTGGTACATGTTAGTAGCTATACTTCTATTAAGTAACCACAATGTGTTTTCATGAAGATATAAGAATGTTATCTGGATATCCCCTCATATCTAGAGCTATATTACTGATGTGTCTGCCAGCCTCTGTGGCTCAGTTGGATGCACATCCGACTGGCCATCAGTCCCCGCACTGGGTCGGAAACATTCGTTCGTAGAGATTGATCAAGAAATATTTTCTACAGTCACTGTCTCCCTTACATGTATTCAAGATGGGCAGTTGTCAGTTTCTGGCGAAAAAATGAGCACATCACTGGTTAACTGCTTAGAGGACTAAGACTGCCCATTAAAAGTGTGGTTAGTAAACTGACCGCACTCGACATGACCCTGTTGGGTTGACTGGGCCATCAAAACTTCAACACAAACAAACTGCGATGTGTTTAAAATGTAAGATGAGCAGCAAACTCTGCAGACGTGGAAACTGGGGCTGATATTTCAATAAAATCATCTTTTTAAAAAAGATTTGTATGAAATTTTAGGCCCTGCTTTCTGGGGAATAAGAAAAGAAGTGTTATCTGCAAATATTTGAATTCCACATGGAAAAAAAATCAACATTAAATACGGTAAATGTCTTAAAATTTCGAAGACTTTATTCTATCCTTTTTTGGCCTAAATTTTGCTTACTGTGCAACTGTTTCTTAAAATACTTAGTGGAATGCAAACAGTGTAGACCCTGATCAGACTGCTCCTTCTGAAGCAGTCTGATCTGGATCTACAGTGCCTGCATATGAAATTTTGTCAGACACACTTTGGTGTTTAAATTTTTAGCATGCAAGAAGAAAATGACTGAATAAACAAGATGCAACATGCAAAATTATGAACTGGGACCATTTCTATTAAGATTTAGAGCATCTGTTCATCCCAAAGTTTAACTCCTTACCACACCTCTCCTAAAACTTGAAGCAGTCAATTCCATTACCTGCTGATGTGTCTGAACATTGCTGGATGAGTGGTTAAAATGTGCGGATGCACAGGTTGACCTGGACCTTCCCTGTCGGAATATGCCCACAGACACCTTTTTGCATGGTGCTGCCCAAGTGATACAAACAATCTGGGCCCAAATGTATGTTCAAAACTAATAATGTCATTAGTTAATGTATCGTTAAAACTTTTATCATTAAATATGGCATATATGCTAATATTTTTGCTGAAAAAATGTGAGTAGCTTTTGCATTTGCAAAAACTACTCACATTTTTTCAGCAAAAATATCTGTGAATTGAATATTGTACTAACTAGAACAGTTAACATTTTGAACACTAACAAGCTAGTTAAGCTAACAATGCCTTGAACAACTGGGCCCTGATATACATTGGTCCCAATTATAATTTACAGAAAAAACTGAAAAACAGCATGCCTCATGAACTGAAACAAACATATGTAATTGAAAGAAAATGTACTGAAAATAGGCATAGGAAATTGGTAATTTAACATTATAATATGATAAATGATTTTAAGACAGGATATAGAACATAATCTGAAATCATAAATGCATCAGCACCTAATAATATTACAGAGGAACAAATGGCAGTAGTGGTTTTCACCCATTTTAGTCTGCAGACCCTAAAAGTGTAACTGGCAATCAGTGCAGACCCAGATCAAATGCTGCAGAATGTGGCACATGATCAGAGTCTCCACTGTTTGCAAATAGTGTAGCCATTTTTCTTTAGGAATATCTAAATCACATAGCCTGGCATACCTAAAATTGGAAATTAACTCTTTGAACATATAGTGTGGGTGGAGTTTATTCAGTCTAAAATCGGTTAAGAGAGGTAGACTGGAATTATGAAGTCTTTAACTAATGTTAAACCAGATTCAGATGGAATCAGAGCTAGACTTAAGGGAAATGAATAAATTTCCAAAGGAGTTAAACCAGATTCAGATGGAATCATGACTAGACTTAAGGGAAATGAATACATTTCTAAGGGAGTTAACACTGTGAAAACTTTTTTGCCTCCCTTCTGAAAAGGGGTCTACTCTAAAAGGAAAGAATTTGCTCCCAAGGGGGGCAAATTCTTCCCTTATAGAGTAGATACCTTTTCAGAAGAGGCTTACATTCTGGAGGCAAACAGTTACAAAAGTTGTCTCCCTTGCACAGAATGGCAGAATGGCGGAAGTCTACCAAGTATATCAAGTCTGCTCAAGAAGGTATACTGGAGATAAATATAGTAAAGAGCAATTACCTCTGGAGTATGTAAAGCCTAACAGGGAGACAATATCTGATAGTTAGACAATATCTGACACTGACCGACAGTTAATTAAACACACAGGATTAATTCCCAAGTATATGCAATTTTCTCTCAGATGATCAGGATTTATAGGAAATGCTCCCCATACATGTTAAGAAATTCCACAAAGTTTTATCTCCCATCCCCTCATTAACATGATAGTGAAAACTTTTGCTAAACTAAGAAATACAACTAGAAATATATGTTTGTAAAACACTATGCCCCCAACTATATGCTTGTCCATAATTCTGGCAAAATATTTTGGAATTAGTTCAAAAGTCAGTCAGGTAATCTACTCATCATCCCCTGTCAGCAAACCAATCTCAAGGCCCCAGCTTTAAAACTTTTTAAGATATCTTGCTGATGAGATAAGCATGACAAATGGATGGATGAATGACCTAAAAGCAACATGCCCCTCCAATTTCTCCAAAGCTGGGGACATAACCATCACACTTAGCAACTTCTTTGAAGTTGGGGGCATAACAATCACACTTAGCAAC
The DNA here is from genome assembly GCA_964016985.1 of Anodontia alba. NCBI lineage: Eukaryota > Metazoa > Mollusca > Bivalvia > Lucinida > Lucinidae > Anodontia > Anodontia alba. Next base: position 101,904,853 of record OZ024824.1, read on the forward strand.
TTCTTCAAAGTTGGGGGCAAAACCATCATATTTAGCAACTTCTTTGAAGTTGAGGCCATAACCAACACACTTAGCATAACCACCAAACTTAGCATACCCATCACACTTAGCAACTTCTTTGAAGTTTGGGGGCATACCCCTCACACTTGGCAACTTCTTTGAAGTTGGGGGAAGTTGGAGGCATAACCATCACACTTAGCAACTTCTTCAAAGCTGGGGGCATAACCATCACACTTAGCAACTTCTTTGAAGTTGGGGGCATAACAATCACACTTAGCAACTTCTTCAAAGTTGAGGGCATAACCAACACACTTAGCATAACCACCAAACTTAGCATAACTATCACACTTGGCAACTTCTTTGAAGTTTGGGGGCATACCCCTTACACTTGGCAACTTCTTTGAAGTTGGGGGAAGTTGGGGGCATAACCATCACACTTAGCAACTTCTTCAAAGCTGGGGGCATAACCATCACACTTAGCAACTTCTTTGAAGTTGGGGGCATAACAATCACACTTAGCAACTTCTTCAAAGTTGAGGGCATAACCATCATATTTAGCAACTTCTTTGAAGTTGGGGACATAACCATCACACTTAGCGATTTCTTTGCAGTTACAGGCATATCTATCAAACTTAGCAACTTCTTCAAAGTTGGTTGCATAACCATCACACTTAGCAACTTCTTTGAAGTTGGGGGCATAACTATCACTTAAGCAGCTTCTTTGAAGTTGGGGGCATAACCATCGTCCTTAGCAACTTCCATGAAGTTGGGGACATAACCATCATACTTAGCATAACTATCACATTTAGAAACTAAAGTGTTGATGACACCATTATAGCCATCAGAAAAGATATAATGTAATCATAACCACAGACTCATAAGGCAAAATACATGTAGAATAGTCTGTCTACTGGTAGGTCTTTAACGCATTGTCCTGAAATATGCTTCAGTTAACGTTACCCTTTACCATTTCCCAAGCAAAATCAGTAATTATCAAACCATAGCTTCAGACAAGTGATTTTCTAAAATAAATGTTGATATTTTTCTTATTTCTCCATGAAAACACACGTTATGGATAATCATTAGAGGCCCCTCAGCAATTGCTTCTAATGAGTACTCACAAAATGTGTTTCTGTGGAGAAATATGAAAAGTATTCACTTGATATCCCCTTTAATCTGCAGCTATGTAAAACTGTGTCATTTTTTTTATTTTCCGGTAAAAAAGGTTTCATGCAAACTGTCTCTGTATTAGAGAATTTGCATGAAATGTTAAATCCTTGTTTCATTGAAATATATGAAAAATATTTCAAAATGTCATCTACTGAAATTTATACCAAGCATGCAAAACATTATTTAAAGCAAAAACAAGGATATGGAAGAATAAACAAGTGCTTAACTGAAAATAATGAAATGAAATTATAAGTAAAATTAAGCAACAAATATAGGGTACAAAACAATATTCATTAAGTTTAATTGCTCAAACTTTTTTCCCAAATGTTTTATGCCTGAATAGGCTTGCAATTTTTGTTTTTAAATTGGTAATTCATCCAAACTGTTCTATAATTTACATTATTAAGATTTTAAGATTTAGTGTTTATGTACCATTAATTCAAATTTTTTTTAAAGCCCAACTAATAAAAATAATAATAATAAAAGATTCATTTTCTAATCTTCTGCTGCAGTGAACAATATTTTGTGCAATTATCTTTTAGCATAAAAGAATAGTAAAGACAATCTGGGCCCAGTTGTTCAAAGCTAACGATGTCGTTAGTTAACGATTCATTAAAATTTACATCGAGTGATATGCAAATATGCTGAAATTTTTTGCTGAAAAAATGTGAGTAGCTTTTGCACTAAAGCTACTCACATTTTTTCAGCAAAAAATATCAGAGTATTGTATATTGAATCCGCTAAAACAGTTAACGAAATGACCCTTAACGAGCTCGTTAACGACGCTTTGAACAACTGGGCCCTGCACATCCATGAAAGAAAATTGGATACACTGTCAGAGTGGGTAACTGTCATAATTGTTTTGCAGCTCTTCTGGGACTACTCTAAAACAGAAATAATTTGCTCCCTCCGGATGCAAATTCTTTCCTTTTAGACAAGATCCCTATTCAAAAGGGATTTGGCTTGCAGGAAAGCAAACAAGAAGTCATAACAGTTGTCTGCCTTTTAAAAATGGTGGAAATTTACCTTGTGTGTCCAGTCATCTTAATCCAATTGGTCTTTTGTCAACTTTGCTATCTGCCAATTCTACCAACCATATTTCACTTAGCAGACAAAAATTATGGGAAATTTTCTGTGAAGAACTTATGTCCTATTTCCTGAACATATATAAGGAAATCAAGCAGCCATTAGCGGTCCAGTGAATGAGGTAAAAGTAGTCCTAAATGATCAGACATTATTTAAAGTATCAGATAAGGTACTTTTCGTAAGAACCAAATCTTTTGTCCGTTTCAACTTATAACAAGTATTAGCTTTCACAAAAAGTTTGGTATACGCTAAGCAGAAACCAAGCTTCTTGTGAAACCTAATACTTGGTTATAATTATGTTGAGCAGTCCACAGAAAATAGCACTGGACCAGTCCATGACCTTTCATAACTGCTTCCGGAGCAATGGCAAACTCTAAGATTGTCTATGCCCATGGGTGTAGAAAATAAAGTAATTCTATATTTTCATATTCTTTTGTTGCCAACACCACCAATGATGACAACTACAGTGACATCCTTTTGTTTAAGTGCATGCCAACCACCATCAGAAAAAAAAGGTCTAATCTTTATAGAATAGATCCTTTTTCAGAAGGGGACAAAAACATTTCACCAACACACCATCATTATTGTGAGCCATCGCAAAACTCCATATTTAGTCAAACGTCTAAAAAACAAAGTTTGAGCTTGTAAACTCTGAATAAAAATGAGTCATGTAATAAGAAAAGGGTTCTTATGATATATGTGAAAAAAGAAGGTCCAAATCAGCTTGTACATAGTCTGATCAGGCCCTTCACTGCCACCTATCAACAAACAGCAGAGGCCTTAATCAGACTGTACAGATTTGAGCTGCAAATGTGAGAAAGCCTATCTATCTGACATGTACCCAACCAAGACTCAAATCAGCCTGAGCATCCATGCAGTCTGATCAGAGTCTTCATTGTCCACATAAAGAATCTTTGCATCCTTGCCTATCCAAAATATGCCTAAGGAAGATTAAGATCAGACTGCATGACAATGTGGGCTGGTCTGAATCTTCCCTGGGTGTACCTATCCAAAGATAATTTTTCCGACATTATGGTTCATTTGTAGGCCAAAATGATACTGTTTATGATATAGTAACTCTTTTCTCATGATATAACTCAAACCATGAATGTCTGGCTGTACCATGTCAAAAGGCTGATCTGCCCCCACATAATCTACATAAGCAAAGAGAGGTTTCCAACAAATATCAGGGCCCAGTTGTTCAAAACTAATGATGTTATTAGTTATTGTATCATTAAAACTTTGATCATTAAATATGGCATATACACTAATATTTTTGCTGAAAAAAAAAAAAAAGCTACAAACATTTTAACATTTTTTTTTTTCAGCAAAAATACCTGTGAATTAGATATTGTACTTACTAGAACAGTTAACATGCTGACCACTAACAGTTAACATGTTGACCACTAACAACTGGGCCCAACTTTATTTGCAGGAACTTAACAAATTCCCTCCCATAGGGTGTATAGAATAGCTCCAGATATGTTCAATATCCAAATAAATATTTTTTTCTTATTTCTCCAAACACATATGTTGTGGGTAAGCCCCTTGGCCAGGCATTTCTGATGAGAACCCAAACTGTACATTTTCATGAAGTAAGAAAAACATGAATACTTTTTGGTTGAAAAAACAAAACAAAAAAAAACCTTATCTAGAGCTATTTTACAGGATCTATTCACACTGATACAACCAGATCTAAGCATACAACAAAGATCCACAGTTTACATGTACGACACAAATCTGGGTCTTTTAGAAAAACGACTATTTTTGTTTTGTTTGTTTGTTTTTCTTTTTCAACTGAAAAGTGATGATAATTTTCTTATTTCTCCATAAAAACATTAAGCTAGCAAACAAAAAGACCCTGACCAGACTCTGATCACCATTAATACTAATCTACAACAATACCACAAACTTAACAACAACTAACATCTGATCACTAACCAGACCGAAACTTAACCGGCCCACGAGGAGTAAGAAATATAGGTTTATCTAGAGTCGGATCAAATGTATCATCATTATCATCAGTCTCACTAACATCTGCATCACTGCTGTCACTGGTAAAAATACTTCCAAGTTTGTTAGTTATAGTATGAATCAGACCTTCACTTTCCGAGTCTGATTCACCTTGTAAACTGCTATGTCGGCTTAATGATTCTGAAAATTAATATGTAGTATATCATGTAATGGTTAAATGATTGAAAATTAATACATAGTACATGATATGTCAGCTTCACCTTTGCCACTCTCTGAGCTAATTCAGCAGTTCACTGATGATATTTTTTCTTATTTTTTCCTCGAAAACAGGTTTTGACATTTCATGCAAATATGTAATTCAATATGTTGTCTGCTGAAAAATTTACCCAGAGGGCTAAGTTTAAAGACTCTGAAAATTAGTTTAAAATGCATCATGAGTCTGCTCAAAGATTCGGAAAATTAATACAAAGTACATCATAAAACAACAGAAAAACTTGTAATTCTGTGTTATCGAATTGGCCTTCTCTACAACCTGGATGCATCTGTAAGAAACTGTTTAAAAATACAGCTAACAATCATAATAGCTTTACCATTCTGACTTACTAGTTTATTACCTTACTTTACCACTGCAGATTGAAAGCAACTAATTTTGCAAAGGCAGGTAATTATATTTCCTCCCCTTGCACAATCATTTTCCCTTCAATTAAATTACCTCCCTTTACCAAACTTGTTACTTTCTACACTGCACTAATAAACTTGGGAAATAAACTTTAATGTTCCATTACTTTCACTACTCAAATTCTTACGGTCTTTATGATAGCAGAATAAGAACCACAGACATCATAGTAAAGAGAAACATTGTGGAATAACATTTTTTACTAATCTATAAACAGTAACACAAGTTACTATGACTTTAAATGCACCCTAGTTTGGAACCAACAGAAAGTTTTACATTTGCTTTTCAACATTTTTGTTGTCCCAACAACATCTGTAAATCTAGAAATATTCTAATATTAGGCAAATGGCTATTTTTCGTAATATTATTTATGTGCCAAAACCATGGTAATGCTACAGATTGCATATTCTGTCAATCTCCCAGTTCAGCACAGTTAACCCTAGTCCTGCTGAACCCAGATATATTCTGCCTTAGCAAATAGTGTAGATCCAGATCAGCTGGCTTCTGAAGAAGCCAAATGATCTGGATCTGCACTGTTTGCCATTAAGTATGTGAATTTGTATCAACAATCTGGACCAAGTAATCTGATTGGCTGAAAATTAGAATTGGGAGTGGCATCTTAATTTATCCAGAAGAACAAGGGTTAAGGCTTCAATAGAAACACTGCCAATAAATGTCACACATCCTGCAAGTTTTTGTTTGCAGTATTAGAAATCCAGATAAGACACAGTTCTCTTTTTGATGCTGTTGTTGTTCTTGTTTATTCTTTCTATGAAGACTTTGACTAGAATTAGCTGAAGCACAGACTGATCGAGGATTTTGCTGTCTCAAAGACAGGAACTGCAACATCAGACAATGTACCTTTGGACATGTGTGCCCAGCAAAGATTCAGATCAGCCTGAGCATTTAGGCAGTATGATCAGATGTGCAGGCTGATTTGAGTCTTTGTTGATCGCACATGCCTGGAGGTACATTTTCTCATGTTGTGGCTCACATATTTTCACATGGTGCAGCCTATTATTTAAGAAATAGACCAGGGCCCGGTTGTTCAAAGCATTGTTAGCTTAACAAGCTCGTTAAAGGTCATTTCATTAACTGTTTTAGCGGATTCAATACACAATATTATGATATTTTTTGCTGAAAAAATGTGAGTAGCTTTTGCATTGCAAAAGCTACTCACATTTTTTCAGCAAAAAATTTCAGCATATTTGCGTATCACTCGATGTAAATTTTAACGAATCGTTAACTAACGACATTGTTAGCTTTGAACAACTGGGCCCAGCTCTAGTAGTGATTTGTTAAGTAATAAATCACTGCTTCGAGGTCAGTTGTAAAGTACATCAAATCACGAGCGTGGAGCGTAAGTGATTTATCTACTTACAACTGGCCGACAAACTGCGATTTATTACTCAACAAATCATGCACAAGAGCTGATCTATTTCGATTCTAACACATAAAAAATGATGAAAAAGTAATTGTATCATTCAGATTCTTCCAACTTTCTGCCATAGCCCAAAGAAATCACACCAACAGTTTTGACTGTAATGCTGATGTTTACATGCATTTCTTATGTTGTTGACTTGAGAAAAATAATGTTAGACCGTCTAACTTTGTGGCAACGAAGACTGACATCAGCAAAGTGTCAAAATGACATCAGAATGGAGCCAGATAGCATCACACACTTCCACCCAGTGATTTGTTGCAGAATCACTGGTTTTCTCCACTGCCTATATGGGCATGCTGTGTTAGAAAAAGTAATACCAAATGACTCATTCCAATAAAAAGGGAAAAAATATAATTACCATAGCTTTTGTCACTGCTAATTCTTATTTTTCTCCTTGTGATCTTTGGCCTCAGTATTGTCATTTCACTGGGCGAGTCCACGGAATCATCAGCCTCATTTTCAGAACTACTGGATTGGAAATGATTTCTGTTGATAAGATTTTCTACATCACTCTGTAAACCATCTGGGACATCTAATCCATTGTCATCATAGTTACATACTATTGGAAAACTCTGGGCTTGAAACATCTGTAAGCAGATTGACAGAGCCCAGTTGTTCAAAGCATTGTTAGCTTAACAAGCTTGTTAATGGTCAAAATGTTAACTGTTCCAGTAAGAACAATATCTAATTCACAGGTATTTATGTTGAAAAAATGTGAGTAGCTTTTGCAAATGCAAAAGCTACTCACATTTTATCAGCAAAAATATTAGCATATATGCCATATTTAATGATCAAAGTTTTAACAATACGTTAACTAACAACATCGTTAGTTTTGAACACCTGGGCCCAGATCAGTATGCAATGTAAAATGCTTGCTTAATGCAGAGCATGCTGAGTAAAAAATTTCAGCATACAACATTTCAAAATATTTTTTCTTATTTTTCCCAGAAAAAAAGGCTTTGACATTTAATGCAAATTGTCTGAAATATCAAAGCCTTTTTGGGAAAAATAAGAAAAATATCATTAATTTGTCATCAGCTGAGGGTGGTAAAGGTTAACTACTGCTGAAAAATCTCAATTATTTGTTTTTTCATTTGTTTTTTTTTTTTTTTTTTTTTCTTTTCAATTTTTGTTGCTTTTACTAATATCTTAAATATCTTGTCTTCTTCTTAATGCTTGATTCAACTGAATCTTTAATTTTGCAGCTTCAAGTTTTCGTTTGGGAAACAGTCATGTGACAGCACTTCAAAATGTATCTTATGTTAAAGCATCTAAAAATCTAGCCCCTGATTTAGGAGAAACTATGGAACTATGAGACTGAGAGATATACATCTATCTGATCTCTTGAGTTGCCAACTATTTATTCTGCTTAATCAGCATACATGTCCTTCAAGCTACAATGCTCCAAGGTTATATAACTTTTTGTGCTCAACTCAACTGAGCATATACTTTGTCCTGCTATTAAACCTCCAATTACTAACAACTACAAATTCTTTCTTTCTAAACATAGCTGAGCATGAAACTTTCTCTGCTTATAAATATGAAAATGCCAACTATTGTTGGCATTTTCATATTTATTAGCAGAGAAAATTTCATGCTCAGCTGAGTTGAGCAGGAAAATTTTTTTATAACCTCTGGGCCAGATTTGTTTTCTGCTGAGTCTACCCAGTTGTGCAAATGTACATCAAGGGGACTTAATACCCTTGGTAGATCTTCTGCCACTTTTAAAAGGGAGACAATTTTTGTGACTGTTTAAATTCCAGTACACCAAGCCCCTTCTGAAAAGGTGTCTAAATGGAGAGAATTAGCTCCCAAGGGAGGAAATTCTTTCATTTTAAAAAAGACACCTTTTCAGAAAGTATACTTAAACAATTTTACAAACTTACTTCCCCTGAACATAACTTCCTTCACCTTAAGTTGTGTGGATGTGTTCTGCACTCTACTTAGCAAAACTGTACTTTGAATTGGAAAGATTACTCTGCCTCTTCAGCTTACTTATGCTTAAGGTTGCTAAAGTTTGCATTCTACCATCCTAGTTTACCTTTGCTATGCTCAATTAAAGCCAGTTTCCAGGATTTGTAAATAAACTTATCTGTGCTACGATCAATTAAAGCCAGTTTCCAGGGTTTGTAAATAACCTCACCTGTGCTCTGAGCTGCCAAGGTTTGTACTCTCCTTCTTGTATCAAAGTGGGTTCTATCAATGGCTCCCAGACACTTAGCTTCTCGTTATAGAAACACATGTCTAATTCCAGCTCTGCATTAAGCCTCAACTTAAAAAAATAGTGCATCATATTGTAAATGACCCAAAATATTTGAGAACAAACACAAAAATAAACATTTTCTTTATTCAAAGTTCACATGTTACAGTTAGGAAATAAATCATTAATATTACTAATAATACCTACTCTCATCATATTTTTTTAATCTTGTGTTCACCAGTCCATTTTCCGATTTTTTTTTTAACTTTGTCCTTGATAAATAGTTTGCATGGCTAAGTAAACTGATAATTTGATTTTTAAGTTGGAGTTTATGGCCCAGTCAATACTGTTAGGGTCTGTTGATCTAATCACACTTTCCAAGATGACATACTACTCACAATCCTTTAAGCAGTTAACCAGTACTTGAGCACATACTTTTTTCCAGTAACTGACAACTAGCCTTCTTAAATCAGAGGAAAGGAAGAATGAGCATAAAAATAATTTCATGATCAATCTCCATGAAAGCAGAAGAGGCTGTTCTAACGAGTACCCACAATCTATGTTTTTGAGCAGAAATAAGAAAAATAATGTATAGCCCTTTAAACCCAAGTTTTACTATATAAAATTGGGGTTTTAAGGGGGTCAAAATTATATAGGTATGTTTTTGTGATGCTAGGAAGTGCAGGCTCATCTGAGCCATCACTCGGAATGCATGTCTTAAACACATTTTCTTACATTGTGGCTTAGACAGTGAATAATTCAGAGCTGAGCTAACAGCACAGAGTTTAGGTCTAACTGAATGAACCATTCTATACCATGTTTACCATAAATATTGGGAGACCTTATCACCTAACCATTCTTGTCCTAAAATCTTAACAAAATCATTTTTACTATCTGTTGATGTGTCATAAGGAGACAGGGTATTTTTCTTGGTAGATTTTCATAGTTATTTTCTATATGGGAGACAAATTTCGTGACTTCTGTTTTCTTTGTGGCACACCAATACCATTCTGAAAAGGGGTCTACTCTAACAGGAAAGAATTTGCTCCCATGGGGAGCAAATTCTTTCCTTTTAGAGTAGACCCCTCTTCAGAAATTTGTCTTTCTTTTAAGAGTAGACCCTTTTCCAAAGGGAGACAAAACAATTTCAACAGGCTGCTGCCTTTGAAAGTGAATCAACTTTCCTTAAAACACTGTTGGATAGGTGGCAGACCATGCAGACCCTGATTACATGTAGCATTCTGCAGAGTCTGATCTGGGTTTACACTGTTTGCTCAGGCCTGTCTGTCTGAATTTAGGGTTATTATGATATATTTATTGCACCATTTTAACTTACATGTTTTGACCAATTGACAGCCTTCACATCCAGTGTGCTCCTGAGACAGAGTAGGGGCACAGTCTGATCCAGGTTCTCAACATCAAAGAAAGCACACATCTCCTCTACCTCTATGGTGAAGCTTTCTATTGGTGGTTCCAAAGGACCGAACACTGGACCAGTGCTCTCAGCTTCATTATCTATCGATATACAGAATTCACATTAAAACTTACTTTCCGGGATGAATTTCCTTTTTAAACATGTAACATGTAACAAACAATGGATTATTTTATTTTTTATTTATTTATTTATTTTTTTTTTTGGTTAATGCTTAGCATTTTGATAAATGCTTAATACTGGGTGAAAATTTCACCAAAAACATAGATTGTGGGTACTGGTTAGGACCACCTCACTGTGGAAATTCTAACAAGTATCCACAATCTATGTTTTGAGCAGATATATGAAAAATATCAGAGTTTTTTATTTGAAAATTTTCATTTTTTTTTTAAGGGGAAATTTTCTATATATTTGAACAGGCATGTTTTGTAATGACAATGTTTTCATGGAGAAATAAGCAAAATCTCAGTATTTTTTGTTGAAAAAGTCTTATCTGGAGATATGACATACATTTTGGATACTCAATGTTTGTCAGAAAAAAACAATGCTCTTATCTAAAGCTAATGGTGGTTAGTTGATAGGAAAATGTACATGCTAGAAAGTTGGAATGACAAATCCAAAGAATTTATACCTGACAGATTAAAAGAAGTCCTAAATGATGGTGATTAAACAAACAAATAAATAAATAAATAAATAAATAAATAAATAAATAAATAAATAAATAAATAAATAAATAAAATTATGAAAGGCAGAGACCCTAGCAGATTTCCTCTCCCTATCAAAATGGAATATCCATTATTCCATCTATAAAGAAACATCAGTTTTCACTTGCACTGACATCTGACAAATGCTAACTGGATATAAAAGCTGATGAAACTTAAAGATCCAATTTTGTGAAACATTACTCGAACATGCCACTGTAAGATTTCATACAAAAATAGAAACTTTATGCACATTTATTACTGAAGATCCAATCCAGCCTATGTACCAGTACACTCTATTCATTTACTACTTTTTAATGGTAGATTCTATGCAACTGTAAAAAAAATCTGTTAGTTTTATGGTAGATTCTGTGCAATCAAATAAATGTCAGTTTGATAGTTTGTTTGTTTGTGTTGAGGTTTTACGGCCCAGTCAACCCAATGGGGTCATGTCGAGCACAGTCAGTTTACCTAACCACACGTTTACTGGGCAGGCTTAGTCCTCTAAGCGGTTAACCAGTATTGTGCACATTCTTTTGCCAGAAACTGACAACTGCCCTTCTTGGATCAGCGGAAGGGAGAGAATGACCGTAGAAAATATTTCATGATCAATCTCCACGAAAGAATGTTGCCGACCTCGGCGGGGGTTGAACCCGCGACCTCCTGGTCTCCAGTCGGACGGCGCATCCAACTGAGCCACCGAGGCCGGCATCAGTTTGATAGTAGATTCTATGCAATTGCAAAAAGAAACCTGTTAGTTTGATAGTAGATTCTATGCAATCAAACAAATCTGTTTGTTTGATAGTAGATTCTATGCAATCAAACAAATCTGTTAGTTTGATAGTAGATTCTATGCAATCAAACAAATTTGTTAGTTTGACAGTAGAGTCTATGCAATCAAACAAATATGTCAGTTTGATTGTAGATTCTATGCAACTGCAACAAAAATCTGTTAGTTTGATAGCAGATTCTATGCAATCAAACAAATCTGTTAGTTTTACAGTAGATTCTATGCAATCAAACAAATCTGTTAGTTTGACAGTAGATTCTATACAATCAAAAAAAAAAAGTATGTTAGTTTGGTAATAGATTGTATGCAATCAAATAAATCTGTTAGTCTGATAGTAGATTCTATGAAACAGTGCTTGCATTAAGGGAAGTCTGTCAGTGACTCCCAAATTTTGCCCTGGGACTTCCAAAAATCAATGCTAGGAAGTCTGGAACTCCAAACTTTTAAAGATATTTATTCATTTATAACAAAACTTTAGAATGAATTTATGTGTTATTTAGCTTAAGAATGGTGGTTTTACTCTATAAACAAGAGTTTAAGAATATTGCAGTTGAATTTCTGAAAGTGAGTGAAAAAATATGATCACCAGGACTTCCAGATATTGGAGCTAGGAAGTCCTGGGACTTCCTGATTTTGACAGTTAGTGCAAGTACTGATGAAATCAAAAACATCTGTTAGTTTAAAAGTAGATTCTATGAAATCAAAACAATCTGTTAGTAAATAATCAAGGCCTTGATCCATCAATGTGAATGTGCAAGCTGATTTAAATATTGGTTATAATTATATATGTCTAAGACTTACTTTTACTACATATGGCGCTTGTCAGTTAAGCCCTAAACGTCCCAAGTAAAAAAGTAGCAGTCAACATTATTTTTTTTTTTTTTTTCAGAGTAAATAAGGCTTGACATTTTCTGTCAAAGGTTATTCAAATTAAATATCAACCCTTATTTTCTCAAAAAAAAACAACAAAAAAAAACCAACAAAATATATATATATCTGTTGTTGTCATGACTGGTATTGTGAGGATCAATTCCACTTACATTTATCAATCCAATGTTGAGATTTGACAGTTTTTATTGTCCAGAGATCTTCTTTGGATTGTGCAATAACTTCACCAAGAGCAGAATCTGATGGCTGAAGAACAAAATAGGGTTAGCTCATATTATCATAGTGACCATTTTTTCAACAGCTTTTACATACATGTATTTTTTCAACCTTTACCATTCTATGGGCTAATTCAGCATTTTTTCAACCTTTACCATTCTATGGGCTAATTCAGCAAACAACAAGTTGATGGTGTTTTTCTTATTTTTTTCAGAAAATAAGATTAGACATTACATGTAAATTGTCTCATTTGCATGAGATTTCAAAGCTTATTTTTCTGGGGAAACAAACATTGTCAATAAGCAGTACTTATTAGATACCCCAGCTCAAAAACCAAAATGTAACGAACAAATGGATGGATGGATGGACAAATGGAAGGACAACTGAGGGACAATGTGAAAACAGTATACTGCATCCACCCTGCCCCACACAAGAAAAATATTTCAAAATATTGACTGCTGAATTTTTTTTTATTCAGTGTGCTAAGTGTTAATATCTAGTGTTTTATTTATAAGACGTAATTTTGCAAAGTTTTGAATTTTGTCATGAATTACAATAACTGTCTTAAACTTTTCTACACTAACTTCTCAGACAAAAAACTACATGCAAATAGTGCAGATGCAGATCAGACTACCCATAGAGGAGCAGTCTGATCAGGGTCTACACTATGACCATTTCACTAAATTTTTTTGTGAAACAAATACATGAAAAAACAACATTTTGGTTGACTGACTGATTGTGCTGGGTTTAACGTGGGATACAAGACACCTTTGCCTCACCAAACCACCCCTGAAATTTCGGTTGAATAGTACAGAATGAAGTGTTCAAACTTTTAGAACATTTAGCATAATGCAAGGTCATATATCAAAATTATCAATGCAAAATCTGTTTTATTTAATGCAATGGTTTAATAAAAAATGATTACGGTACTTTGACTTTCCCACCCAGACCAGACTGCACATAGATACAAAGGTTGAAATGGGAGTCCACAGTGTGATCTGTGTCTTTATTTGCTGCTCATATTATGTTGTGAGCCATCAGAGATAATGACCTTCAAACATATAAACCCAGAAAGACTCAAATCAGCCTGTGCATCTATGTTGTCAGATAAGAATCTTTAAAATCTAGGATCCTTCACTATCCAAAATGTGTCTAGTGAATACTTTGATCAGACTGCACAAATACCCAGGTTGATCCAAGTCTTCGCTGGCTGCATGTCTGAAGATATAGTTTTCTTACATTGTGTCTCATGTTAGGGGTCATCTGCAGATGACCTTAACAAGAGACACAATGTAAGGAAAATTATGGTTGGTAAAGAAAGATTACCTGCACTGTGGTGGTCTTCATTCTTTCAGCAACATCCAGAAGCAGTTTCAGACTGACAGGGGTGAAGTGAATATTGATCTTGGGACATTTGACAAGCATCTGAAGTTCATTCTTTTCTATGTTGAAGCATCTGTTAAACTCCAGGTCACATGGAGACAGCATCTAAAACAATACAATAATAAGAGCTGTCACAGGACAGGGTAGCTCACATGAACTGCTCTTTGCCTCTAAAAACTTTATTTGCCTCTAAAACGTATTCTTTTCTATGTCCATGACCTTGACCTCAAGGCCACTCATGTGTGTCATGATAGTACAGCATAGAACTTTGGACCAGTATCATTTAACCCTTAAACTGCCAATCACAATAATTGTCATCTGTTTGTGATTTTAAAAGTCATTTTTGCAAATAGTGTGGATCCAGATCAGACTGCTCCTCTAGGAGCAGTCTGATCAGGGTCAACACTGTTGGCCTGTATGCAAAAATAGGTTTGAAATGTTTGCAAGAACATTCAGCAGACAACACAAACAGACGAAATTTTCAGATGCAGGCTTTCCTGGCATTTTAAGGGTTAAATGTAGAAATAGTACCTATAGTTGAATCGACTATAGCCATGGATCATCACTGTTCACATATGTACCCAGTGGGCACACAACAACATTTATACGTCATGACATAGCATCAACGTTAATGTAATGTTGCATAAATGTCATGTGCCCACTGAATAATACAGTCGAACCTCAATGGCTCGAACATCTTTGGGACCATGGAAATTCATTCGAGACATGGGTAGTTCGAGCCACTGAGGGTTAATCATGGCACCAGTTCAGGAAACATATAACGATAATTTAGGGAAATATTTTCGATTTTCAACACAATGATTGTATGTTGAGTGTACTCATTAGAATTGCCTCGATGAAACAATTCTAATGAGTACACTCAACATACAATTCCATGATAAAATAAGAAACAAATCCCTAAATATTTGTTTTCTTAAGCTATTGGAAGAACTTTGTATGGGCTAAAAAACAATTTGATTCATCCATGGTAAACGAGCCATCCGTGTTCAAGCCATTGAGATTATACTGTATCAGGATTCCACAGAATATGACTCAGCTACATCAAACCATAGAGGGGTTATATTAACATATGAACAGGAAAGTCCCTATCCAGCCTATACATCCCTACAATCTGTTCAGAATCTTTGTTGAAAATATCTCTGACATACTGATGAAAAGTAATGACACTGACCAGACTGCACAAATATTCAGCCAGATCTGGGTTTTCATCATTTTTATAAAACAGATACTGGAGAATTTACTCTTGAACAATGATGATGCTCGATGCCATATTATACAAGTGCTCAGCCTGGTCTAGGATTTCTTTTACTGTTATTTGACAAGGCTCACACTGACCTTAAGAAAACAGTATGGCAAATATCCTAAAAGTTCATACACAAACATTTCTGATAAAATGGCATATGCAAACAGTGCAGACACAGATCAGACTGCTCCTGAAGGACAAGTCTGATAAGAGTCTACACTGTTTGTTATTTCACTAAATATTTTAAAAAACAACTGCAATGAATGCAGAAGTTGAGCAAAAAATGTACGGAGTAAAGTGTTTGAAATTTTAGGACATTTACTGTAACATTTACAGATTCAATGAATATTGTATAAACAAAGATGAATCCTAACAGCTCAGAAAAGACTGTGGATTCATTGGCTGATCTAAGAACTTTCTGTTTGCATATGGCATAAAATCCCTTTCTCCACACTACACATTGTATTAAGAATAATTTGCATAATTGAAACATTGTAAGTTGGTAGAACTGATTTAAGCCCCCCTCCCCTACCCTGCCCCCCCTCCCCTACCCTGCCCCCCCCCCCCTCCCCAGTAGTTTTCCTACTGACTGTTCCAAGGCACTTCATCTGTTTTATATGTGGCATTTGTTTTGTCAGTTTTTCTTATTCCTCATCTCTCTTTCTTTTAGTGCCTCAGGAAGGCTGTGCTTCACGATTGTGGCATTTCCAGGGTATCTTTGCTTATATTTTTGTATTTTCTAGATAGTTGCTTACCCTGCTGCTCTGGCTGCTAGGAGCACCATAGATACTAGAAAACATCTTCAGTGTGGTAACTTTGGACCACAATTTTTGCTGTACTGAACTTGCTATGTACTCAAATACTATATCTGCCTGAAAACACAAAAATATAATTTTTAAAAGCTTAGCATGCCGGGTAAAGATTTCAGTAGATCACATTTTGAAATATTTTTCTTATTTTTCCCAGAAAATAGGATTTGACATTTCATTTCCTTAAGAGACAATTTGCATGAAATGTCTTTTTTTCTGGAATAAAATATCAATTTGTTGTCTGCTAAATTTGCCCACTGTAGCACTGTATTAACCTTAATACTCAACTGGCGAATTCAGCAGACAACGATGATGATTTGCTGTTTTATGTCCCTTTCAACCTTATTTAAATCATATGGAGATGATGGCAATGGAAGACTCTATGCAATCACATGTCCTACAATCAGGAGTTAAATCTAGCAGAATCTGAACTTGGCACCTTGTGATCCAAAGGCAGGCACGGTAAGCAGTAGGCCACCCAGACAAATTCAGCAGACAACAAATTGATGCCAGATTTCGTATTTTTCCCGGCAAATAGGCTTTAACATTTCATGCAAACTGTCACCTAATGAGACAACTTGCAAGAAATGCCATAGCCTATTTCCTGGAAAAAAAACTAAGAAAAACAATTCAAAATGTCATCTGCTGAAATTTTTACCAAGCATGCTAGCATTAAAGTAACAGAAGAATTAGAAAAGTGTTTGTTTAAAAAAAAAAAAACATGCAACTTCCATGTCTTCTCATCTTTTCAATCTATCACCACTCCAAAATGGCTGTGATACTGTTAATAGGATATAAAGTGCCTAAACATTATCAAATACATAGAACTTGAAACAAAAAAGATGTCTCAGTGACATTAGCCAAGCACCTTCGGACAAAAACAAATGTAGTTCAATTTGTCTTTCATAACATATACGGGTAAATCCCAGGAATTGCTGGGTATCTCACATGGGCAATGTCATCTAAATTGCTACATTTTCTACAAAGTAAAAAAGTATTCCGTCTTATGAATATATATATCTTTGAAAATCAAAAAATAATTCCTTTGTCTGGTAAACTTGGACTTAGATGTCTGTCATACTGAATTTAAATATTTGTATGTGTAAACATCTTATTTCTTTACACTTGTACCATAAAAATAGGGCATAATACATAACATTTCATCCTGAACCATATCCTATACAATAAAATATCAAGAAAACTGGATACACTTGGAAGATTTTCAACCAAATTTTACAACTTTTGTGACTTCCTAATTGTTTGTTCTCCTTAATTTTTCCTGCTCTCCGAATCCAAGTTGAACCTTTTACAGTTCAAGCACATGCTCTATTGACTCACATTCATGACAAGTATCCTGCTGTTTTCACTCTCTGGGTCAGCAAACAGTACAATTTCTGGCTGTTTCACAGAAAAATACACTGTCATCACAGGTGTTTGATGATCTGGGGAGGTAACTGGTACAGGCACTGGAACATTTGAAGTAGCTGCCCCTGGCAGATTGGCTGTTTTTTTCTTGTCTTCTGGTGTTGAGAAAGCCTCAGTAAAGAATGATGACAGTTCCATGATGTATGGTATCTGAATATTGAGAATGACCTTTTCCATCATGATATCAGCTGTAAAGACAACAAAAACTTTCTACTAACACAACGGTCTTGTAAAATGTGAATTACGAGGGATGTTCGAAATGAATTGCTTATTGTCCTCTAGCTCGATATCCACGTGGGGCACGATAAAAACCAATACATACCTGTATAGGGCTATTCAGTATCTACACAATGGTATATAAATGTACATGTTAGACTAAGTGTAAGAAATAAAATTTGCCATTTGAATACACGCAGTCATTGACCACTGCAGTAAAAATGGTTGGTAGAAGCGTCGACAAAAAAGATGAAATACATGCTTACATCAAAGCTCGCTCAAAACTTGGTTGTTCTTTGAAGAAGCTGATGACTGAAATGTCTACTGCTTTTGAACCTTCTTGTGTGTCTTATGACACAGTTCGGCGGTGGAAAAAGAAATTTGAGTCTGGTGTAGAGTCCATCAAAAATGCACCGAAATCAGGTAGGCCAAAATCTGCATCTTGTAAAGAAATCGTTTCCAAAATAAAGGAAATCATTGAAGGAGATGCCAGATTTACAGTTCGTGATATTGCACGAAAGGTAGGCATATCACTATCAACGGTTTACCTTATTTTGAAGAAGCATTTGAAAGTCAGAAAGATTTCTGCTAGATGGGTGCCACATCTGTTGACTGACGAGCAAAAGAGGCAACGGGTTAAAGTGGCCAAAAAGCTGCTTCAAATGTTTCCAAAATATGATAAAAAGCAGTTTGCCAATGTCGTCACAGGTGATGAAACCTGGGTCCATTATTTTGAGCCCGTCAGAAAGGTTAGCAATAAGATCTGGGCCACTAAACACAGCAAACGCCCAATAATTGCCAAACGTTCTTTGAGTACAAAAAAGGTTTTGTATGCAATCTTCTTCTCTGGTGAAGGAGTCGCAATAAAAGTGCCAGTGAAAAAGGGCAAAAGCATCACCGGAAAGTATTACAAAGACGTAGTACTGAAGAAACTGAAAAAGTATTATCAGAAACATCGCCCTGCCACTGGTTTTAAACATGTCCGTCTTCTACATGACAATGCCCCAGCTCATACCTCCGGAATAGTTACGGCGTTTTTGAAGAAAGAAAAAGTAACTGTTTTGCCTCACCCCCCGTATTCCCCAGACCTTGCCCCATGTGATTTTTTTTTGTTTCCGAAATTGAAAGCATTCCTTGCTGGGCGGATATACCAGTCCCGACAGGCACTTGGATCTGCGATTCATTAGTACCTTATTACTGTGCCCAAATCAGCGTACCGTGACGCCTTCAAGAAGTGGATACATCGGCTGAAACTTTGCATTTCTAGCCACAGGCAGTACTTCGAGGGCATGAAATGAGTACTTTGGGCTAACTTGAAATTTGAAGTCTCCAGATAGAAATAAGCAATTCATTTCGAACATCCCTCGTAGTTCATCAGCAGTGACAGCACCTAAATCAGCCACATCATGATAAAACAGAACTGGGCCCAGTTGTTCAAAGCGTCGTTAGCTTAACAAGCTCGTTAAGGGTCATTTCGTTAACTGTTTTAGCAAATTCAATATACAATATTCTGATATTTTTTGCTGAAAAAATGTGAGTAGCTTTTGCAAAAGCTACACATTTTTTCAGCAAAAAATTTCAGCATATTTGCATATCACTCAATTAAAATTTTAACAAATCGTTAACTAACGACATCGTTAGCTTTGAACAACTGGGCCCAGGGCCCAGTTTCTTTTGTCCAATGCAGTCAGCACAAGCCTGCACATCAGCTGCTGTATGCTGATCAGGTCCATTTTTATGAAATTACTGAATTAAATAATGCTGCAGAATATGGAATATATCAACCAAAAATGGATGTCAAGACCCACTTCAAAGGAACTTCTCCATAATTAATTTTGTTTCCATGATTGTCTGATTATTTATTCATTTATATCTATTAGATATCCAAAACAAGTCAAAAACTTTTTCAGGATCCTATTATGTGACATTCCTCTACTGTATTTGACCTAATTACCGCACATGTTCCTATAAGTACAGTCAAGCAATTGAGTAGCCTTTAGATTACAGCCAATGTACTTTTATCTTATTTCTTTATAATAACATTTGTTGTGGGCAAGTTGAGGCAATAAAGGAGTACCCACAACATATGCTTTTATAAAGAAAATCAGAAAAGTATAGTGCATAAGCATCATTTAATATGCTCCTCATGAAGTCCTCTGCTGATCTTTCTTTCAAGTGTATGTGCCCTTATTAGGTAGATATTTTACTACAACTTTCTCCAGTAATTTTGAAAAACATAAGCACACAGTGTGATAATTAGGTCGAATATGGTATTTAAAGCCAGTCAGTGCACTTTCTGTATATGACCCTCAGAAAAGAGATATTCTTCATGCAGGAGATACCTAAACAGGGTCTACTATGTTTGCCTTTTATCTAGCAGTTTTTGATGCATCATCAGGTGGTAAACCAGGTCCCTAAGTTATAAAACTTTTTTCATGCTCCACTCAGCTGAGCATGAAATTTGTACTGCTAATAAATCTCAAATTACTAACAATTCCAAATTATTTCTTGCTAAACATAGCTGAGCATGAAAATTTACCTACTAATAAACATGAATATGTTAACATTTGTTGGCATTTTCATTTCTATTAGCAGAGAAAATTTCACGCCCAGCTGAGTTGAGCACGAAAAAATTTTATAACCTCATGGCCTGGGCTTGTTCAAATTTCAGGGTATGTATAGTAAGGACTTGTATGTATAGTATAGGTGGCCAAATGCTATACAATAACTAGATGCACAGCTACCTTGTCTGGCAAATAATGTAAATTTTCTCTTAATTTCTCATCATTTCAGAACCCATCAATTCCAATATTTTACCATATAAAATAGTAAGTTATCTTTGATGCTGGGGCAATGTTAATAAGTACTCACATGTTTTGTGGAAAAAGACGAAAACCATATACAGTCGACCCTCGTTATCTCGAATTCCAAGGGACTCACTGAAACACTTCGAAATATCCATACCAAATGAATATGTAATTTGACTCCTGAAGTAAGAAATATATATTTAAAATAATGTGGAAAAGAGGAGAAATTGCTCTCCTCTTTTCCACATTATTTTGTTACCTGTTGTCACAGTTTCATGTTAAAACAGGGACCAGATTTTCACTTCGAGATAAGTGGTAATTCGAAATAAGTGAGTTCGAGATAACAAGGTTTGACTGTATCTAGATACTCCACTTATCTGGAGCTATGTTATGTTCATTTTTTTTTATTATTATGGGGATTTGTTTGAATTGTAGCCAATTTCTTACCTTTGTGAAAGACTTTCCACATACACTGACAACTGCTATCAGTTGACAAAATTTCTGAATTTGTCAGCAAAATCTTATAAATCACTGACAAATCAGATTAAAGGAAGTGCCTACCTTTCTGGTTGCCATCTCCACTCATCTTATAAATAACTGACACCAGAGGTCTCTTGGAGTCCTCATTTTTATTCACACTTTCCTCATCATAATACAGAACTCTGGAAACAAAAAAAAAATAAAGTTCAGATGCCACATCAGAAAACTAATCTGTAAAAGGATAATAGACCCTAAATATGTAGATACACATTTATTTATAATACAACAGAAAAAAAAGCTTTTGTTGACATTTTATCACTAATTTTTGACATTAATAAAACAGCTATAAATTAACCATTTGTTTTTTACTAAAAAAAATAAGATGAATGATTACACCTGAAAATATAGCTGCCATTTTGTAAGGGGTAAAAACTTTTGCAGACAGAACATTACCTCCTTAGTACATGTATTTGAAACCTTTCCGAAATGGGGACGACACATATTTCAAACATATTCGCTTTGTATCAAATGAAATAGTGTCTTCGGCCATATGTGAGTACTGAAGACCCAGACCAGCTTATGCATCCAGTCTGATCACATCACGAGAACATGCCTATATAATTTTGACCCCCTTAAACCCCACTTTTATATAGTAAAACTGGGGTTTACAAGGGTATACATTATTTTTCTTATTTTTGCTCAAAAACATAGACTGTGGGTACTTGTTAGAACCGCCTCACTGAGGCGGTTCTAACGAGTACCCACAATTTATGTTTTGAGTAGAAATTTGAAAAATATCAGAATTTTTATTTGAAAATTTTCAGTTTTTGGAAATGAAATTTTCTATATATTTGAATAGGCGTGTTTTCGTAATGATGAATTAGGCTGTCTACACATTATAACTATAGTAACATTATCTGATGCAGTGTATCACATCAGGTGGATTTTCACAGTATATATGGCAATTTGAATTTTACCATTATTACTTAACATGTACAAATGCCTTTTTGGTGATAGCTAACTGACGTCCATAATTTTATATGTTTGCTACAATTTCCTAACTGGCCTTAAATACCAAAGATAACGTGTAGTTGTAAATGCATAGGCAAAGAGATAAAATGTCTATAAGGGTCTTGGAATTCAATATACAAAATGATTCAGACATGTTAAGTTTTGAAAAATAAAATGAGAGAGACAGCGCAGCCAAGCCAAGATGGGGAGCGATAAAGACGCGAAGCGAATTAGGGGGGTCCGGGGGCATGCTCCCCCTGAAAATTTTTAAGAAGGTGTAAAATGGTGCATTCTGAGAGCTATTTATTACACTTTGGCTCACTTTTTAAACAATACTCTTAGTTGATTCAGTCCTCTAGCAATAAGCCTTTTCTTGTTAATCACTGTCAATGTCCAGGGCTTCAATGCATATGATGTTTATATCCTGGAGTTTAATAACATGCATATTGTGTAAAACGCTTGGAGAGCCCCTCTGTCATTTTTTTTTTCACCCATTTTCTCGAATTCCCAACATTAACTTGTGTTCTGACGATCCCACTTCTTACGGAAAGACTTTACAACCGCGCAGATGCTTATCAAATGATTGGCAGTTCAATTGCATTGCCATTTTGATTTAACTTGTCAACAAGAAACAGACTGTTTTATTTCTGGTTTCTCCCTTTTTCTAGGATCCTGAGGACAGGTTACAGAGCTTCAGTTTATTGTAACACATTTTTTCGGGGAGCAAAGCCCCGGAGATGCCGATCTTTTCGCCATTTTGGACAACGTTTCCCACAATGCAATAATGGCATCAAGACACTGTGATTTTCATATTTAATGCGTGTCTCCCATTCAATCCAAGCCTTTATGCGTTTTCGATCGATATTTGGACTACTTCGGATCGAACCGGTGTTTTTTTCCAATTTGCAAGGGTAGCTTTTCAAAAAGTTTCGACCCAAAATTGGGATTTTCTGTTTTTTCGGGAGATTTTTTAAAAATTTCGTGAGGCATGAGAAAAGCTGTTTTTCTGTGACCCTCCCGCGATTTTAGGGAGACTTAACATGTCTGATGACTACAAGAAGATATACTTAAATTATACAAATCTATTCTATTTTTTAGTCTTACTTTCACCCAGGAATGAAGTTTAGATATCTTAAGAACTGAAGAGAAAACAGTGGAGTCAGTATTAACAGTTGTCCTGGAGTCATTTTTGATTACTGATGTGACTGTTGAGTTTGGAACAGAAGAAAGAAAAATGAAAACAGCTATTATACCTTTCAATCTCTCAGCTGCTAGTTACACCCCTATCACTAATGTTGCATGTAAAGTGACAATAAAATCAGGGTATGAATGAAGAGTGAAGGAAAGGGCACATCCAGTATACCCCCAACTTTTTCAGAAAAGGGGTGGAGGTGGTGGGGTAGGGTTTTATAATTTTTGCTTTTTTAAGAAATAAATCACCTACTTTTTGATAGCAAATTTGCTATGTGGTTTTATGTCAGACACACTGATTGTTTCTAAGGCAACTGTGACCTTGACCTCGCCATCTCCCATTGTGTTTGTGGTACCACTTATTTTACCAATATTCAAAACAGCAAAATCCTGGGTCTCTTCATTCTGTAAAGATAATTGGTAATAATTACATTGCTCTAAATCAGAAAGACATCAGAGTATTACATATTTTTATCGGTTCTTCTTTGACCAGAAATACATTCTGAGATAAATTTTTAACAAAGTTGTTGAAGTCATCCACTGTGTGAATGCACAGGCTGATTTGGGACAACACTGGTTGCATATGTCATGACACTGATTTCTATTTGGAGAGGATCATGCACAAGTAGACAGTTAAGGCACAGACTGTATAACACATAGGTCTAGATAAGAGTGAGTATCAGGTTAATATTTTTCTTATTTCTCCACGAAAACATATATTGTGGGTACTCATTAGAAGTGCCTCGGCGCTTCTAATGAGTACCCACAACATATGTTTTCGTGGAGAAGTAAGAAAAATATCAATACTTTTGGATTGAAAAAAGCGCCTTAACTAGAGCTATGATATTAACAGCACTGTCTGATAATGGTCTTCACTGTTCATTTATATATTCCACAGACTGAACTTTGTCTTTGTTGCCGATGCATGGCACATACTACACATCACATGTACATGTAGATAATATAAGCTGGAACCTCTTAATAAGACGGTTCATTATAAGATGGTTTTGGATAGACAACCATTTAAATGTGACCTCAAATGTGTTGTATCTAAACAAAAATGTATAGATTATGTATAATAATGACCATTGATTTAAAGCTGGACCCCAAAAGTGTTGTATCCAGACCAAAATATATAGATTATATAGAAAAATGACCATTTATGGTCATTTTTCTATATAATCTATATATTTTGGTCTGGATACAATACGGTTGCTTAGCTAACACAGTTTTCATTTTGAATCCCAGCAATAATGTTATAAAGGGGGTTGTAGTATAAATGTAGAGGTATAGAGTGTTATAGTGTTATTGCACTGATATTGATGAATATTGTCCCGAGGTGGGATATCACAAGCTTGCAAGCATCCATAGATATCCCAACAAGGGACTAGCTATAAATATTGTTCTCTTATTTTCTTCTTATTCTGTACTTTTCTTTAATTTGACACTGCAAATAGTGCTTTCTGTAATAGTGCAAAACTGATATCAGAAAGTGATATCATTTTTGCACTAGTGCAGTATCAACATGGTATTATTTTTGTACTGTTGCTGTTTTGCAGCATATCTAGTTGTAAAAACAAATTATCTGAGCAAATATCAGTTGTGCTGCTTAACTTACCACTTTCAAATGTTAAGAGTAATTTATATGATGTTCTGGTCCAGCGACCATATTTGACGTGACGTCAAGTGAAAATGATGTCAGCAATTTTGACGTCATATAACGTCAACATTCCACAATGGTAATAAAGTTTGAGATTTGTTAATGGTTGACAAACAAATATTACTGATCTAAAGAAAGTGTGCAATTCTGATATGGCTTGTCAGTAATGAGAAATACTGGCATCATTGTTCCTCAGATTTTATCATTCATTTCTAATCATTTAATGTTTATACAGTAAAACCTGTATAAGACAGCCACCTTTGAAATTGAACTTGATGGTTGATGTGGAAAGGTGGTTGTCTTATAAAGGTCGTGCTAGCAAAATTACATGACATGTACCTTTATAAGACAGACAACTTTTTCCACATTAACCACTATTTAAAGTCAGTCTTGAAGGTGGCTCTCTTACACAGGTTTTACTGTAGCTATATAATAAAAGCTAATATGTACCTCTATATCCTGATGCAGTGTAAGTTCCATTCCTTCCAGGGTAAATAATACTGTAGCAGATGACTTTTTGGAGGACACAGAGGCTGTCATTGGTGTTTCCATGACAACTGTCCCAGATTCAATACTCTGTCGGTGATGAAGTCTTGGAGTGACTGGTTCTGTAAAAGAATACTTAACCCTTATCATGCTGAATAAATTAAGATGCCACACCCACTTCTAATTTCCAGCCAATCAGATTACTTGATCCATGTTTTTGATAGAAATTCACACATTTAATGACAAACAGTGCAGATCCAGATCAGTTGGCTTCTTCATGTTCAGCAAGAGAAGGGTTAAAGATGAGGTTTAGCACATGTAAAAATGGTTTAAACCCCCAAGTATTTTTTTCTGCTGACCATTTCAAAGCAGTTCTTTTGTTACAATTCTTTGTTCCTGCATAAGTTATGGTAAATGTCCTAAAATTTTGAACACTTTATTCCATTCCACTTTTTTGGCTCAAATTGTGTTTTTATGCAGTTGCTTCTTAAAATATTTGGTGGAATGGCAAACTGTGCAAAACCTGGTCAGACTGGTCCTGAAGAAGAAGTCTGATCAGGGTCTACACTTTTTGCATATGCCATTTTGCCAGAAACTTTAGTGTATGAAATTTTAGGACATCTCATGTATTGCAAATGTGTCCTTTTGTTTTGTTCTCTTCAGTTTTCAGTGCCTCAATAAGGTTGTCTTTCATGATTGTGGCCTTTTACTGTGTAACTTCATTTTTAATTTTGTACATGTGTTGTGCCATTAGGAGTTATATAATTAAAAAAATAATGTTTCTCTACTGTGAATTATCATTGAATAATACATGGTGTTGGAGGGCAGACTGGGAAGTCTATTAATTCACGACGGCAAAGCTGGAGTGAATTACTATTCACATCTGCCCAACAATACCATGCATTATTCGACATCAATTCACAGCAGAGAAAAATTATTTTGATTCTAACATGATACATAAAGGAAAATCGATATTGTTGCAATGTTTTCCGAAGAATTAGTTTACAGCAGATGTTGACAGAAGTAAATGTTTACATACGACATGATCAAACTTCAGACATCATCATTTTGCATGCACTATATTGACAACATGAATTATTGAAGTTTGATGATGGTAATGTTTCCATAAGGTGCTTTGGGAAAATGTTAACGTCATGTTGGAATAATAATTCTAGATAAGAGGAACATACAGAATGCTTTTGTTTGTTTTTTTAAATCTCCAGGAATAAGGTTGTGTGTACTTAATGGATGTGCCTTGCTGGTGTGATTCCAAGGATGAAAGGGTTAAAGGTGTAGAATACATTGGTGATAAGAAAAGATCCAAATGCCCAGGTTGATCTGGGTCTTTGCTGTTTGCCATTGCTCTAGATATAAAGAGTATCCAGATAAATGTTTTTCTTGCCCATTACTAAAACATGCTTATTCAAATATATTGAAAATTTTATAACCCAAAACAGAAAATTTTCATATAAAAAAATCTGATATTTTTTATATTTCTTCTCAAAACATAGATTGAGGGTACTCATTAGAACTGACAGTGAGGCAGTTCTAATGAGTACCTACAATCTATGTTTTTTAGCAAAATAAGAAAAATAATGTCTACCCCTGTAAACTCCGTATTTTACTATATAAAAGTAGGGTTTAAGCGGGTCAAAATTATATAGGCGTGTTTTATGATGTGCTTCCAAGAAAACATATGTTGTGGGTACTCATCAGAAGTGCCTCATTCCCTCATACTCACAAAATATGTTTTTGATTTTGCAAAGAAATAATAAAAATACTGTAAACAGCACCTTATCTATATAGAGCTAAGATATCATAGCTCTTGATAAGGTGCTTTTTCCAACCAAAAATTATCTATATTTACATATGTTGTGGGTACTCATTAGAAGTGTCTCATTGTACTCATTAGAAATGTCTCAATGAGGCACTTCTAATGAGTACCCACAATATATGCTTTCATCGAGAAATAAAAAGACTATTTACCTGATACCCACTCTTATCTAAACTTATGGATATGCTATGACCCCTTTGGTATGACATGGCATCTTTCACAGTATGGTATACAATTTATTCCAAGCTTAATAAGGTTACCTGGATCAGGCTGGGGAGCTCCCTCAGACAAGTTCTCCCTCAATATACTGAGGATCACTTGTAAATCTCTCTGTGAGACTGAACCCTTCACCCTGTCCAACTTAGCAGTGATATCTGTCTGTACATCTGATACCTCAGGCTCCAAGATCAATCTCAGATCCATCTGGAAGGTCAGTGGGTCAAGGACATGACTCAGAACAATGTATGTATCATCTTCTTTAGACAGCTTGGCCCTGGAATAGACAAACCAATGTTATATACCTTAAGAGAATGATGCAAACAGCTATTAAAAAGGGCATCATTAATCAGCATGGTGATACAATGACTGAGATCTAAAAATTATTAACTTTTTGTCTTACTGCTATTAAAAACATTATTTAAATACTATGGTAAGTACATTGTATATGAACAGCTCTGGTAAAAACAAAAAAAAACAAAAAAAAACAAAAAAAAAACACCCTCTTTCAGTCAATTAAAAATTCAGGTGAGGTTATAAATAAACTCAATGTAAGTATGTGTTCTTTTGTGCATCTAGTTATCTGCATATGTTTTTTCTACACTTTATACAACAATGCCACATAAACTGAAAAAAAAAAATTAACTTCTACATTTAAGCAAATGCTTTAATGTCTCAGATATCCCTATGGACATGTATCAATCTCCTTTAGAAAAGAAATACCTTTTAGTCTTGAAAACTAACTGGTATTCATTTTAAAATATAAACATCTAAATTCAACTGGAAAGAAATAATTCTTGAAATCCATTGTTTTATTTAATGAAATACTGACCTACTTAACAAAACATCAGTGAGACTGACATAGACATGGTTCCACTCTTGTTTTATACCCTGACCTATATCTGTGGTATCAAACACATTCTGAACATGAAGGTCACCAGATTTCAGCAGGATCAGATCAGTAGAATTAGAATTCTGTGGTATAAGGATGGTGGGTGACATCATGTCTATACTGAGACCAAACCTTTTATTCTCACTCTTAAACTCATCAACCTTGAAAACAAATACATAGTCATGACTCAGAAAAAATATTACCCATAGTTATTTCAAGCAAACTAAGTATTTTTATCCATTATTACTACATTACTGCAGTAGTGTGATCTGATGCTCTGTTTCACATCAAGTGGATGTTACCAGATCACACTAGATGTTTGTGTAGAGTGTGATCCATAGGCATGGGATACAGATAATTACTGTTGTTATAATGTGTTTATTATATACCATAATAACTCTAAGTATTGGGACGGATAGGCCTTTGCAAACAATGTAGGCCCAGATTAGACACCATAGAATGCGATGTCTGATCAGGGTCTACACTGATTGTCATACATACGGCAATATTTTAGCAGAGGTAGTAGAATGGAAAGTGTTGGGACTGATGGGCCTTGCAAACAGTGCAGACCCTAATCAGACGCCGCAGAACACGACATCTGATCAGGGTCTACACTGTTTGCCATACATACAGTAATATATTAGATACCTCAACGGGTAGTTGAATGGACTGTTTCAAATTTTAGGACAAGTATGGTAAGTAAATAAGGTGTCCCAATATTTAGAGTTATTACTGTGCTTTGAAAATTAATCCTTTTTTTCTTTTCCTAGAAAATAAGGTAAGACATTTCATGTGAAACATTTGCATTTCTTTTTTAGTTTTTATAGAAAATAAGACCATATTTCATGTGAATGGTCTGCTGTGAATGTGTATTACTTGAAATGTCAAGCCTTATTTTCTTGGAAAAATAAAAAAAACTGTATTTTGTCTGCTACACTACTGCCATCAGAACAGTAAGATACAGTTCTATGTTTGTAAATTTCAGAATGTCAGGGCTTCACTAAATGATAAAGCTTCTTTGAACATGCGCAAAATGTGTGCAGATCCTGATCATCCTGTGCATGTGCAATGTCTCCACTGGGCCTTTACTATCCACTGATACATTCTATAGTATCTAATGATTCTGGCAATGGACAGCAAAGGCACTGGCTGATCAGACTGCATGGATGTGCAGGCTGACCTGGGCCTTCACTGTCCAAATATGCTAAAAGACCTATTTAGTATTTCTTGTCAGGCACACCTCATTATTTACTATTATAGGAAATAAACACTTCTCAAATACTAATCTTACCTGTTTTGATACAGTTTCCATGGCAACACTTGCTGTATCTATAAATTCCTGGCTTAAGAACGGTTCTACAAATTTCTGAAAAACAAAATAATAACATATTAAAGAAAAAAGAAAACAACAAAATTTCTTGACTTTAATACTTATTTTATTAAATTGCAATCCTTTGCAATATTATTCACTTCCTACTACTTTATTGGTGAGCAGAGATAATAAACTTGGGTCTCATTAGTTTTTTTGTTTTTTTATTCAAATTTTAGATCAATACCCAACTCCCTATAAAAACCATGGCCCAGTTGTTCAAAGTGTCGTTAGCTTAATGAGCTCGTTAAGGGTCATTTCGTTAACTGTTTTAGCAGATTCGATATACAATATTCTGATATTTTTTGCTGAAAAAATGTGAGTAGCTTTTGCACTGCAAAAGCTACTCACATTTTTTCAGCAAAAAATTTCAGCATATTTGCGTATCACTCGATATAAATTTTAACGAATCGTTAACTAACAACGTCGTTAGCTTTGAACAACTGGGCCCATATTTTTATTTGTAGTGCCAATTTACAATATATTTCACCTCTCTACAACAGTCTCTTCTCTACACAGCCAGCTACATTCCCTAAAACAGTCAGCTCTTGTAGCAAGGCAGACCTGTGCACTGAAATCAAGCTTTGCCTGGCAATGCTTATATTATATCTCTGGGCCCAGTTGTTCAAAGCATCGTTAGCTTAACAAGCTCATTAAGGGTCATTTCGTTAACTGTTCTAGCGGATTCAATACACAAAATTTGGATATTTTTTGCTGAAAAATGTGAGTAGCTTTTGCAATGCAAAAGCTACTCACATTTATTCAGTAAAAAATTTCAGCATATTTGCGTATCACTCGATGTAAATTTTAACGACGTCATTAGCTTTGAACAACTGGGCCCTGTATAATTACTTACATTAAGTTCCCAGTAGAATTTCCCCAGTGCCACAAACTGTAGATGACCAACATGTAGATTAAGTTTGTAATCAAAGAACTGTTCCTCTTGTTTATTGTCTTTTATATCCTCTCTCAGCTCCAAATTTTGTAAAAACTGCAAAAATGATATTCATTATATACTGTAATAACTAAGGCTGGCACAATTAATTGGATAATTGATTAACTGATCGATAAATACCACAAAAACGATTATTGATTATCGTTACAGATTTGCTGATAATTGATCATTTTATTTCTGTGTCTGTTACTTTAGCATATTTACCCCTAGTATTCAAACACCTCAACTCCTTACCATACTTTATCTAAAATTTGCATAAGTACAATTTACTACCAAACATTGTGTCTAAAAATAGCTGAATGAGTGGCAAACAGTGTAGACCCTGATGAGACGCAGCATTTGTGGCATCTCATCTGGGTCTACACTGTTTGCTCAGGCCTGTCTGACCAAATACATACAATAAAATACAACAGATGGTAAGAGTCATGCTTGGGTAGACAGGTAAAATTATGACCAAATCTTCAATGATTATTAATAGATTATTGATCACAATGACATGACTGATAATCAATTTTCATCTCTGATTAGCCAGCCTTAGTAATAACCTAAATATTGAGAAAGACAGGTCTGAGCAACCAGTGTAGACCCAGATCAGATGCCACAGAATGTTGCATTTGTTCAGGGTGTACACTGTTTGCTGCTTGTCCAGCCATGTTTTAGACACATCACATACAGTAAAACATAGACTTGTTCAAATTCTAGGACAAATATGGTAAGGATTTAAGATGTCCTGATATTTTTGGTAAATATGGTTAAGACTTTGGTGGGAAAAAACACTACTTTTTCCATTATTTATATCATGGGTGTGCATAGTCTGGTCAGAGTCATCTAACAGCATACACAATGGATTTTGCAGAATGCATAAAGTTGCGATTGGAGACCATATCACAATCAGCAAAGGCCTAGATCAGTCTGAAAATCCATGCATTTTTATCAACACATTCTCCGTTCACTGACATATCCTATATAACTTACTGATTCTGTAAGTGGACTGTGAATGCAGCAGGCTGATATGGACTTTCACTGTCCATATATGCCAATATTGTGATACCAAAAGACTGAAAACAGACAGCAAAGATGCTTGGGCTGTTCTGTATCTCTGCTGAAAATATCTGCTATTGATTGTTTAAAACACAGTTTGCTTCAGTTATTTTTGAAGATTCAAACAGATCTTATTTCTTGAATTTAAATCAAATTCTTATAATCAGTCATTACAGGTATCTCCGGAAAATACATATAAATTCATAAAATCATCATGTATGTTAACCCTTGTCCTACTGAATAAATTAAGATGCCATGCCCACTTCTAATTTTCAGCCAATCAGATTACTTGATCCAGGCTGTTAATACAAATTCAAATATCTAATGGCAAACAGTGCAGATCCAGATCAGTTGGCTTCTTCAGAAGCCAACTGATCTGGATCTGCGCTGTTTGCAAAGGCAGAGCATATCTGGGTTCAGCAGGACTAGGGTTTCTCAGTGAGAAACATAATATGGATGGATTCTAACAGGAATTGCCTTTGAGGGCAATAAACACACTGACAAACTCTGAAAACAGATAAGTGTTTAGTTTTCAGGGCCAGACTGGCTACTTGTAGCCAGTTAGGCTTAATCAGTGACCCTCACATAAATGTTAAAAAATCCAAGAATGGGCTCAATAATCACAAAGGACCAGAAAATATAAACCACACTATAGTGAAGTATTATACGAGATGAAAATAGAACTTACAGAAAACTTGAATAAACTGTCTTCTTCTTCATCCAACATTAAAATCTGAAATAAATAGCACACCAGCTGCACAAATGTTCAGTTATAAGAGTCAAGTTACACCTTCATAATAATGATCTTATTTGACCAATATATGTGTACATCTCATAATCCGTACACTTGCACAGTCAAGTCTCATTCTTTTACCCGACAAATCTTCTCCATATCTTTTCATGGAATTCCCTTCATATTTCTAAGAAACATGACTGACATGAATTATGGCTGAGATGGAAATCAGACATAAACTACTTTTATAATTGTGACCTTTCATGTTTGAATCTCATTCATGCATGTAACAAACATTATCCTTTACATTTATATAGTGTTTTAAAATTCTCTTTACCTTGCCTGAAATAAGAAACATACTTTCTTTTCACTTCTGATGATCGTAAATTTTACACCTTATGGTCTTGTCAGAAAGTTTGTGATACTCTTTCCTTTGTACTTGATAATATCGTTAACTGATTTGGTATTAATAAATAATGTTTTTACTGACAAGTAGAGATTGCACCCAACCATCCATTAATTGTAGACCTGTTTCTGCTTTTTTCTTTTCTTTTGTGTGTGTGTGTTTTTTGTTTTTTTTTGTTTTTTTTTTGTTGTTTTTTTTTCCAAAAATATCATGAAAACATGCCTATATAATTTTGACCCCCTTTAACCCCACTTTTATATAGTAAAACTGGGGGTTATAGGGGTATACATTATTTTTCTTATTTTGCTAAAAAACATAGATTGTGGGTACTCATTAGAACTGCCTCACCAAGGCAGTTCTAACGAGTACCCACAATCTATGTTTTGAGCAGAAATATGAAAAATATCAGAATTTTTTATCTGAAAATTTTCTGTTTTTGGTTGTAAAATTTTCAATATATTTGAATAGGCATGTTCTTGTAATGAGAGCTTATTAATCACTATTAAAGAATACTGAAACAATAATTTGACAGGTGATATGGTAGAACCTACATTGGGATACATAGCACCATGAGAAGCATCTTTGACATCTATGTTCTTCAATCTTCCTGTCAGAGCAAACTTCTTTACTCTCTTGATAGCATGGCAATCAAGATCTTGAAAACAAAAAGCAACCAATCAATGATCATGACAATATAGCAATCTAGATCTGTAACAAAATAGCAATCAATCAAAGGCTGAACAAAAATGGCAATCAAAATCTGTAACAAAACAATAACCAATCAATGACTGTGACAAAACAGAAATCAAGATCTGTAACAAAATGGCAATCAATCGGTAGCTGCGACTACATGGCAATTAAGATCTGTAACAAAACAGCAACCAATCACTGGCTGTGACAAAATGGCATTCCAGATCTTTAAGCCAACAGCAACCAATCAATGGCTGAGACAAAGTGATACTACTAAGGTGAGACATTTTTGTTCTATAAATCTAACTTATTATGTATAAGGTAATAATATCAGCAGACAGCATTTTGAAACAAGTGTTCATATTTTTGTCTATAAACAGGCTTAACATTTCATGCATAATTTATGCCCTATTTTCAGAAATAAATACCACTCCCGCAGCATTTACACATTAATTCTACTGAGAGCTAAAGTTTAACTTAACAAGAGGGCCACAATGGCCCAGTAATGCTCACCTGAGAATCATAGCACTTAGAAAACCTGACCTAGAAATGATCGACTAACATTATGACCATGATTACATAACAACTAAGACCATCTAGCATGCCTAATAGACCTTGAAATATAGGTAGGTCAAAGTCAAATATGGGTGACTGTACTCAAGGGGTCATGCTAAGATGTATGCATGTGCCAAGTATCACTGGCTGTAGGACTAAAAGTTACTGAGAAACTTATCTAAACAAAAACTTAACAGTCAGTGGATAATGAAATATAGGTCAAGGTCAAATAAGGATGACAAAGGTCATCCTAAGATGTATGTAAGTGCCAAGTATCACTGCTGTAGGACCAATAGTTCCTGAGAAACTGAACTAAACAGGAAAACAACAAAGTCACTGGACGGTTAAATATAGTGACCCAGATCCAAACTTGACCTAGAAATCATCAAGACAAACATTTTAAGCAAAATTCATGATGATTACTTCAAAAATGTGACCTCTAGAGTGTAAACAAGGTTTTCCTTTGATCTGGCCTGGTGATCTAGTTTTTTACTCCAAGTGACCCAGTTTTGAGTGACATGAGGATTACTTAAAAAATGTGACCTCCAGAATGTTAGCAAGATTTTCCTTTGATTTTGTCTGGTGACCTAGTTTTTGATCCCAAGCGACCCAGTTTTGAACTTGACCTAGAAATCATCAAGACAAATATTTTGAGCAAGATTCATGATGATTACTTCAAAAATGTGACCTCAAGAGTGTTAACAATTTCATTTGATTTGGCCCGGTGACCTTGTTTTTGACCCAAAATGATCCAGTTTCAAACTTGACCTAAAATCAATAAGACAAACATTTTCAGCATGATTCATAATGATTACTTCAAAAATGTGACCTCTATAGTTTTAACTAAGTTTTCCTTTGATTTGGCCTGGTGACCTAGCTTTTGTCCCCAAGTGACCTAGTTTCAACCTGACCTAGATTTCAAAGAGGCACATATTCTGAGCATGTTTCATTATGACTGGGTCAAAAGTGTGACCTCTAAAGTGTGTTAACAAACTACACTGCAACGCCGTTATTACGCGGTCCCTTATAACGCGGAAATCGTTATAACGCGGTTGGTCTGTGGCTCCCATTTTTTGTGCAGTTTTTTTCCCCAATTTTGAAAGTTTTGCCCTTTTTCTGCGGAACTCAGCAGTCAAAAAGATCGTTAGTCTCGCGGATTCACACATTCTGTTTTACCAAAGTTGTCATCGGTATTTTGCCTCACAAAATAGGTGTCATATTTTTCATTCATCTACCTGGTGACCGATAAAAGTTTAACCCTTAAAGCGCCAGTCACAACTGCAGCAGAAAAAATTTTACTTTTATTTATCATTTTATTTTATTTTTTTTTTCAGAGAATAAAGTCTTGACATTTCAGGTGAGTCATCTGCCAAGCAGACGATTCACATGAAAAGTCATGACTTGAATGATGCTCTGAAAAATAAATGGTAATAAATAAAAATTCAAAATGCATGTTGTCTGCTACAATTTTTTGCTTAGCGCTTTAAAGGTTAGTTTAACGGTAGCTGTCAATCAGCTCTTTGATCTTGCCTGCAGTAACAGTAAATGACCTCGTGTCATTTATGAGTGAAACCTGAGCAGAAAAATCCTTTGATGTTATCCTAGTTTGTGAACACATTTGACCCATAAAGTGCCAAGCAAAATTCGTGGTAGATGACAATCTTAATTTATTTTCCCTATTTTCAGAGAAAACAAGTGTTGACATTTCATGTGAATTGTCTGCCAAGACGATTCACATGAAATGCCAGGACTTGTTTTCTGTGGCAAATAAAAAAAAAAATAGTCAAAATTGTTGTCTGCTGAAGTTGTGATTGGCGATTCATATAGATGAGCTGCCGAAATAAAAAAAAAAAAAAATGCCCAAGAGTGTAAAATGTATAACTTCATTTAACCCTTAGAGCGCCAATCACATCTGCAGTAGAAAACAATTTTACTTTTATTTTTATCAGAGAATAGTCTTGACATTTCATGTGAATCATTACCCAATGATTGGCATGAAAGGAAACTTTGAAAAAATGTAAACGGGTTGAGCCCTTCGAACATATGCAGACAACGCGGTTTGGAAATCAACCTGCACATCATCTTACGTTTGAAGTCCTTTTCCATCATTTATTTGTTTATTTTTTCGGACGAGTGCGAAACAGTAACTAAGGTCAGGAACCTCAGGAACATCAGAAGGCACGTAGAAAAGCACTTCAGAGGAAAGTTACAACAAACTTCTTTATCAGCAGACATCAACGAAAACGAGTGGAAGCAGAAAAAAAAAAAAACACAAAAAACGAACATATGCAGACAGCGTGGTTTAAAAAATCAAGCCTGCGCATCATCATATGTTTGAAGGTCTCTTCCACCATTTATTTATTTATCAATTTATTTATTTGTTTTTATTTATTGGCCATTTTCAATGTTCGGTCTAGCGGTACAGCTGAAGCTATCCATACCGCAAGACTGTTGCAGCTAGTTCCCTTGATTAGGGGTGCTTGACTGGTCATAAAAGAGCAACAAACATTTTAAAGTTTACAAATTTATTATTCACTGGATAAAAACAATGAAGCAGATATCAAGCAAGGTACATGCACAAAGTTTCAACAATAAACAAACATAAACAACATGCAATATAACTTATAAAATACGTGCAATATGTAACATGTCATAATAACAGGAGGAAACGGCTATCATGCATGCAAAATAGTGGGTGGGGGTTGTTGAGATTGGTAGAACGCTGACCGCATAAATTGCGGTCGGCGTTCATGGATCCCGACGACCGCGCTATAACGGCGCTGCAGTGTAATTGTTCACAACGGATAATGGAACATGACGTATGATGGACAGAAGGTGATCACAACAGCTCAACCTGAGAATTTGCTCAGGCAAACTAAAAATATGTACAAGTAAATTCACAAAGCCTTGACCTACCTCTAATGTGCATCTCAGCAATCTTACTGTTGTTATCAGCCAAGGTCAAAGAAAGGTCATGAAGATGAGCTATAATGTTGAACTGGACTACAGAACTACTTGGCTCTTCCACTTCGGCATCATCTGAAAGGTGGTGCAGATGTTGAAGTTAATGGATCCTTGTCCTTTACCTTTTAAAATTTTAAATCTTAAAACACTGGTCGGGCCCAATTGTTCAAAGCGTCGTTAGCTTAACGAGCTCGTTAAGGGTCATTTCGTTAACTGTTTTAGCTGATTCAATATTCAATATTCTGTTATTTTTTGCTGAAAAAATGTGAGTAGCTGCACTGCAAAAGCTACTCACATTTTTTCAGCAAAAAATTTCAGCGTATTTGCGTATCACTCGACGTAAATTTTAACGAATCGTTAACTAACGACGTCATTAGCTTTGAACAACTGGGCCCTGGTTATAGTTATTTCTTTTAATTTTTCAGAGACATTAAGGCTTAACATTTCATGTGAATCATCTGCCTAGTGAACCATCTGCTTAGCATATGATTCACATAAAATATGCACTTAATTTTCTTACATAGTCAAGATAGGTCCACAGCTTCTGCATATATCTTGGTTTGGCTCTCACCAAGAACTGAAACTCAAGCCACTAGGCTTTTCATGAAATTTAAATAGAAAAGGTCAGGTAAAGACTGGTATTGTGAACCTGAACTACTGAGCAACATGTATGACAAACAGATGTCAAGGTCAGTTGACAAAGGTAGAATAAACCTGAAATGTTTGACCTAGTCCACACTGTTAAGGCCATGTTGAGCCTGTCAATTATCCTACTCACATTGGTCTTAGGCAGGCTTAGTCTCTCAGCAATTATCCAGTACTTGTGCACATTCTTTCACCAGTAACAGACAACTGCCCTTCTTGAATCAGTTGAAGAGGGTGAAAGACTGTAGAACTGATTTCATGATCAATCTCCAGAAAAGTTATACAGTCTACAATATTCAAGGTGAAGACAAAATCATGAACAAAAGAAAACTCCACACTCTTCTCATATACACTAGTATATTTGTTTGTGTTGAGGTTTTACGGCCCAGTCAACCCAATGGGGTCATGTCGAGTGCAGTCAGTTTACCTAACCACACGTTTACTGGGAAGGCTTAGTCCTCTAAGCGGTTAACCAGTATTGTGCACATTCTTTCGCCAGAAACTGACAACTGCCCTTCTTGAATCAGCGGAAGGGAGAGAATGACTGTAGAAAATATTTCATGATCAATCTCCACGAAAGAATGTTGCGGACCTCGGCGGGGGTTGAACCCGTGACCTCCTGGTCTCAAGTCAGACGGCGCATCCAACTGAGCCACCGAGGCCGACACTTTAATTCAATGAGCTACTCAAATATGCACCATTTCAACTATGAAAACTGATAACTAAGTATTATGACACAATTGCCTGTGTAAACAGTGTAGACCCAGACCAGACAGCTCCAGGAGCAGTCTGATCTGGGTCTACACTGTTTGTCAGTCATCCAGCACTTTTTAGACACATTTACCAGGTAGCCTGTGTTCTCATATGCTTACCATTAGAAGGTAAGTGGCCAAAAGGTAAGCTGACTTCAGGTCAGGAGATCTCAGGTTTGAATGATGTTGCAGGGGACGTAAAACACTAAATCATCATCATCATGCATATCATTAGATCATGATGCTAATGACAGACCACAACATAAATGGTACATTTACTGGAAAAAAATAAGATCAGCTGGTCGTACTGTAAAGATATACATTTACAAATATAAAACAATATTTACCAGTTTCATCAAGTGAGCTACTCTTCTGTTTTGAGACTTGTTTAGCTGTTGTAGCAACAACAGAAGACACCATAGTACTGCCACTAGTGACCATATCCAGACTGTGTATACTGAAATAATTAACAATTGTCTAACTGAACCCAGATATGCCCTGACTTTGCAAACAGTGTAGATCCAGATCAGTTGGCTTCTGAAAAAGCCAACTGATCTGGATCAACACTGTTTGCAATTCAGTATTTGAATTTGTATCAACAACCTGGATCAAGTAATCTGACTGGCTGAAAATCAGAAGTGGGCATGGCATCTTAATTTATTCAGCATGACAAGAGTTATTAACTGATGATAAATGAGAGCTATTTTGCTTAAAAACAAGACATGACAATTTAAATCATCTCCAAGGATGGCACTCTGAAATGTCAGGCCTATGTTTTGGCAAAAGCAAAAATATAAGCTAAGATTCTCAGGAAATACCACAATTATGAAGCACAGCCTTCCCAAGGCACCAAAAAGAAGGAGAGATAAGGAACAAATAATGACAAAACAAATGTCACAATAAAACCACCTCTGAACAAACAAAGAAGAACTGCAACAGAGGAGCCACCTTGAAATGGTCAGTAGGAAAACAAATGGGGGCTTAACCCTAGTCCTGCTGAACCCTGATATGTCCTGCCTTTGCAAACAGTGTAGATCCAGATCAGTTGGCTTTAGAAGAAGCTAACTGATCTGGATCTACACTGTTTGTCATTCAGTATTTGAATTTGTCAATAACCTGGATTAAGTAATCTGATAGGCTGAAAATTAGAAGTGGGTGTGGCATGTTAATGTCAGGCCTATGTTTTGGCAAAAGCAAAAATATAAGCTAAGATTCTCAGGAAATACCACAATCACGAAGCACAGCCTTCCCAAGGCACCAAAAGAAAGAGAGATAAGGAACAAATAATCACTAAACAAATGCCACATATGAAACCTGAAGCCAACTGATCTGGATCTGCACTGTTTGTCATTAAGTATGTGAATTTATGTCAACAATTCTGATAAATAAATTTGATTGGCTGAAAAGTAGAAACTGGCATGGAATCTTAATTTATTCAGCAGGACAAGGGTTAATTAAACCAGTTTTACTAGCTGAAATCTCACCCTTATCTCCTTGAGCAGCTCCAAACAGTATAATACAAAGAAAACAGAAAGCAAAGTGTGCAGCTTTTGAAGAAGATGACCCGGGCCCAGTTGTTTAAAGCATTGTTAGCTTAACAAGCTTGTTAGTGGTCAAAATGCTAACTATTCCAGTAAGTACAATATCTACTTCAGAGGTATTTTTGATGAAAAAATGTGAGCAGCTTTTGCAAATGCACAAGCCACTCACATTTTTTCAGCCAAAATATTAGCATATATGCCGATATTTAATGATCAAAGATTTTATGATACATTAATTAACAACATCGTTAGTTTTGAACAACTGGGCCCCAAACACAAGCATTGCAACAAGTGGGCAGCCATACAGCAGGTGACCACAATACTAGAATTACAATGAAAATGGTCAGCATCAAAATATTCACCTTGAAAATACCAAAACTCAATTATGCATGTATTATTGCTGATATTTCTATTACACAGCACCAAGGATAAGTAGTTTAAAAATAAAAAAAAGCTCCAAATACAGGGCTAGCCAACAGAATCTTAGCGCATATACAAACATATGCAAATACCAATTTATAGACCTGACTACAACTCTGAGTAACATATATGTATAAACAGTCTTGATCAGGCTCAAAGAAATCTTATCTTTTCTATCCACTATACACTTACAAAAAGTCTAGCAATTGTGAGACTTCTAATACATGCATATCAAATAATTTCATTTATAACAAAATAATTTCAAATCTGAACTAAAACGGAAAGGTGTCCAAAGTGCACAAATGCCCCTGCCCTTTGCTCTTTGTCCATACGGCAACCACATCTGGATGCAAAAATTTCAACAGCTATTTTCCATATGCTCCATCTGATCTGTTATACATTTTAACTCCTAGCCCCACCACAGGGCATGACCCAGAGGCAACTCCACCACATAGTTAAAGGGTTAGGTCTTGGTAAGTAGCTTATCAAATTTCAACTTCCTAGTGTAAAAGGTATCCAAGTTATGACCTCTATGAGAAATGCGAATGTTAATGTCAATGTTAATTTGAATGTAAACTTAAACATTTGTTAGACTCTGGTTTCAAATAGCACATATGCACATAACATCACTGTGAAATGCCATATGCCCCACTGCGGCCTTCTGCAGGCAGGGGCATAAAAACAACAGACTTCTTTCATATTTTCTTGAAGCAAGCACAAACTGTATATCCATTTCTTTTCTGATATGATTCATTCGCATCTTTTATTCAAATTCTTCATGAACTCTTCAGTAGATGTAAAATCTTAATGTTCAGAATCATTTTGTCCATTTTCAATAATCAAGCAACTAGCATTCAATATCATTCAACTGTAATGTTAGATAATGCATATAGCTCCAGATTATAAGAGTTTTCAGAAAATAATCTTTCTTTCCTCTCTATA
Organism: Anodontia alba; assembly: GCA_964016985.1. NCBI lineage: Eukaryota > Metazoa > Mollusca > Bivalvia > Lucinida > Lucinidae > Anodontia > Anodontia alba. The sequence goes on from OZ024824.1 coordinate 101,946,117, forward strand.
TTTTGTATGTTGTGGGTACCATAATAACCCTAAGTATTAGGACAAATAGGGCTTTGCAAAGAGTGCAGACCCAGTCTGATCAGGTCTACTCTGTTTGCCAGACATACAGAAATATTTTAGATACATCAAGAAGTGGTAGAATGGACTATTTCAAATTTTAGGACAAGTATGGTAGGTAGATAAGGTTTCCCAATACTTAAGGTAAATATGGTAATCCTTAAATTACAAGTGCCTCACCTAAGAACTTCAATGAATACCCACAACATATGTTTTCATGAGGAAGTAAGAAAATATCCATAATGTTTGGTTATCTGCAGCTATGTTTTCAGTCCTGCTGAACCCAGATATGTCCTGCATTTGCAAACAGTGTAGATCAAGATCAGTTGGCTTCTGAAGAAACTAACTGATCTTGATCTGCACTGTTTGCCATTAAGTATGTGAATTTATATAAACAATCTGGATCAAGTAATCTGAATGGCTGAAAATTAGAAATGGGTGTGGCATCTCAATTTATTCAGCATGACAAGGGTTAATGTTGTGATGACACTCAATTGCACTTTTTTTCCCTGTTTTTATTTTGTGGTGGGTGTGTTACCTGGACATAAAACCTTCAATATAAGCCCTGAGGTACATGATGGCTCCTTGGTCCAGCAGTAGATGTAAGGTCTGGAATTCCACTTTTATCCCTTGTTCCACTTTGTTGTAGTTCTCTTCAAAGTCTGGACACTCACTATCAACCTTCAACAAACTTTACTATTTCAGACATCAAAGACAAATTGGGATAAAGGTAGTTCTAAGAACACCACATGCAAATAGCAAAGGTCAAGAAACAGCTGCAAATAAGATGTGTGTTTTTTTGTTGTTGTTTTTTTTCAAACAGAAAGTATTGATATTGGTCTTATTTATCCACAAAAACATTCATCCAATTAGGTCTTAACTATTAGAGTAGACCAAGATCATTCTGCAGAACACTGCATCTGATCGTGGTCTATATTGTGTGCCATTCAAATACCATTCTTTAGATACACCAAGAAGTGATAAAGTATTTGCTGAACTTTGAGGTCTAGTATGGTAGAGTGTAAAAAGTCGGAATATTTAGAGTAAATATGGTATGAATACATTGGATGATCTGATTCTCTGATCTGATTCTCAACTGGATTTGTATGCAATATTCCCAGGATTTGCTCTGCCCCAGCACTAGTAAAAGTAAGTAAATGTTGTTTATTTTGTTCATGCACACACACACACACACACATACACACACACACACACACACACACACACTCTCTATGTTTTGCCTTTCTAAAGAGGACAGAAAGACAGACAAACATAATCCTACAGACAGATAGAATGTTTACATATTTACAGTGGGCAGAAAGACAGACAACTACAAGCACACAGACAGAAGTTTTACCTTTCTATAAAGGACAGAAACAAGATCAGTTCCTTCTTTGGTACTCAGAAGTTCCAGGTATTCTCCTGATGTACCTGAAAAAGATGACAGCAAGATCTATATATAGGTTAAATAAATAATTCTTGAGATCACAATGCAGAAACAGATTTGATTATAAAAGCACTGCAATGTATGATACCCCATCACTGGAATGCTGTCAAAATTTCAATCTGAGAAGAAAACAAATTTTTAACCTTTATCAAAGGCCATAACTCATGTCAGAATTGACACATAAATGCCTTTTCATACTAGACCTATGTTAACCCATTTAAGCCTAGCATCCCATAAAAGGGACATTGGCAAACAGTATAGAGCCAGATCAGATGCCGCAGAATGCTCTGGATCTACAGTACTTGCATTAAATACAGGAATTTCCATAAAAGATTTTAATGATAAAATCTAACCGGACACCCCTCCTATTAGAAACGGACCTGTCCAAAGAGCTGAGACAGGAGTGTCCACTCGGCATAAATGGGTCAAGTTATCACTAAAAAAAATGCAAGTGAATATACCCAGGAAATGATGTATTCACAAAGCAGTTACTGAAAGAAGTTGTTTAAAAATGGAAAAACAAATGCCACATACAAAACCACCAATGCACCAGAAACACCATAAGTTTTGACAACACTCACGTTATGGCATGTAAACCAATCTTTAACATATATCAGGGGCCATAACTCTGTAAAAAACAACAACAAATAAATGCTGTTTTCATACCGAATCTGTAGTTGTTGGTCATTAAGCCATTACATGAATTTCATTTGAACAGTATGAAAGTGAGTTGCTATTCTGTAGAAACCAATTTTAAATATTTATCAGGGATCTTAACCACATAAATAGTTATCAAAATTTGTCTATTAACAATCCAATGAGAATTTACCAGTACCAATGCACATATGTAATTTCAACAGAATCCCAGAAATTAAAGGAAAATGATTGCATAGAAATGAAACATTGATGGGCAGATGGATAGAAGACAGAGAGATGGATACACCACCAATTAGCAAGAAAACATATCCTACTACCAGAGGATTTGTTGGGTATTTGGCAATAAATATGAGTCATTTTCTCCAGTTCTCCATAAAAACATAGGCTGTGGGTACTCATTAGAAGCACCTTGGCAAGGCACTTCTAATGAGTACCCACAATGTATGTTTTATGAAATAATAAGGAAAAAAAAACATCCCTGATATATCATCGAATATTCCTAAACATGTCCTCTGCCCATACTATCATGAAGCAGGGTACAAAAAGACTTGATATCAGATGGTCTGTTTTCACTGACTTCAACTCTGGTAAATGCAAAACATTTCCTTATTCATTTGACGTATTGTCTGATGACATTTCATGGCATTTCACTTTAATTTGAAAAGAATATTCAATAATATTATTACAAGAAGAGGCATGGCATTTTAAAAGCAATAACTAATGTTAAAACAAGAGCTCTCATAATAATAACAGATGATACATCTGACATATAAGAGGACTTGTTTAATAATTCAAGGATATTTTTCTTGTATTTTCTTAACCCTTGTCCTGCTGAATAAATTAAGATGCCACACCCACTTCTAATTTTCAGCCAATCAGAAGACTTGATCCTAATTTTTGCTATAAATTCACAAACTTAATGGCGAACAGTGCAGATCAAGATCAGTTGGCTTCTTCAGAAGCCAACTGATCTGGATCTACACTGTTTGCAAAGGCATGGTATAACCGGGTTCAGCAGGACAAGGGTTAATAACTATATATGTTAAGGGTACTAATTAGAAGATTTGATTGTGTTGGGGTTTAACGACACGTCAACCCTTGAGGGTCATTTTGTGTCATCTCCCAGAGAAAGGGAGAAAAGAGATAGAAGAGAGAGTAGAGGAGATGAAAGAGAGGGACAGGGAAGAAAGAGGAACAGGAATGAAAGTGAAGAAACAGAAGAAATAAAAACATTCCCCCTCTACCCTTACCCACTACAAGGATAGCAGGCCTCGCCCAACTGTAAGCCAATATCGGTTGGACGCCCCAGTGATGTAAGATACACAGCACCTTCGCACCACCCGACCACCCCCGAACTAATTAGAAGAACCCTAAGCACCCTAAGCAACAGGTTTTATTGAGTACCCACAACATATGTTTATTATGTAGTATTAAGAAAAATTATCCCAGAATTATCACAAAATACTCCACCTTAAAAAGTTATCCAATACATTCTGTGAATTTCTCGACTTTGAATGTAGTTGTTCAAAACAGCATTAATTTGTTATTTTATCGTATCATACTGCATATTTCCTTCAATTTACAGCCATAACCCTAGATATTGGGACAGATAGGCCTTTGCAAACAGTGTAGACCCAGATCAGATGATGCAGAATGTGGCATCTGACCAGGGTCTACACTGTTTGAAACTCATCAAGCACTACTTTAGACATATCAACAGACATTAAAATGAACAATTTCAAATTTTAGGACAAGTATGGTAAAGAGTACAAGTGTCCCAATACTTAGGATAAATAGGGTACTAGTTTAGGAAAATACTGATGTGGCTTTAAATTTGCTTCCTTGCCTATAGCTCCAGATAAGCCCCTTTTTTAACCAGAGAGTACTGTTATCTTTTCTTATTTCTCCATGAAACATATGCTGTGGACTCACTCACGGACGGAGGAATAGTGATCACTATAGCTCACCCACAACATATGTTTTGTTGGAGAAATAAGATAAAATATTATGTGGATATCCACTAATATAGCTTACCAATGTGTATTTTATCCACTAATATAGCTTACCAATGTGTATTTTATCCACTAATATAGCTTACCAATGTGTATTTTATCCACTAATATAGCTTACCAATGTGTATTTTATCCACCAATATAGCTTACCAATGTGTATTTTATCCACTAATACAGCTTACCAATGTGTATTTTATCCACCAATATAGCTTACCAATGTGTATTTTATCCACTAATATAGCTTACCAATGTGTATTTTATCCACTAATACAGCTTACCAATGTGTATTTTATCCACCAATATAGCTTACCAATATGTATTTTATCCACTAATATAGCTTACCAATGTGTATTTTATCCACTAATATAGCTTACCAACGTGTATTTTATCCACTAATATAGCTTACCAACGTGTATTTTATCCACTAATATAGCTTACCAATGTGTATTTTATCCACTAATTGTATAGCACCAAGACTGGCATGAGCAGCAAAGCCGTGTTCTGTGATAGCAGCATCTAGTCGCAGTCTGTCTGCTCGGAACATGAGGTAGGGATTCTCCTGCCGATCTAGACCTTTAAACAGCTGTATGACCACCTCACGTATAACAATACGTACCACAATATTTGTGGTGTTGTGATTGGATGATATGTCATCTACTGGCTTTACATCCTCATACCTAGAATAGAATGCTATTGATCAACAGGAGCGTTCAAATGATGTTGATTCTTTTTATAAACACTGTATTAACTCGATAAAATTTAGTCTCTCTTAACCTGTGAAACATGTAGATCAGGGCTCTAGAAATTCTGAAATCTGAATCGGTCCAGCGGATGACGATGGTGTCATCAACGAGCCAATTTCCAAAGTGAAAATATAATATCAGCTGTCACGAAAACTAATGACAATTGGCAGTCCTATAAATCCTTTTAAATAATACACCGCAACTCCGCTATATCACAGAAGTCCGGGTATAACAAGGATGATCAAAGCGAGCATCATCAATAAATACAGTCAGGTATGTAAAAAGAAAGAAAAAAAAAAACGGACGATTTTGTTGTTATTTCCACCTTCGCAGGGTTTTCCTAGATAGCTATTTATAAACAGCTGATTCCCTGTTTTCATTTTCTCTCTTTGTGCTTTTCTTTTTCTTTTTTTTTTTTTTTTTTGTTGCATTTCTTTTGTGTTAAAGCATTTCATGATTCTTATGCCAGTACCAGTTTATTTTGTATAGCTTGTCTTTGTATATTACACTTGTTTTCGTATATTACAGAGGGCCTCAGGGAAGATTAGCTATGTTGCTAAATGTGTCCCTTGATCATAAAAACTACTACTACTACTGTTATTATTATTATTAAGACTATTATTTTAATATATTTGAGCCAACCACAGGAAAATCAACAATATGGCATCTGCAAACAGCAAACTCAGACCAGACTGCACAACATCTTCAATGTTTTGTATGAATAATTAGCAGACCATACTGAACCCACTGTGAACAATGTAAAGTCCAATCAGACTGCAGATGCACTATTTACAGTAAAAACTCAGACTGTGTAGGTGTGCTACTTTGTTGGGTTTGCAGTGGCCAAGGCCCAGTTGTTCAAAGCTAACGACATCGTTAGTTAATGATTCGTTAAAATTTACATTGAGTGATACACAAATATGCTGAAATTTTTTGCTGTGCAAAAGCTACTCACAGTTTTTCAGCAAAAAATATCAGAATATTGTACACTGAATCCGCTAAAATAGTTAACGAAATGACCCTTAACGAGCTCGTTAAGCTAACAACGCTTTGAACAACTGGGCCCAGACTCATATCTTACTGTATTTATTATTCTCCTTTTCATACTTGTTCTGCATTTTGAAACAGTCCATGCTACTACCTGTTCATGTGTCTAGAAACTGAACATAAGAAGTAATGTATACCCAGATCAGTTGCAACAGAATCTGGGTCTACACTGTTTGCTCAGGACTGTCTCATCAAATACATAAACATGGTAACATGGTATTTCACTCCATGATTATACAGAGATCTGATGTGAATTCTGTCAAGAACACTATTCTAAATAAACAGCAGATCATCAGTTTTCACAGAAAAATAAGGGAAAAAAAGGTGATTTTTTCTTCTCTTTGAAATAACAGCTTATCTGGAGAGCTGACCAAATTAAAGTTGGAATCTGATGCAACAAAAATGGATGTTCATAAGTTATGTATTATAGGCTGTGCCATGCACATATATTGAGTACCCACAACATTTTTTTTTATGGAGAAGTAAACCAAAATATCGAGGGTTGAGCGCAAGACTATGGTAACTCAAACGTATTTTTGAAACCCTTGTTTAGGGGCAACTTGGACCCCTTTGTAAACAATGCAAATTTAGGTGCCACTGCTCATACGAGCAATGGCACCTAAATTTTCATTGTTTACAGAAAGAAATGTTGTAATCTTCATAACACCTTCATGGTGAGGAGATTAGGTTTGGGGAAAAACAATCATCTGACTTACGATAGTCCTGCGCTCAACCCTCGATATCTGGATACTCCTCTTATCTGCAACTCTGCCCTGGATAATGGAAAATCAGCTGATGGAAAGTGAAAGCCCTAAAAGACTGGACAGTTGTTCATTCTGATTTGAGACTTTGCCATTTGCATATATAACCCTAAATATTCAAATGTTCTGATACCTTAAAACTTTACTATACTTGTTCTAAAATTTAAAAAAAAAAACAAAAAAAAACTACCTACATTTGTCTATAATCTCCTGGATGAGTGGCAAGCAGACCCTGACCAGATACAGTATTTTGCAGCATCTGAGCTTAGTCTACACTGTTTGATTGGGCTTGTCTCTCCAAATATTTAGGATAAATATAGTAAGGAACATTGTGGTTTATTTTACAATTACTGTAATCAACCTTATTATCACATTGTGTGCTTAAGTTTTTCAAAATTCCTGGAAAAACTTATAATAAAATTTCCACCTAATAAAGGTACACTTTAAAGTAAGATCAGCCGAGTAATTTATTAGAGGATTATCTAATGACGCTTATGCAATATTTTTTTCTGATTTCCTTTTTGCAAAAGCATCTGTTGAGGGTAAGGGCTCAAAAAACTGACAATCACTAATAGATCTGATGTTTTTCCATTTCCAGACATATTAATTTCAGTGACCGAAGGTTGTTTCCAAAGAGTGTGTTTCTGTAATTTCCGTGAATTATGGTAGTTTCCAAAGAGCATTTTATCATCATTTCTCTGTATCTGCAGGAAATATTTCTCAGCAATAACAAACATGATGACTAAAGCAAACACATGCTAAATGTCTCATACTCCAAGTGAACACACTTCTACAAGCAAACACGGTTACCTTGTTAAAAATCTAACATCACAGACCATGATCCAGCCATACACCTGCAAGTCCAATATGCTGAACGGCCTGTGTATATTCACAGCTGATCTGGGCATGTGTACTTCGAATATGCAATAATGTAATCAATCGATATGCTTTGATTCCTAAGTTATTTCCATCACCAAGATCATGAATGTGAGTGCGGTTTTTCATATTTTTAATCCAATCATTCGTTTTCTTTACTTAATAAACAGAGCTTGTCAAATTTAAAGGACAATTCATTGTGACAGGTGATCAGAAAGTCGAAAAAGATACCGTATTTCACTGAAAATAACTTACAGAGGGCTTTTTTTTTTTGAGGTTTTACTGCCCAGTCAACTCATTGGGGTCATGTTGAGCGTGGTCCATTTACCTAACCACACTTTTACTGGGCAGGCTTAGTCCTCTAAGAGGTTTACCAGTATTGTGCCAGAAACTGACAACTGCCCTTCTTGAATCAGTGAAAGGGAGAGAAAATAACTTACAGAGAGCTTTTTTTTGAGGTTTTACTGCCCAGTCAACTCATAGGGGTCATGTTGAGCGTGGTCCATTTATCTAAACACACTTTTTCTGGGCAGGCTTAGTCCTCTAAGCCGTTTACCAATATTGTGCCAGAAACTGACAACTGCCCTTCTTGAATCAGTGAAAGGGAGAGAATGACTGTAGAAAATAATTTCATGATCAATCTCTATGAAAGAATGTTTCCGACCCGGCGGGGATCGAACATGCAACTTCCTGATCACCAGTCATCCACATCCATCTGCACCACTGAGGCCAGCTACAGAGGAAATAGTGGCAGTTTTTTTTGTTGTTGTTGTTGTTTTTTTTCGTTGGAAATGGTGATAATGGACCGAATTTTAGATGTCGTTTTGAAGTCAAATTCGGTCCAGCTCACAAAAATTTGGTTTCAGACCAAAAAATAAAACAGCAGTTTCTTGAGAGCTGTTCCGGGTACTCATTTGAATTGCCATGACTTGTCAAGGCAATTTAAATGAGTACCTACAACATGTGCTTTTAAAAAGAAGTAGATAAAAGCACAAAGAAGACTATCTGAGGAATATTAAGTTGCTTGACTGTGCACTTATAGGGATATGTGTGCTAATTAGGTAAATTCTGGTAGTTTCTTTGTTGCAAGTTTTATTTTATGAATGTTACAATTAGTTTCTTTGTCGCAAGTTTTATTCTATGACTGTTACAATTTATTTCTTTGTTGCAAGAGGGTTTTTTTTTTTTTTATTTTGCTTCATTTGAAAACCTTTTGTATGAATAAATAGAATCAAATTGTGTTTGTGCATAAGAATGTAATACAATATTTGAAACACCCTATGTGGTATCTTGAATAAGATTCCATCTGCCAGACACAATATGCAACTAGAACATATAAAAAAAAATCCCAAATTAACACAGCTTAAGGGGACTGGATACACTTGGTAGATGTTACAAACTGCTTACAAGGGAGACAACTTGTTTGTTTGTGACTCCCTGTTTGCTTTCCTGCACAACAACAAGCCTCTTCTAAAAAGGGATCTACAATAAAAGGAAAGAATTTGCTCCCTGTGGGAGCAAATTCTTTCCTTTTAGAGTAGACCCCTTTACAGAAGTGAGCAAAAGTAGTTCTGACAGAGTTACCTCCCCTAAAAGAGTATCCATTCTCCTTAAGTTTGTTTGTCTTTCTGGGATCCAGATAAGGGGTCATCCTGAAGATCAAAACTGTAGTTTATTTTTTTTAATTTCTCAGTGGAAATGTTCAGGGATTCCTCTAGAATCATCTGGAAAAGACACTTCTAATAAGGTCCTAGACAAAGCCAAGAATGAGTTCAATTCTTAAATGAGAAAAGTTCCATAGTTCCAATTTAAGCACTTTTTATCAATCAAAGATAATGCTTATGCTTCTTATTTCTTATTTCTCTATGAAGTGCTTCTAGTGTGTATCCACAATATAGGTTTTCAAGGAGAAATGACAAAAGTAGTTTTCTGGATACTCCTATTATCCAGGGCCCAATTGTTCAAAACTTAACAAAGTTGTTAGCTAATGTGACGTTAAAATTTCTATCTTGAAATATGGCAAATACTGTTTTTTTACATTGGTATTTTTTGCTGAAAAAAATGTGAGTAGCTTTTGCATTGCAAAATCTACTCACATTTTTGCAGCAAAAATATCAACGTATCTCAAAATACCTTAGATACAACAGTTAACAAGTTTGTCATAAATGAGCTTGTTAAGCTAACGATGCTTTGAACAACTGGGCCCAGAGCTATGAAAAATTTTACACCCAAATACCCTGTCTAGCAGAAGCCCTGTCGATTTTATACTTATGACTGTTTTTCTCACTGCTGACTGACTTTCTCGAATATAAATTGTTGGTTTTCCCTATTGCTACTGACCAACTATTTCTATTACATATTTCAAAATGACTGTCACAAATGGTTGGCTTTCTCTATTACTACAGGCTGGCTTTATTACTTATGTCTGGCCTTCACTATACTACCCTCTATGACTCTGTTACTTCCAGCTGGTTTTCTCTATTACAGACAGCCTTCTCTAGTACTTATCTGACTGTATTTACTATTACTATAAATCTGTTTTTTCTGTTATCCCTGCCTTTTTCATTTCTCTATTACTATTGTATAGTTGTCTCTATTAATACTTACTGACTTTCCTTGTAATACAATACTAGCTTTCTCTGTTACTTACAACTGTTGTTTTGTTACCACTGACTGACTTACTACCTATCTACTTATTCTGTAACCACTAACTATTTCTTTTGTTTTCTTATTCCTGTGATTATTGGATGGCTTTCCCTATTATCCCTAGTCATGCTGAATAAATTAAGCTGCCACATCCTCTTCTAATTTTCAGCCAATCAGATTGCTTGATTCAGGTTGTTGATACAAATTCACATTCTAATTGAAAAACAGTGCAGATCCAGATCAGTTGGCTTCTGAAGAAGCCAACTGATCTGGATCTACATTGTTTGCAAAGGCAGAGTATATCCGGGTTCAGCAGGATTAGGGTTATAATCAAATGGTTTGTCTGTTACAACTTTTAGTTTCCAGTCAGGTAGCAATAAAACAACTTACTTGGACCATATTTCTGCCTCCTCACCTTCCATATATGGAGTATCAGCCTCATCTGAAACTAAATACACAATATTTATTACATCATCTGTGTTCATAAATAAATGTTAAAAATTCTGGCACAATTCTATGAGGAAATTGCTGTATTCTAGATTTTTTTTTTAAATTTACTTTGAAAATCAGGGCCCAATTGTTCAAAACTAACGATATCGTTAGTTATTTGTTTGTGTTGAGGTTTTACGGCCCAGTCAACCCAATGGGGTCATGTCGAGCGAGGTCAGTTTACCTAACCACACCTTTACTGGCCAGACTTAGTCCTCTAAGCGGTTAACCAGTATTGTGCACATTCTTTCGCCAGAAACTGACAACTGCCCTTCTTGAATCAGCGGAAGGGAGAGAATGACCGTAGAAAATATTTCATGATCAATCTCCACGAAAGAATGTTGCCGACCTCGGCGGGGGCTGAACCCGCGACCTCCTGGTCTCCAGTCGGACGGCGCATCCAACTGAGCCACCGAGGCCGGCATATCGTTAGTTAACGTATCGTTAAATTTTTTATCTTAATATGGGATATAGACTAATATTTTTGCTGAAAAAAAGTGAGTAGCTTTTGCATTTGCAAAAGCTACTCAGATTTTTTTCAGTAAAAAGACCTGTGAATTCGGTATTGTACTTACTAGAACAGTTAACATTTTGACCACTATTGAGCTCGTTAAGCTAACGATGCTTTGAACAACTGGGCCCAGGTTTATAATCTCACTGGATACGGTAAATGTCCTAAAATTTCGAACAAAATTAAATAATTTCAGTTCTTGCTGTTCGAAATTTTAGAAATTATGATTTGCTAAAAAAATTACTGTTCGAAATTTTAGGACAGATTCACTTACAGCCAAAATTGACCTGGCTATCGGTCGCTTTCAGACACCCGAAACGACAAAAAAGGACCTACACGACGAAAGGATTTTCTTATTTGGTATATGTGATTGGTAAACTGAATGTGAAATTGTATGAACTAATAAATAATTACCATACTGATGTTTGTTTTCAATTCTATCCGATTAATTCTATGTCGAATAATGTTTCTCATAACAAAACAATTAATTATCCGGTACACTAATTAATCGCCAGATATGTTTGTTCCGCACTCGGGGAATGTGCCACTTTCTTAAAACAGGCTGGTTTAGTCCACTGTCTTCTTACCTAACAACCCTCTTCACTTTACCACACTGAGATACACAAGCTGACCCCCAAAAATACTTCAAAGGGTTACCGCACGTGTGTTCTTGTTTGAGCCATTACAAAAGTCCCTTTCCTCAAAGATGAAGTGTACAGAGTTTAAATGTGAAAATGCAGACTGATTAGAATTTCCACTGTTTTGAAGCGCAGTATTCACACTGCTTGCTGACATAATGCATTCTGTTGGCGATATGCGTAGACCCAGATCAGACCGCCCCGATACATAGACTTGTTGATCTTGTCTATGCTGGTCTCAAATGTCAAAAGGTCATTTCTATTGGAAAGGACTCGTACATAAATGAACAGTGCGGACAACCAGATCTGAATGCAGCCCGATCAAGATCAAAGATTTTAGCTCTACACCAAACTGAACTACGTATGCCAAACCTGTGAACTGCTATTATCGTTTTTAGCAATATTTCTTTCTTTAAAACAAGAAATCCGCGGAAAGCGATGTCGCACCTGCGGGGATTAAGTCATACAAGTTCTTATTTGTACTGAAAAAAATCTATTTTGCAGTATTCAAGAAATTGATAGGTTAGAAAAATGGACAAAGTAGAAAATTTGGAATATTGGCTTGCAAATTTTATCTAAACCTGTCCATTATTTCACAAGATATTGATATTGAGCGGATATCATTTTTGCCCATTAATCAAGGCCAGTAACTCAGCTGAAAATTGACGAAATCCCAAGCTAGGTATTGTTAACAACAATATGTATGCAAAATATGATCCTAATCCATCAATTCTTTCACAAAATATTGAGCGGAAACCAATTTTGGGGATAAATCAAGGACCCCTAACTCTGCTGAAATGAATGAGATTTATGTGCAAAAAATATGAACATCTTCAGACCATGTCCTAATCATATATGAAGTTTCAAAGCTATTAGCCTAAAACTGCAGGAGGAGTTGCGCTCACGAAACACCCACTGACTATAAGGGTTTTAGGCAAAAACTGACTAAGTTTACAAAACGAAAAAAGTTGAAAAAAAAATCTGAGATTTATGTGCAAATAATATGCAAATCTTCAGACCCTGACCTAATCATCTGTGAAGTTTCAAAACTATTGGCCTAAAACTGCAGGAGGAGTTGCGCTCACAAGACACCCACTGACTATAAGGGTTTTAGGTAAAAACTGACTAAGTTTTAAACAAAGTTGAAAAAGTTGAAAAAAAATCTGAGAATTATGAGCAAACAATATGCGCATCTATACACCATGGCCAAAACATCTGTGAAGTTTCAAAATGATTGGCCAAAAACTGTAGGAGGAGTTGCGCTCACAAGACACCCACTGACTATTAGGGTTTTAGGTAAAAACTGATTATGGTTTTAGGTAAAAACTGACTTAGTTAACAAAGCGAAAAAAGTTGAAAAAAAATCTGAGAATTATGAGCAAATAATATGCGCATCTACACACCATGGCCAAAACATCTGTGAAGTTTCAAAATGATTGGCCAAAAACTGTAGGAAGAGTTGGGCTCACGAGACACCCACTGACTATTAGGGTTTTAGGTAAAAACTGACTGAGTTAACAAAGCGGAAAAAGTTTAAAAAAAAAATCTGAGAATTATGAGCAAACAATATGCACATCTATACACCATGGCCAAAACATCTGTGAAGTTTCAAAATGATTGGCCAAAAACTGTAGGAGGAGTTGCGCTCACAAGACACCCACTGACTATAAGGGTTTTAGGTAAAAAACGACTAAGTTAACAAAGCGGAAAAAGTGAAAAAAAAATATCTGAGAATTATGAGCAAACAATATGCACATCTACACGCTATGGCCAAAACATCTGTGAAGTTTCAAAACAATTGGCAAAAAACTGTAGGAGGAGTTGCGCTCACAAGTCAATTGTTGACGAACAGACAAACGGACGAACGGACGGGTCACGGCATGCCTATATCGCACCTGCTTGCTAATGCAGGTGCGACAAACATGTATTGTCATTTAGAATTCGGTAACGAAACTTATTGCAAGAATTATCTGTCATCAATAGTAATCCTTTCATTAGATCCCTGTTCAGGCGAAAATGTCCCTTTGCGTATATGTGTAAGTCAGATCAGAATGCGAGACGCAGTCTAGTGCAGGATGGTGTCTACTCAATTCGCTGATTAGGTCATCGGTATAAAACACTGTAATACACGAATCGCACAGCAAGTGCACAGACTGATCACATTTGTAACAAATGATTAGGTTCATTTTGGCTTGTTGGGACCTATCATCTCTGTTGGGTCATTACCTGTTCAAATAGGATGCACTGAGCATATCATGACAATCATGCGGTCAGACAGGAAATATTTTGCTGGAGGCGTTAATCCCCATGACGAAAACGTTTTCGGCGTGCTTATTGAAACCTTTGGCACGCTAAACTTAAATATTAGCAGCAGATATTATCGAAGGACTCAGTGTACGGACGAGCAGGAACGACCCAGATCAGAATGCGCGGATGCACATGCTAATTTATAATTTCGCGTGCAGTGCTTTCTTACTATCGCATGTGCGTCACGCTTTGCAGATCAGATCAACTTTGGAATTCGGGTATAGGGGTCACCGAAATACCGAAATACTACCGAAAAACCGGAATACTTGTGAAAAATACAGGAATACCTGTGAAGACACCAATGCTGGCTTGATTAAGAAATGAATATACTCGGAGGACTATCTTGAAAAGCCCAGAGGCCAATTCCCCTATTCCCCCAAATCAGTTTCATTCCCTTGTTCTCAGCGGCGTCTGATCTGGGTCTACTCTGTTTGCATAAGCATATCTGATCCAATGTTTAGTATTTTATTTTTTTTAGTACGTGCCAGTTTCCTATGCATTTCTGATGAGAAAAGGCTCTATAAAATAAGTTTATTTTTCTCCTGAAGAGGTTTCCCGCCACGATTTCACGTGACGTACCGCTACGAGCACGTGGTTTCTTAATGCGGGGCAAGGGAAATGTTGCTTTGTGACTGTTCATTTTCTGGGTATTTTAATAATTATAATGTTCTCAATATATACATAATGTAAACAAAATAACAGTACTTATATTTATTTATACCCTGGTAAATGCGGAGTAAGGTCCTCACTCTTTAAGTTTTACTCTTTAAAGGGAGCTAATTGCATATGCCTTGATTATGAATTTTACGAGTCGGACCCAGCATATTTTTATGAATCAGGGGCAGATCCAGGATGATTTCTGAAGGGATTCGATTTGATCGAATTTCCGTACTTTACGTATTAGGACAGACAGGCCTGAGCAAACAGTGTAGACCCAGATCAAACGCCACAGAATGCATGTAAAAACCTTCACTGAAGTGGTGATGTATTTTAACCAAAGACATAATCTCTCCAAGAACTGGAGTTAACATGCCCGTTTGTTACCACAAACGGCAAAATCTGACCGCCTTTGCTCCGGAAGATGATCTGAGTCTTCACTGGTCGCACGTCTTAGTGTCCTAAAGGTGTTTTCCAAATTTCCATGTTCCCTGTTCCCCCTAACTAGTTTCATTTGCCCTTTCTCTGCGGCATCTGATCTGTGTCTACAGTTTGCATAGGCCAATGTCCCAACACTTAGGTTCTATTTTTCATACTTGCCAGTTTTATATGCATTTCTGACGAAAAAATGCTCTGTAATTTAACGAACATTAGTGTGTGTTTTCCCTCTAAGCGGTTTCCGCCACGATTTCTCATGACGTTACCGTTACGAGCACACGGTTTCTTCATGCAGGGCAAGGGACTGTGACTGTTGCAGTTTCTGTATTTTCACATATATTTTTGTAACCTGCACTGGAAATGAGACTGTCCCATAATTGTGTATCGTCGCCCAGTGGCGTATCTGAGCAGACCGATGAAAATCTACGTAGGTATAGCAATAAGACATATGAAGTAGTGGTGAGATACACGAACAAACAGCAAATAGTCAGATCGTACAGCGTGGATCCATAGATTTATCCTGGCCTTCATTTTTCAACCGGAATATTTATCATGTCTGCCACAAGGTAACAACAGTTCTAGATCGCCTGCGCATAATCTAACCCTTATCACGCGGAAATACACGTGACTGTCGCGTGGAAATGGCTAACATTGTAATGGAAGTATCTTTTTTTTTTTTTGTCAATTTTCAGTCATTATCTCCTGGGTTTGTATAAAATTAAAATACGGTTGCCATGCCATTTATGTACATAAAATTCGTTATGACACTGCTGTGGGCATTTACGTTTTGCGGTGGCTTTCAACACTACTACTTTAATTTCCGGTTCCGTAGCGAAAAAAACAAAACAAAAAAAAAACGTTACCGAAATTAGAAAGTGCCAATTAAAAATTACTTGAAGAAAGCTGTGTTCAAAATTTTAGAAATCCCCTTTTTGCAAAACTGCTACTGTTCGAGATTTTAGGACATTTCCAGAAATTATTTTGGGCAAAAATATTAGGTGTTCGAAATTTTAGAGTGTTCGAAATTTTAGGACATTTACCGTACTGTAGAATATACTGCTATACAGAGAAAGCCCTTTATCAGATTTTGTGGATAGGCTGGCTGGCCTGAATCTTTACTGTTATATAACCCCAACAACCTATTTTCTCATGGCATGGCTCTACCAAGAGTGGCTCATTTCAGTATTGCCAGCACACATGATAAAAGTTCATTTATCATTTTTACTCAATCAGGACATTCTTCCAATGGATTTGTTTGTTGTTGTTGTTTTCAAACCATCTAAGTAGTGAATGAAATACAGAAAATAGTAACTATAAATAAATTGTTCACAGCAATGTTTTGCTTTTGCTGAGCGTGTATGAATGGCAATGACTGTGACTCTGTAACCTGATTCATGCCCTCACTGTGCACCATTAGACTTCCATGAACATTTTAATAACCTAGGTGCTTGCCCTTCTGCAGATGTCATAAGCATCTCCCCATTTTGTTCTTTAACACCTATCATGCTATGCACAAACTGAACAGGTGACAAACTGATGACGTATTTCTTATTTTTTCCAGAAAAATAGGTTTAGACATTTCGTGCAAATTTGCACAAAATGCCTAAGCCTATTTGCATGAAATGTCCAAAGGAGACAATTAGCATGAAATGTCAAGCCTATTTTCTGAAAAAAAAACTGAGAAAAATATTTCAAAATGTCATCTGCAAGGCTGTCGGCGGTGGTCCGGCAGGTCCGGAAAGTGCCAGACCATTTTTTTGGCCGAATATGCTTTCGACCATACCACATTTTTATTTTTTTTTTACTTCAGCATTTTCTGTTATGCTTATCTGTGACATTGTTTAATCGCATTATCAAAAGTGCCACATTTAATGCCTGTTTTGTTATGCAATTATCGTTTCACTTTTGGCTCGTTTCACCTGTAAGCCTGTCCAAGGTGTGAAAACAAAACAGTCACACGTCATGCCAAACACTGCAATCATTATAATGACACCTGTTTGATTTAATTCATTATCTTTAAAGGATTAGTATCAATAGATGGTATATCAAAGACATGATAAACTTGTTGAGCTTTGATCCAGAATGTATTAAAGAGCACCATAAAAGAAAGTTTAAATCCCCTTAATCTATTTTTTCTAATTATTCTAAATCAAAGAACATGTCGGTCAGCAAGTCATGTATAAAACTTTTTGACTTTGAATGACTGAAATTCTGGGTCCCCAAAAGCTTCCAAAATGCATTAAAACGCAGTACAGACATCGATAATTCAAACATTTTCTCGAGGGAAATCCACCGTACCCTCTTACTAGAGGGGGGAATCCCCCCTCTTGTGCTCTACCCGCCCTCGTGCCTTTGGCACTTGCTGCTAACCTCTGCCAGACCACTTTCCACTACCCGGCTATGGGCCTGTTCTGCTGAAATTTTCACCCAGCATGCAAAGTGTAAAAATGGCAAATTGCTACAGAGTGTACCTACCAATAGTTGAAACACGTTTATCTGGTCTCTTGACTTTATTGATAACCCTTCTGCCTAGAACACTTCTCTTCACATGTCTTAACTTGGTTACATCAGGTTCAAGCTGAAGCTCTTTGCTATCCTGAAAGTGAAACAAACAAACAATGTTATACATAGTTTAACTCTTAAAGCGCCAAGCAAAATTTGTAGCAGACGACATTCAAAAAATTTTTTTTATTTTTCTGAGAAAACAAGTCTTGACATTTCATGTGAATCATCTGCCAAGCAGATGATTCACATGAAATGTCAAGACTTGTTTTCTCTCTGAAAAATAAAAAAAAATAAATAAATAAAATAAAAATTGTCATCTGCTGCAGTTGTGATTAAAAAATAAGAGGAGTAGCCAGATAAATATTTTTCTTATTATTCTACAAATACCTAATATGTTGTACGAACTCATTATCCCCACACTTTTTTAAGAAAATATTGGGATATTGTGAAACCTCCATCCATCTGTCTGTCTGTCCATCTGTTAGTCCATCACACTATCTCATCCTGAACCATTGAACAGAATTTATTCCAACTTGCTTCATGATTTCCCCATGTGGTAAGGGTGTGCGAGAGTTACATTATTTTTCACTTCTCTCTGCTTTGCAGTAAAAGCTTGGGGATTTGTGATGACATACTATCGACTGCATGATCTAGTTAAACATGCCAAGATCTTACATATATATCATTTATTTTTAAGTTACATGGTATTTTAGAACTTTGGATTTTAAAAGTCATGACTCTGCACAGATTCTGTAGAAAGGCTCTAAAGAACCTGCACTCATGCACAACTTTTAAAAGCCAAAATTCTGAAATTACTTTAAAATAAATGCTTAGTAATGATCTCTTTTCCACTAAACATTCAGGCATTTTCATTCAGTATGCAAGATTTTTTAATGAACCAATACAAAAGATGCAAGAACAGCAATTACACGTTTGTTTCATTGCATTTACATCTGCTGGGTCGCCCGGCCACTCAGAAGATATCTGAACACTCAGCCAGTGGCTGGTGCCCAAACACATTCAGATACCCGGCATACGTTGATGCATGCAAAAACCTGTGTGATTCCTCTATTCTTAGAAAGAGAATAATGATAAGACTGGTATCATCTGATAGGATCACGTGAGCTTCAACTGACAAAACTAGAATTGTCAGAAGATCTGAGTTGACCCTGGATACACTGCTTCAGTATAATTGAATGATAGAACAATGGAATGACAGAGTGATGGACAGGAGAAATCCAGTACAATGGAACAATTTCTATAAATAAATTTAACCCTTATCATGCTGAATAAATTAAGATGCCATGCCTTCCTAATTTTCAGCCAATCAAATTACTTGATCCAGGTTGTTGAAACGAATTCAAATACTGATTGGCAAACAGTGTAGATCCAGATCAGTTGGCTTCTTCAGAAGCCAACTGATCTGGATTTACACTGTTTACAAAGGCAGAGTACATGTATATCCCGGCTCAGCAGGACTAGAGTTAAACACTCACATGAAAGAAATTAAACTGATCAAATGTGTAACCAATATTGTACTCAGCTTTTCCTGACTGGTACTTTAACCTTTTACACTCTCTGGGCAAAATCAGCAGATAATTTCATACTTTTCCCAGAAATAAGTTTTGCATGTAATGTCAAACCCACTTTCAGGGAAAAATAAGAAAATATTCTATAAGTTTGTCTGCTTGAATTTTTTACTCAGCTTGCTAGGCAATAAAACTGGAATAAAAAAAAATTCTGTCCTTTTGCCATCACTTGGAAAGATGTTTTTAGCTTGGCATTTTATTTTATATATATGTAAACATTTTGTTCTGACTGACCATAACTTATCAGAAACCATTTGTCTTTTTCTGTTTCTGTATTTTGTTCTCAAATATTTACTTTAAAACTGAATTAGCAGCCAAAAATTGGTCTGACCTATGCAATTTCTACAGTTAAGGGATTATTTTCAATTTAGAAAATAATTTTAACTTTACTTTGCTGATTTTCAATTATTGATGTTTTAGGCAATGTTGTGAAAATTTTAAAAAATTTTGAACAAGTGGAACTTATTTAAAATCTGCTTCCAATCTACCTACTATGGGAAAAATGAAAATTATTATTTTTTTTTAAAACCAATGAATAGAATAAAACTACCCAGTATTGGTGCACAGTTATGACAAATGGTTTTGCATAGAATCCTGAAAAAAACTTTGCTTTACTTCTTCTGATAAAAGCACTATGCAAAAAGGAAAGCAACTTTTGCCAATAAACAATAAGCTGGAGCAAGCTTACTCATTGCCATTTAACCATTAACACTCTATGGGCAAATTCAACAGACAACAAACCAATCATATTTTTCTTATTTTTCCTAAAGAGACAATTTGCATGAATTGTCAAAGCCTATTTTCTAGAAAAAAATAAATTCAAATTGTTGTCTGATGATAACTTTACCCAGTATGCTATTGTGGCAAATATTATCAAACTATAATAAATTAAGGAAATGGAGAAGAGTACCAAGTCAATTGAATACAAACACAGCAACAGCTACGTGCAGGAAATACTTATATCACTGTAATATCACAGCCATGTTATTTTATGAATGAAATAAACACACTGACTGAAATACTGCAAAGCTGCATAAAGACTATACCAATGGATTTGTTAAGGAGGCATATCAATTGATAATTCTATTGTTTTTTTATTATTTCTCAATAATACTACATGTATCAGAACACACATGCTGTTCAACTGTTGCATTTCCTTAAAACTTATTCTCAAGTCTCATATTTTGACTAGAGAAATAGACAGACTTGTCCTAGCCCCGAGTACCTGACTACCATAATAACCATAAGTACTGGGACAGATAGGCCTTTGCAAATCGAGGGTTGAGCGCAAGACTATGGTAACTCAAACATATTTTTGAAACCCTTGTTTAGGGGCAACTTGGACCCCTTTGTAAACAATGCAAATTTAGGTGGCACCTAAATTTTCATTGTTTACAGAAAGAAATGTTGTAATCTTCATAACACTTTCATGGTGAGGAGATTAGGTTTGGGGAAAAACAACCATCTGACTTACTCCAGTCTTGTGCTCAACCCTCGAAACAGTTTAATCCCAGATCAGATGCCACAAAATGCAGCATCTGATTATGGTCTACACTGTTTGCTATACATACAGCAATATTTTAGACACATTATGAGGTAGTAGAATGAACTATTTCAAATTTTAAGACAAGTATGGTAACTAGATTGTCCCAATACTTAGGGTAAATATGGTACTCATTGTAGCCCTACAATATGTGTTATAATTTTTCTTGTTTCATTTTTTTTTTTTTTTTTTTTTTTATTCTGGAATGAGGGACCATGATAGCTTAAAAGTATTGGATCACATGAAATATCAAAATATAGTGAAGATACCCAGGAAATGCCACAACCACAAAGCACAAACATCCCAAGGCACCAAAGAAGGAGAGATGAAGAACAAATAATGACAAAACACAAAACACTCTATGGGCAAATGATGACAAAACAAATGCCACAAACGAGACCACAAAGGCATAAAGAAATGCAACAGAGAAACCGCTTTGGAATAGTCAGAAGGAAAACTACTGGGCCCCTTTTCCTAGAAAAATAATAATGTTAAACTATAATACTCTGCCCTTATTGTGTCAAGGGCAGGTAACTCTGTCAAACATTGATGAAATTTGCCCATTAGCAATCCCAAACCAGACCTGCTTAATATCAATGCATGTACCAAGTTTAGTTAAAATCCCTTGACATTTACTCAAGATATCGTCCGGAAACAAAAATATGGGCATCTCGGGCAGATAACTCCAAAATTTGACGAAATTTGCCCATTAGCAATCCCAAACCAGATCTCCACAATATCAATGCACACACGAGGGTGAGTCAATAAGTAACCAGCCTAACTTATTTCCGGTTGAGATCCACCTCTTCTTTTTCGATGTAATTGCCCTCTAGTGTGATGCACTTAGACCAACAGTGTTCAAGTGCCATCAGCCTAGAACTGAAAAAGTCAGGGTCCTTTCCATTGACCCACTCCTCAACTACCGTCACGACTTCTTCATCAGACCGGAAATGAAGTCCATGGATATCCTTTTTCAAGTTTGGGAATAGGAAGAAGTCCCTAGGAGCTAGGTCAGGCAAACAGGCAGGATGTGGTATTAATTCATACCTGTTTCGCTCTACAGCATCCATTGCAACTTTGCAAGTGTGGACTCTTGCATTATCCTGTTGCAGCAAAACACCTTTAGAGAGTTTACCTTGGCGTTTTTCATGGATGGCAGTTCTCAGCTGGTCTAACAAGTTTGCATAGTACACTCCAGTTATTGTACTTCTCTTGGGTAAAAAATCCAACATAATTACGCCTTTTGCGTCCCAAAATACTGTGGCCATCACCTTGCCAGCAGATGGTTGCATCTTGAACTTATTTGGTCTCGAGGACCCAGGCCCTACCCACTGACGAGATTTATTCTCTGGCTCATAATAATGAACCCAAGTCTCATCTACAGTCACCAGATGCAAAAGAAAATCATCTTTTGACCTAAAACGCTTCAACAAGCGCTGCATACTGATGCTCTGGTTGCCATTTGCTCATCGCTAAGGGATTTGGGGACCCAACGGGCTGTTAGCTTGTGCATACCTAAACGATCATGTAAGACTGTTGAAACCCTACCATGTGAAATGCCTAATGCCTGCGCTATTTCTTCCACCTGAATTTGCCTATCAGATCCCGAACTTTCTTACACATTTCTTCATTGGTGGCATACAGTGGACGTCCAGGCCTGGCTTCATCTTCTAAAGATGTTCTACCGCATTTGAATTCCCCTACCCAGAATTTAACCTGAGCATAAGATGGTGCAAAAGACCCATAAACATCAGCTAACTCGCCCTGTATTTCCTTGCCTATTTTACCTTTTAAATACAAGTACCGAATTACAGCACGGTACTCAACTTTAGATGAAAAGCATGCCTTTGCATCACTAGCCATGTTTGACATTCAATATCTTATTAAAAAATGACTCGATACGTGTGCAATTTTGTACCCATGTATAAAACATATATTGAAACAAAGCATGAAAATCGTGACCGTCTCGGTCCATCAGAAAAGGGATAGGCTGGTTACTTACTGACTCACCCTCGTATCAAGTTCGGTAAAAATCCATTGATGTTTACTCAAGTTATCATCCGGGAACGAAATAAGGACGGATGGACAGACAGATGTATTAACAAATCCAGTTTATGAGCTTTTCCCATTATAAACTCCCAGAGTGAAAGCCTAAAAAAAGCCCCTAAGCAGTAAGTGTTATGAGCTTACAGTGTTATCGGAATCAACCTATAAGGTGGGACAAAATATAGCCCCTTACAACTCTATGTTGGCCCAGACAGATGGACAGACGTACAACTGACAGATGGACGAGCAG
Source organism: Anodontia alba (assembly GCA_964016985.1). Taxonomy (NCBI): domain Eukaryota; kingdom Metazoa; phylum Mollusca; class Bivalvia; order Lucinida; family Lucinidae; genus Anodontia; species Anodontia alba. The sequence continues at coordinate 101,969,336 of OZ024824.1, forward strand.
ACACACAGATGTCCAACATGAAACCATAATACCCACAACTATCATGTGGTAGGGTATAAAAAGTAAAACTTGTCGGCTAATATTTGACTGGCACTTAAAAGGTCAAAGAGTATAGCCAAGATTAGGAAAGTGTACAGACAAGCAAGTTAGGATTAGCAGCAAAGAACACAGCATACATTTGTTACTGATAATTTGAAAGCTCAGGATGTAGGACGGGGAGCTTATGCACTAGACATTTGTAATGAAGGTTATCTTCTGCTCAGGTTATACATATAAATGGGATGAGAGAAGTAACATAAGCAAAAGTAAAATACTTATAATAAGTTGCTCAATGCACTATGTTTTAAGAGCATCCATACAGAAATAGGGAAATTATTAAAAAAAAAAAAAAATGAACCATAAAATTTAGACCACGGTGCTGTAAAAATATGTCACATGATCACCCACATTGAGTATAGCAAACCATATTTACCCTAAGTATTGGGACTTCTTATCTACTCACATACTTGTCCTAAAATTTGGAATAGCCCATTCTACAACCTGTTGATGTGCTTGAAGTATTGCTGTATGTGTGGCAAACAGTGAAGATCCAGATCAGATGCTGCATTCTGCAGCATTTGATCTGGATCTACACTGTTTGCAAAGGCCTGTCTGTCCCAATACTTAGAGTTATTACGGTAAACTTAGCTGTCTTGTGTCATGCAACTGTTAGAATGGAGCCTTATCTCCCTACCATGCCTGAGTGTGAGAAGGCAGTAACCATCCTCTTCTTTGTAAAAAAGAACAAGTCAAAATGTTGGATACCCCCAGCTACTGTAGCTTGCCATTCCTTATCATAAAAAAATGTGGGCAGTTATGTCTCCTGCAATTCTGAAATATAGGGTCAAGCCAACCCCAGTTAGCATTCTACGTAAATCTACATCGGGCCGTCATCGGCCCGTCAGCTACCCTGACGGGCCGATGACGGCCCGATATAGATTTATGTAGAATGCTGACTGGGACTATCCCTTCACACCACTGTATGATAGCACCAGCTGTATGACCAGCTTTCCTTCAATACACTGTGGTAAAAGGTCCACCAGCTATCCTATAGCATGTCCAATTGTTAAGGAAGAGCCATCCCTTTCAAAGCCTGTTTGAGATTCAGCCAGCTGTTCCTTGCCTTGCTGGGTAGGTGGTGTGGTCCACTATCTATCAATCAAGTCAGACTGTTGGCTAGAAGATATACATGTATAGTGTGAAGCCAGCTATATGTCATTATTCTAGGGTGTGTATAGAGAGCATATTTTTCAGCTAGCCATCCTGTCAGATGCAGCCAGTAATCCTTGCCGGAAGACAATGCATGATAAAGCTTTGCCTACCATACTGGAATCTGAGTTATTTCTTGCCTTGTTCAGTATGCTCTGATGCTAATTATCACCTGCCATACTGGAATATATAGAAGCTAGCTTTCCCCAACAATGAAGTTCGCTGCGAAGCAAGACATTATAGAATGTATAGAAGCTAGCTTTCCCAAACACAACTGAGTTTGTTTTGAAGCCATCTATCACCTGCCAAGCTGAAAGGTAATGGATACAACTCATGTTGGAGTATGTTATGAAATCATCTTTTAACTTCCTTGATGGTATGTTGGGATACAACAAGTTTTTCCCACCCTGATAAAATACATCTAGAAGTCAGTGATCCCCTACCATGTCCCAGTGTTGAAATGAATATGTTATCCCCTGCCTTGCCTGAGTATCAGATAAAGACATCATTACAAGAGACTAGTGCAATATTAGTGAAGAATTCTTACTGCTTTTGGATGTGTCTTATATTTTTCCTCCTGCAAACATGCAAACTACAAACTTATCACTTCTGAAAAACGCTTAATCCATTTCAGTCTGGAAACCCCTAAAAAGGTAACTGGAAAACAGGGCAGGCCCAGATCAGACACCACAGAACTTGGCATCTGATCAGGGCCTGCACTATTTGCATTAAATACAGGAATTTCAATAATAATAAAAACTGACCAGACATCCTGCTTTTGGAAATAGACCAATCCAAAGAATTGTGGAAGAATAGTCTATTCAACATACGTATATGGGTTTAAATAGTATTATCTATTCTAATTGCTATGACAGACTATTTTCCCAGTTTTACAAGCATTTAGTTTTTCTTGATTATTTATACATGGATATGTCCATTATGACCTGCACCATGCAAAATGGGCTTTGGGGCATAATGGGAACTGTAAAGACTCAGATCAGTGTGCATTTATGCAGTCTGATCAAGGCTTTCATTGCCCACTTATAATATTTGATACAGCAGAACAGATCAACAAACAGTATTATGTAGATACACAAGCTGATCTGGGTCTTTGCTATTTGCATATGATGAAAGGACCTTTTTTCATAATGCAACAACTGATCAAAAGAGCATACAAATTTACGGTAAATGTCCTAAAATTTCATACACTAAAATCACTTACAAAATACATATGCAAACAGTGTAGACCCTGATCAGACTGCTCCTAAGGAGCAGTCTGATCAGGGTCTACACTGTTTGCTATTTCACTAGGTATTATAAGAAACAACCATATACAAAACAAAATTTATGCCAATAAAGTATGGAATAAAGTGTTTGAAATTTTAGGTCATTTAGGTTAATTAAGAACCTAAACAATCAATATTCAACAACAGTTTGAGTTTCAAGTAATTAAACTGCCATTAACAAAATGCATGCTGAAAATACAGGAGTTTCTTTTGGTTGATCTCTATGGTGATTTCCATATGGTAAAAAATCTTTCTTCTGGTCATTTTCAAAGGTTTTACACTTGTAGAAATCAGCTTCTAAATAATTTCGAGGTTTTCATTTATTTTATTTTATTTTTTACAGAAAATTAATAGAGACAGAAAAATACAAAATATGGATTTATTGGGTTGAAACTTTCTTTCAGTTTTTATTACAGAGAGAAAAATGTAATTAGTGGAACCATAAAATGTCATTGTTACACCTTACTAAGCAAAAGATTATGGATCTTAAGGTGATAAATTTTTATTAGTTATAATCAATAAATTATCATCAGTGTTAACCCATTGAAGATTGTACACCCCTAAACTGGTAACTGGCAAACAGTGCAGACCCAGATCAGAGGCCTCAGAACATGACATCTGATCAGGTTTCCACTGTTTGCAAATAGTTCAACCATTTTTCTTTAGGAATATCAACATCATATAGCCTGACATACCTAAAATCAGAAATGGACTCTTCCAATATAAAGTGTGGGAGAGTTTATTCAGTCTTTGATGGGTTAATGTTCTGAGCATGCACATTAATGCTAATATAAAGGAACAAATTACATTAATGTAAAGCCTAACCATCTAAATTTACTAATGTAGTATGTCTCAGAATCATAGCAACAAGGCGCTTTTTTCATCCGAAAAATGCTGATATCTTTCTTATTTCTTCATGAAAACATATGTTGTGGTACTCATTAGAAGTGCCTCGCTGAGGCACTTCTAATGAGTACCCACAACATATGTTTTCATGGAGAAATAAGAAAAATATTATGTGGATACCCCTCTTATCTGTAGTATGTCTCTAATTCAAACTAAAAAACTTTGGCATTGGTTTATCATTTACCCCTTTTAAGGTGCATGAATACACCTGAAAATGTTGCTGCCAGTTTGCAAAGGTGGAACTTTTTGCAGATAGTAACCACCCTAGAAGTATTGGAAATATTTAAAAAATGAGGTGGGGGCGGTGTGGGGGTGGGTGGGAACTGTTCTTAAAGGGAATAATTTACTCCCAAAGGGATATTTCCATGGCAGGGCTATCATGTTGTGTTTTATCCCTTGATGATATATTCATTCTCCTTAATGCTTAGCACTCTGAGTACAAATTTTCAGCTGATAACATTTTGAAATTTTTTTCTTATTTTTCCCAGTAAACAGGATTTGACATTTCATGCAAATTGTCTCCAATACATTTCTTCTTATTTTTCCCAGAAAACAGGATTTGACATTTTATGCAAATAGTCTCCATTGGAGACAATTTACATGCAATGTCAATTTGCATCAATGTTAAAACCTGTTTTCTGGGGAAAATAGGAAAAATATTTCAATACGAGGGATGTTCGAAATGAATTGCTTATTTCTATCTGGAGACTTCAAATTTCAAGTTAGCCCAAAAGTACTCATTTCATGCCCTCGAAGTACTCCCCATGGCTAGAAATGCAAAGTTTCAGCTGATGTATCCACTTCTTGAAGGCGTCACGGTACGCTGATTTGGGCACAGTAATAAGGTACTGATGAATGGCAGATCCAAGTGCCTGTCGGGACTGGTATTTCCGCCCAGCAAGGAATGCTTTCAATTTCGGAAACAAAAAGAAATCACATGGGGCAAGGTCTGGGAAATACAGGGGGTGAGGCAAAACAGTTACTTTTTTTTTCTTCAAAAACGCCGTAACTATTGCGGAGGTATGAGCTGGGGCATTGTCATGTAGAAGACGGACATGTTTAAAACCAGTGGCAGGGCATCGTTTCTGATAATACTTTTTCAGTTTCTTCAGTACTACGTCTTTGTAGTACTTTCCGGTGATGCTTTTGCTCTTTTTCACTGACACTTTTATTGCGACTCCTTCACCAGAGAAGAAGATTGCATACAAAACCTTCTTTGTACTCAAAGAACGGGCGTTTGCTGTGTTTAGTGGCCCAGATCTTATTGCTAACCTTTCTGACGGGCTCAAAATAATGGACCCAGGTTTCATCACCCGTGACGACATTGGCAAACTGCTTTTTGTCATATTTTGGAAACATTTGAAGCAGCTTTTTGGCCACTTTAACCCATTGCCTCTTTTGCTCGTCAGTCAACAGATGTGGCACCCATCTAGCAGAAATCTTTCTGACTTTCAAATGCTTCTTCAAAATAAGGTGAACTGTTGAAAGTGATATGCCTACCTTTCGTGCAATATCACAAACTGTAAATCTGGCATCTCCTTCAATGATTTCCTTTATTTTGGAAACAATTTCTTTACGAGATGCAGATTTTGGCCTACCTGATTTCGGTGCATTTTTGATGGACTCTACACCAGACTCAAATTTCTTTTTCCACCGCCGAACTGTGTCATAAGACACACAAGAAGGTCCAAAAGCAGTAGAAATTTCAGTCATCAGCTTCTTCAAAGAACAACCAAGTTTTGAGCGAGCTTTGATGTAAGCCCGTATTTCATCTTTTTTGTCGATGCTTCTACCAACCATTTTTACTGCAGTGGTCAATGACTGCGTGTATTCAAATGGCAAATTTTATGTCTTACACTTAGTCTAACATGTACATTTATACACCATTGTGTAGATATTGAATAACCCTATAGAGGTATGTATTGGTTTTTATCGTGCCCCACGTGGATATCGAGCTAGAGGACATTAAGCAATTCATTTCGAACATCCCTCGTATGTTGTCTGCTAAAACTTTTACGCAGAGTTCTGAACATTAAGAGTAACAGCCTTGTGAGAAGGAAATACAAATATTTCCATGTCAGTTATTTTCCTTGGTGGCGTATTCATTCTCCTTAAGGGGGCTGGTTATACTCAATTTCCAAAAACTACTTCTTTTTCTCAAATAAAATAGTAACTGTTTATATTATAGTAACTGTTCATGCACACAGTTCCAGATATGGCCCTTTTTTTGAACTGAAAAAAAATACTGATATTTTTCTTACTTCTCCATGAAAACATATGTTGTGGTACTCATCAGAAGTGTCTTGCTGAGTCACCGAGGGGCTTAAATGAATACCCACAACATATGTTTTCGATGAGAAATAAGAAAAATGCAATGTGGATACCCCCTCTTATCTGGAGCTATGATACAATAGTAAAAAATAACATCTGTTCTGTTAGTAGACAGCAGAATAAAAACCAACACCAGAGTAACAGGACTACACAGTATCATACATGGGGCATCAGCAAAGTAAGATTAGTGTCAGAAGCTCTTTACATGACCCTTATCAGATGTCATAGAACACACTATCTAATGAGGATTTTACTCTGTCACTAAACTACATGGGACACCTCAGCATTGCAAAACATCCTTTTAACATTTAGCACTCTGGCTAAAATTTTCAGCAGACAACATTTTGAAATATTTTCCTATATTTCCCAGAAAACAGGATAGGACATTTAATGCATATTGTCTCCATTGGAAATTAATTGCATGAAATGTCAAATCCTGTTTTCTGGGAAAAATAAGAAAAATATCTTCAATTTGTCATCTGCTGAATTTGCTCAGATAGTGGTAATTAAAAACCTGAAATGATAATACCCCACCACTAGTGTGTGTTGGGCAGATAACTCTGTCAAAAGTTGACAAAATTTGCCCATTAGCAATCCCAAACCAGATTTCACAATATCAATGCGCATACCGAACTTGGTAAAAATCCATTGATATTTACTCAGGTTATCGTCCAGAAACCAAAATACCAACATGTGGTGGGCAGGTAACTCTTTCAAAAATTGATGAAATTTGCCCATTAGCAATCCCAAACCAGATCTACATAATATCAGTAAATATACCACATTTGGTGAAATTCTACTGATATTTCCTCAGTGTCATCTTGAAATGAAAACACAAATGAGTGCAGCATCTGATCAGGGTCTACACTGTTTGCATTAGATACAGGAATTTTTATAAAACATAGTAATAATAATAAAAACTAACCCAACACCCTGCTTTTGGAAACAGACCGGTTCAAAAAGTTGTGGTAGAAGAGTCCACTAGGTGTAAATGGGCTTAAGGTCAACTCTTACAAAGTCCACAACTATAAGTAAAACAGTACATACCAATGTGACAGAGGTTAATATAGCACCATCCAACATGTCTTCTCCTATTGCTCCTATACTGGTGCTGGTGGGTAGAGGAAAATTACGGAAGAATTTCCACAGCACCATTAGTCTCTTGTCAGAGATGTTCACTTCAAATGTTGGTAAAGTTGTTATCACTTTTTGTCTGAAAAAATCAATATTTGATAAGAATCATTTAAGAAATTCTGTTACATAACATTTAGCTCTGGCACCGATTGTTTCAGGTGCCAGAGCTAAATGTTATGTGACCATTTATTGATGGATAGACAAAACTGATGAATAAACACATGAATAAATATATATGTAAAACCAGAACCCAGTGACACTCCTGCTACCTAAACAGATGCAACAAAATCAAAGTACCAGTAAACACTAAGACTGATGCACCTATAAGTACTGATAAACAAACAAAGTCAACAGACTGTGAAATACATGCCAAAGTTCTACATTATTATTGCAACTGCAGTTGCAAGACAAGAGCAGGTTAAGAAATCAGTTATGTAACTATTGCTTGTCACAGCTAATATCAATTTGCAAAAAGTAGAGCTTAACACTATGGCTGAAGCAATTAAGTTTGGAAAAAACAAACAAGGTCAACAGACATTATATTGTTCATGATCCCAATATCAACTAGTAACCTGATCTAGAATTAACCTTTGATTTTCTCCTCAGTACCAGACATTATTATCCCCACTATTTTTGATCACCTTGATCTGTATGTCCATTATACTATCTTCTATTACACCAATGGACAGATTTTAACCAAATTTCCTGTATGCTTCTCCATCTGTAACAGTCACATAATACCATATTGATTTTTACCCACTCCTAGGGTCTGGGGCAAAGATCAATAGCTCAATTCTGGGGACCTTTTGTGGCATCTCCTCCTACACCAATGGGCAGATTTCAACCAGTTTTGCTGTATATCTTTCCCATGCACTGCAGTCATGCAATACCACATAGATCCTCCAACTCCACATGATAGTGTAAGGGTGGTCCAAGGTCTGTTAACCTTTCTTTCAAACTACTGCATGAATTTCAGCCAATATGCTGTATATCTTCACCACCAACTATATTCATGTAACACAATCAATTACTGTTAGATCTGACAGCGGATTAGTGTTTTCTTTTGAAGTACTATCTCATTCATTTAAATTTGATAATCCACTACTAAGTCACATTATCTTGCCACTGCACTGACCAGTCCTCACTCTGATTTATGCTGTACACTGAATAAAATACAAAACTGAATGGTAGACAGAAAATGGCTATTGATATGAAGTGACTTTTGATTAGAGATACCTTTAGAGAAGAAATTACTATGCAGTGTGACCCATTTAATCTGGATGTATTACAGACAACATGCATTACAGGGCCCATTTGTTCAAAACTTTACTATGCAGTGTGACCCATTTAATCTGAATCTATTACAGACAACATACATTACAGGGCCCAGTTGTTCAAAACTTAATGAAGTTGTTAGCTAATGTGACATTAAAATTTCTATCTTGAAATACGGCAAATACATTGACATTTTTTGCTGAAAAAATCTGAGTAGCTTTTGCACTGCAGCAAAAATATCAATGTATTAGAAAATACCTTAGCTACAACAGTTAACAAGTTTGTCATTATCAAACTCGTTAAGCTAATGATGCTTTGAACAACTGTATCCAGATCAATAATATTTTAAAACCTATAACAAAGTTATTTTTTAACCACTCAGAGTTGTTCTCTTAGAACTGTGGAACTAATGTTTTGTTTACAGTTTCAAATTTTCAAATAAGACAAATAACACAAAATAAACCACCTCTGAAAAGCATGTCAATAAAACTCAACAAGTTATAATAGACTGTGACAGCCAAGGGTTTAAATACCTTAGCTGGCCTATATATAAATATGGACAGGGTAACTTTTTATCAGTCCATTTCATTGCTTAAATGATTTCTAAAATTGTTGGCAGAAAGGTAAACAGAGCAGATCCTGATAATATTGTTCCCCTAGGAGCAGACTGATCTTATATTGTCTGCTCAGGTCTGTCAGTCCAAATATTTAGGTAAAAATAGTTGATAAAAGACACTCACTGTGGTAGTTGTTTGTAATCTGGTTTCACAGAGTTGTAAAAATCCAGAATCAATTTCATACTTGGCAATATATGGTACTCTGATGTTGGTTGGATCTGAGCTGTATGCCAGTCATCACCTGTTCATAAAATTAATGTTAAGAAATGATAAGTGTTATCCTATCAAATACAATTACAACTACATGTGCAAACCCACTTCAACCTGAGTCATGTCAAGAGAGAAGGTGTCTTTGAGCATGTGAGGAATGAGCAAATGCCACTCATCATTTATCTATCTATCAGTACTGAGTCAATCATATGTTGATCATAAGCATTATGTGCCTCCATTTTGTTTGTTTGTGTTGAGGTTTTACGGCCCAGTCAACACAATGGGGTCATGTCGAGCGCGGTCAGTTTACCTAACCACACGTTTATTGGGATGTGCCTCCATACCAACTGATTAGAATTGTTGCTGTTCATTGACACTTTCTACAGTATCCAGTTCTTCCATAAGCAGACAGCAAAAGCCCACATCAGACTGTACAGCTGCACAGACTGATCTAGACCCTCAGTGTCCATATAAGCATTGAGGAAACATTTTGTCTATTCAGCTCTGTCTATTACTTAAGCCTCATAGATCCTGATCAGACTAAATATGTAAGCAGGCTGCTCTAAATCTACATCTCCATCTATAACACCATATGGGCCGTGCCATGCAAAAACCTGTCTTTGGGCATATGCGGACAGCAAAGGCCCGGATCAGCCTGTGCATCTGCACAGGCTGATCAGGGCCTTGGCTATCTGCAAACAGAATCACTGAACACTATAGAAGGTATCAATAAAGAGTAAATGCCTGAATGAGACTTTGCTCATGCAAGGGATGAATCTGAATCAGTGCATTTTGGACATGTTTGAAGACACCTTTTTGTTTGGCAAGGCCCATATCAATGCGCTTGTAACACATCATTCATCCATACCACCATTCCAAAATACCATATCTACCTTAAGCATTGGGACATCATATCTACTCACCTACTTGTCCTAAAATTTGGAATTGCCAATTCTACTACTTGTTGATGTGCTTAAAATATTGCTGAATGTGTGGCAAACAGTATAGACCCTCATCAGATGCCACATTTTGTGGCATCTGATCTGGGTCTTCACTGGTTGCAAAGTCCTATCTGTCCCAATATTAAAGTTATTATTGTACTAAGAAATCATACATTCTTATCCTAAATTCCAAACACCTCTGTTTGCCTACCTGATGAAAAGTACCATGTAAACAGTGCAGACCATGACCCAAAAGTTTGTGATCTTGTTAAATACTGTTTGCTAAAACATGTCTGTCCCAAACATTCAGGGTAAATATGGTAAAATTGAGTGAACTAAATATAAGAGAATTTGCTGTCTAAATGCCATGCTCTACTGCAGCTCAGTCTTGCACCTTTCTTCTCAAACCCATATATGATGTATGGATACACCTGAAAGACTTTGCTGTCATTTTCAAAGGGAGACAAATTTTCAGCCAGAATGTTACCTCCCTAAGGTTAAAACCTTTCAAGAATAGGGCTACACTTTAAAGAAAAACAATTGCTCCCAAAGAAATCTTCTATTTTTTCTTTCAGAGTATTCCCCAGTGATATGGGAGACAAATACAGTTGACTCTCACTATCTCGACCTAGCTTATCTCGAATAACTGCTTATCTTGAAGTAAAAATCTGGTCCCTGCCTAAACATGAAAATCTAACAACATGTAAAAATATTGTGGAAAAGAGGAAATTTCTCCTCTTTTCCACAATATTTTCAATATATCTTTAACTTCAAGAGTCCAATTACACATACATTTGTTAAATGTAGTTAATCAAATTAGTTTTTCCTCAATTCTGCAAATCTGATATGTCGAAGTAGGGATATGTCAAAGTATTTCAGACAATCCCTTGGAATTAGAGATAACGAGAGTCGACTGTATTTGCATATCAGAGTTATTTCCCTTGGAGGTGTTTCCGTCACAATGTAACCTGTCTTAAGCAAGCTCCTTTGGGAGGTCAATAAAGTGGTTGCTTAAGACAGCTGCTTGCTAAATTCTAGGTACTGAGTTCCTATTAATTTGTCTCTTGAAGGATATGAAAAACTGTTTCCTTCAAATGCAGAAGATTGTTTAATACAGGTGGTTTCTATGACATGCTTGTGCCTACCTGAATCTGCCAGCAGTACCTTTACATCAGTGATTGTAATGTTGAACTGGTCATACAATCTTGATGCTATTTCTGACTCAGAAAGATTACCATGCTGAAATCAAATCAATTAGCAAAATGGATCTTTGTTGTGTAGCAAAATATTACCCAAACATTTGTGAATAATATGTACAAGTATTTTATTTCATACTGAACTTTTTCTACTTCAAAAAAGTGATATCTGGTAATTAAGATTAAGATTTTATCACATCATAAAGCTTTTCAAAGTGGTAGTCTTCACAGACTCTCGTTCTGAATGAATCAGAATGCCTTAAATTGCCCTCGTCCTGCTGGTCCCAGATATGCCCCACTTTTGCAAACAGTGCAGATCCAGATCAACTGGCTTCTTCAGAAGCCAATTGATCTGGATCTGCACTGTTTGTCATTTCAGTATGTGAATTTGTATCAACAACCTGGATCAAGTAATCTGATTAGCTGACAATTAGAAAAGGGTGTGGCATCTTAATTTATTCAGCATGACAAGGGTTAACATTTTCATGGACCATCTCCAAGGCCCTTTCAGGTGATAACTGCAACAAAAATTATGTATAATCTGGTATTTTTGTACTGAAATCTACCACACTAAGAAGATGCCACTGAATACCCACAAGAGAAGTTTTGGTGCAAAATAAGAAACAAAATGTCTTCTGAATGTTCCCTTTAATCTGGTTCAATGCTCTATCATACAATGACCAGGTTTATACATACAGGATTTAAACTATGCACCAACTGTAGTCTCATTGACTACTGTCTTAAAATTAACATGACTGCACATGATCTCACCTTCATTAACTCCTGTCCTGCTGAATAAATTAAGATGCCACACCTAATTCTAATTTTCAGCCAGTCAGATTACTTGATCTGGATTGTTGCTATAAATTCGCATACTTAGTGGCAAACAGTGCAGATCCAGATCAGTTGGCTTCTTCAGAAGCCAACTGAGCTTGATCTACAATCTGTTTGCAAAGGCAGGGTATATCTGGGTTGAGCAGGACTAGGGTTAAAATAAAGTCCAATTTTCCTGGGTATTTCTAATCACTCTACTTTATTTACAACTATATAGTTTGGCCACATAACTTTTGTGGAGACTGATCATGAAATTAACTGCTACAGTCATTCTCTCCCTTTCACTAATTCATAAAGGGCAGCCATTACATTAGTGCTAGTTTCATGACTTAGAGGACTAAGCCTGCTCAGGAAAGAGTGTGAGGAGGTTAAATGACCAGACTGACATGACCTTAGTAGTGTTGCCAGGACTGTAAAACTCCAAATCAAAATCAAAATTATTTAGCACTAGAAAGTTTCACATTTCAACCAGTAGTATGTTCACTGTTAATTTTTAATTTTGACTTATGGTAACAGATGGGTATCATGCACCTATATAACAACTCATCAGTAAAAATAAAACTGACTTTGCAGGAATTAATAATATAAAGATTTTATGACATCATAAAGCTTTTCATAGTGGTAGTCTTCACTGACTCTCACAGCAGTAAAACAAATAATAACAATACACTGAGCCATAATTACCTGAAATATTTGGACATTCTAAACCCTTACAGTATTTTGTTCTTAAATCTGTAAAAGTCCATCTTAAATCTGTTAAAGTCCATTTTAACCCAATTAAGCCTGGCATCCCATAAAAGGGAAATTGGCAAACAGTGTAGAACCAGATCAGACACCACAGAATGCAGCATCTGATCAGGGTCTACACTGTTTAAGTTCATATATTTCTAAAAAACATGACAATAATAAAAATGAAGTTTTTTTAAAAGTAAAACATATTTTAACGAGTAATACTTAACCTATAGATAATGTGCTATTCTATTCTGTTATTCACCCCCTCCACAGAAAAAACGACCTTTCAGTCGTTATAAAGTCTTAATTCAGAAGGTCCCTTTAACAGTTACCTGTATGACGTAGTTCCTCCCGCTCAAATGATCACGTGTCAGTTTCTTTTATGTGTAAAACAATACACAATTAGGAGAAAGGAGCGAGGGAAGGGAGGTGGGACGATAAATACTTATCTATAGGTTAAGTATTACTCGTTAAAATATGTTTTACTTTTAAAAAAACTTCATTTTAACTTCGTAATACATTAACCTATAGATAATGTGCTAGAATTTGTAGAATAGGAGGGAGGATTTCTCCTAATAAGTTAGTCCCAACTTCTGAATTAAGGCTTAATAAAAGGATTTATTTTTTTTTTATATATATATAATGAGGACATAATTAGTGCTTAAGGCAATAATAAGATCCTTTAACCAAGGATAAAGTAATCCAGGGTTAACATATATATATAATAAAGATATAATTAGTACCTCTCTAGTATAGCATCAGGTCTAGGGGGGCTGTTGACGTTGTCTACACATCCATAGCTGATTGCTGTTGGCCCCCCACCACTTTTTTGGGCCACTACAATGGGGCCCAAACTTTGGAGATTCTGTGCTTGTTGAGACATGTCTCTGAGATAGAATTTGGCAAAAGTTGATGAACTATTCCAAACCGCTGCTTGAAGTATATCATTGAGAGGAACTTTGTCGAAGAAAGCCCAAGAAGAGGAAAGAGCTCTAACTTCATGAGCTTTGATTTTAAGGAAAGAGATATCTCGTTTAGTGAGTTTCCTATAGGCAAGTTTAACAGTGTAAGATATCCATCTCGAGATAGTATCTTTAGAGATATCCTTATTGCCTTTAATAGGAAGAAAAAGTCTAGTTCTATTTTGGCGATAAGAGCTAGTCATTTTGAGATAGAATTTCAGAGCCCTAACGGGGCAAAGAAGTCTGTCAGTATGTTCCCATTTACATATTCGAGCAAGACTAGGAACAACAATAGGATCTGGTTTAACAGAAGGAAGCTGGTTTTTTGCTAAAAAACCAGATTTAAGAATCAAGGAAACTGAACCATCAGATTGATTAAATCTTAAATGTTGTGAATCCATAGCTAGAGCATGTATTTCACTACACCTTTTAGCAGTGGCAAGAGCTAAGAGAAAGGCTGTCTTAATAGTAACGTGAAATTTAGAAGCCTTATCAAGAGGTTCAAAAGGTGGTTTTTGTAGACATACTAAAACCCATGATAAGTCCCATTTAGGTGTAAGAGATCTTTGTACTGGTCGTTGAAGTTCAAAGGATCTGATAAGTTCAGATAAAACTGGATTAGATCCGATTCTATTACCAGTTTTGAATTTTAAAGTGTTAGAGATCATAGATCTATAACCTTTAATAGTACTAATCTGACATTTCTTTTCCGAAAAAAGAAAGATTAAGAAATCGGCTATAACTGTAATAGGGGCCGAGATCGGATTAACCTTTTTTGTATGACACCAATTAGAGAAGATGGTCCATTTTGCATCGTAGACTTTTTGTGTAGATGCTCTTCTTGATCTGGAGACAAAATCTGCAACGTTTTGTGAAAATTTCTTATCTCTGATTGATTGTTTGATAACTCCCAAGCGTGAAGGTCGAGAATTGGGAGGTTTTGATGTACAATTGTGTTGGGGTTTAACGACACGTCAACCCTTGAGGGTCATTTTGTGTCGTCTCCCAGAGAAAGGGAGAAAAGAGATAGAAGAGAGAGTAGAGGAGATGAAAGAGAGGGACAGGGAAGAAAGAGGAACAGGAAAGAAAGTAGAGAAACAGAAGAAATAAAAACATTCCCCCTCTTCCCTTACCCACTACAAGGATAGCAGGCCTTGCCCAACTGTAAGCCAATATCAGTTGGACGCCCCAGTGATGTAAGATACACAGCACCTTCGCACCACCCGACCACCCCTTTTGATGTACAAATCTTCCTTTGGATTGAGTCAGTAGTCTTGGAATTAGTGGCAGACAAATCGGAGCTGACACTAATAGAAGAAGTTCTGAGAGCCACTGTTGCTGTGGCCAGAACGGAGCTATGAGAACTATTCTGCACTGATGTTGTCGGATTTTCTCTAGAACAGCAGGTATCAGAATAAAAGGAGGAAAAGCATATGCATGAAGATGATTCCAGTCCATGGACAGGGCATCTATCGCTAGTGCTTTGTAGTCTTGTACTGGAGAGACATATAATGGGAGTCTGTGGTTGAATCTTGTCGCAAACAGATCCACATTTGGGAAGTTGAGCATCTGGAATACTGAATTCGCAACTGTTTGATCCAGAGCCCATTCTGTCTTGATAGGTTTGTCTAGTCTTGAGAGGCGGTCTGCAAGAATGTTGAATTTGCCTGGGATGTGACGTACTCTGATAACTATGTCTTGTTCCAGGCACCAATTGAGTGTTTTCCAAACTTCTACGCAAAGATTGGGGGAATGAGTGCCACCCTGTTTGTTGATATATGAGACCACCGTTGTGTTGTCTGTGGATATCATGATGCAAGAATGGTGAATAAATGTTTTGGCTTGTTTCAGTGCTAATCGTATGGCCATCATTTCTAACATATTGATATGGAGCTGGGATTGGTTTTCTGTCCAGCGACCATGAAAGGACAGTGTTGTCGGCTCTAAATGAGCTCCCCATCCGTAATGACTGGCATCCGTATAAAGGAAGAATTTGGGGTCTGGAGGATGGATTGAAGTCCCTGTCTCGAATCGAATGGGGTTTATCCACCATTGTAAGTGAGATCGAATCATGCCGTTTATCGAGATCGGGTGATCGAGAGGAAGAATATGAGGTTTCCAGACTGACAGCAGGCACATCTGAAGAGGACGTAAGTGCAGTCTGCCCAGGAGAACAAGGTCTGCTGCAGCACTGAGTTTGCCCAAAAGAGAAAGGAAAGTTTGTGCCGATACATGTTTTGCTGACATTATTTTCTTGATTGTTAGAATTAGGTTCTGTACACGATCCGCTGGAACCCTGACTAAATTTTGTTGCGTCAGAAATTCCATACCTATGAAGGTGAATTTCTGAGCAGGAAAGAGGTCTGACTTCTTGAGATTTGGCAGAAAACCTAGGCTTTGAATAGTTTGAATGCAAATCTTTGTCTGAGTAATCAGACGGTTGTGAATCAGATTTTTTATCAGCCAATCGTCTAGGTATGGAAAAACTGATATGGCACGTTGGCGTAGAAAAGCTGCAATAACGTCCATCAGTTTCGAGAAAATTAACGGACTTAGGGACATTCCGAACGGTAGGGCCGAAAAGTGATATACTTGATCTTCGTGTACGAAACGAAGATACTTCCTGGATTGACGATGTATCGGCACATGTAGATATGCATCTGTTAAATCTATGGAGACAGCCCAATCGTTGAGTCTCATCGATTGTCTTACCGATTTGACTGTCTCCATTTTGAATGCTTGTTTCTCTATGTAACGGTTTAATAAAGACAGGTCTAATATTAAACGAAACTTTCCGTTCTTTTTTGGCACAAGGAATATCCGGGAATAAAAGCCGGGAGTTTCCGGATTCTGTACCCTTTCCACTGCCCGTTTGTTGAGAAGATTTTCGATCTCTTCTCTGAGAAACGGGGAGGAGGATTGACTCATTCTGATCGGAAAAGATGACAAAGGAGGAATTTTGATGAATGGTATCCTGAATCCGTTTCGTACGATAGAGAGGACCCATTTGTTGTCTGTTATTTCCTCCCATTTTTCCGCAAAATGGGCCAATCGTCCTCCCACTGGAATGTCCGCGAGCGGAAGAGCAGGCAGTGGAAAGGGCGGGCCTTCATAATCTTGCGGAGGAAGAGGCAGGTTTAGAGGAGGGGAACTGACGGATGTTACCAGTCCTCTTGATATTATCTTTCTTAATGTGAGAAGAT
Organism: Anodontia alba; assembly: GCA_964016985.1. NCBI lineage: Eukaryota > Metazoa > Mollusca > Bivalvia > Lucinida > Lucinidae > Anodontia > Anodontia alba. Next base: position 101,986,211 of record OZ024824.1, read on the forward strand.
GAGCTTTGAGGAATATTTTTGGACCTATACGACTGCGTAGGTTTAGGTCTGGATGTTGTTTGTTTAGCAGGATATTTAGGTATCTTGAAAGCTCTGCTCTGCGAAGGAGGCTTATAAGAATGAGATTGTGACTGAATGGATGTAGAAGCTAGAAACCTTTGCTGTTGAGCTTCGAAGTTTGATTTAGCTATTTCTTTTATCCTGCCGTCAAATAAGGATTTTGAGTTAATAGGAGCGTTCCTTAACTCGTATGTGGAATTGTCGAGTAGTAGTTTAGACGAAGCTAGGGCTGCGTCCCTCCTAGCTTGGAATAATTCAGTAGTTAAAAGTGTAGACATGGCAGTAGCATGTTTAATCGATTTGGCTACGGCCTCCAGAAGTCTGGAAAGGGCCGCAACCGACATCGATTCCTGTTGTAATGAAAGGAAGGCAGCTGAAGAAAATAGATCAGCATGAGAATTAATAGCGACTAGTTTTCTAGCCTTCCTTTCCCATGCTTCTAGATTCTTGAGCGGAATAGAAGCTCTTCCTTTATTAGAAATGTCTAGGAGCGACGCATCCGCTTCTAATTGAGGGATATTATCAGTTGGCAAATATTGGTTTTGGCTCTTGTAGAATTTAGTCGGAGCAAGAGCCGAAACCAAGCTTTGCGGACAAATCCAATCTCTTGAACATTTGTCCGATTCTAGTCTATTTTGAATATATTTTGTTGTATTTTGTACTAATTTGGATTGTGGGAGGACAAGTAATGGAGTGGAACGAGACTCCATTAATTGTTCGATCCCAGAGAGAGGTTTTAATGGAGCTTGATCCTGCTGAGTTTTGGGGCATAACTCAGGAGGAAGAAGCCGGAAGACCTCGTTAATCGCACGATCAAATGACCAGACTTCGGATTCAGTTTCCGAATCTGACTCCTTATTCTGTTGAGTGAGATTCGGCTGAATCTGATCGTAATTAATAGGTTGATTTGTGATTTGACTAAAATTAGTCTCCTCAGGTTGTATTGGAGTTGGCGTTTGAACAACCTGGGGAGATTTATGAGCCCTTGTATATCTACCAATGTCAAGTTGAGATTGGGAGGAATTTGATGAAGAAGAAGGCGTCATCGATCGTCTTCTTCTCTTTTTATGAGAGTGCTTAGATCTCTTTGAATTTTTCTTTCGCCGAGAAGAACTCAGAGTCTGATCTGGAAGTAGAGATAGAAGAAGAGGACGATCGATGTCTTCTTCTCTTTTTAGATTTATGCTCTCTTTTAGACTGATCCTTCCTTGAAGGTCTGGAGATAGGTAAATCATTTGAATTTGGAGGCTCAATCATTACACTCGGATCTGAGACCTGCGAAAAATCAGGTTCGAGTGGAATAATCTGTCTAGAGGAAGAAGCTGGATTAGGAAGTTCTAGTCTATTAGAACGTTCGTAACCAGGAATAAAGACATTGGATAGTCTGTGGACACTACCCTGTGAAATATGGCTACTTATGGACGGAGCATAGCTTTGTACAGGCACATTTATAGGAATATAACCAGGCGGAATTTGTGTTTGTAGGTCATACGGGAATGACTGTAAACCCATGCCTGGTTGACTGGAGCCTAGTTGACTGGTGCCTGGTTGACTGGTGACTGGTTGACTGGTGACTGGTTGACTGGTGACTGGTTGACTGGCGACTGGATGAACGGAGATAAGTTGCCCAGTGACTGGATGACTGGTGACTGGTTGACTGGTGACTGGTTGACTGGTGACTGGTGACTGGTGACTGGTGACTGGTGGGCTTAGTGCCCGGTCAGACTCTGTCCGCCAGGCTGCCACCTTGATGGGTCCTGCCCCGAGCAGTAAAGCTATGAGGGGCGGTGCTCCCATCAACTGTCCCGTTGTCAGACATGTCTGACTGGGACTTCTTGGATTTCTTTGATTTCTTCTGTTTTCTCTTCTGCGTCATAACTGATTTTCTAGTAGCATGAAGGCGTCTTCTTTCTGCTAGGTTCCAAACTTTTTCTGTCCAGGAACTACAAATATAACACGGAGAGATACGTGTGCAAGAATTACAAGTTAGACAAGATAAATGTGTATCCCATTTAGCTTTTAAATGGCCACAGTTGCCGCGGGCGAAATGCATCGACTGACGCGGAAACAAAGGAAGAAATTTAACATTGAGAAAACAAGAAATCTAAGATCGATATTTCGAAAATAAGTACATAGATAGTAGAAGGAGTGAATATAGAACCAGAGAAAGTCAAGAATATAAAAATTTTAACCGTGTAGAATAATTTTAATCCATTTTTTCTAACACAGAATAATAATCCTTGAACATTCAAAGTCCACAGAAAAGAAACTGACACATGATCATTTGAGAGGGAGGAACTACGTCATACAGGTAACTGTTAAAGGGACCTTCTGAATTAAGACTTTATAACGACTGAAAGGTCGTTTTTTCTGTGGAGGGGGTGAATAACAGAATAGAATAGCACATTATCTATAGGTTAATGTATTACGAAGTTAAAATTAACCAGGCCCCCATATATAGGAAATGAACTTTTCTAAAGAGTTAAAGTAGAAGAAACCACTTAGCATAAATGGGTTAAATCTGTAAAGTCCATCTGACTATCTGAGGATGCTTCCAAAAAGTGCTGGTGGATTGGCAAACAATTTAGGTTCAGATTAAACTGCACAAGACACTATATGCTTAGGCATGTCTGTCTGAATATGTAAAATAATAAATATGGTACACATTTTAGTCATAGCTCCAGATAAGGCACTTTGTTTTCAACTAAAAAGTTTTGACATTTTTGCTTCTTTCCAAAAACATGCCTATTCAAATATACTGAAAATTTTACCACCAAAAATGAAAATTTTCAGATAAAAAAAATTCTGATATTTTTCATATTTCCACTCAAAACATAGATTGTGGGTACTCATTAGAACTGCCTCTGCAAGGTGGTTCTAACAAGTACCCACAATCTATGTTTTGAGCAGAAATAAGAAAAATAATGTATACCCCTGTAAACCTCAGTTTTACTATATAAAAGTGGGGTGTAAGTGGGTCAAAATTATGTAGGTATTGAAATGTTTCTCCACAAAAACATGTGTTGTAGTTACTCAATAGAATTGCTTCATCAAGCTGCTTCTAATGAGTTTCTACAATGTATGTTTTTGTGAAGAAACGAGGAAAATAATAACCTGGATACTCCTCTTATCATTTACCTCAAGAGAGTTGTCTTTTGGCTGTAGTTCACTCTTTATCTGTAGCATACCCAGGTCAGCAATCAGAACATTTCCTCCTCTAGAACAATACATGATTATGTCAGTTTACGTCCTTGTACAAAGAACATTTAACAACTAGTGGAAACATTTAATTCTCTGCAAAAAGTAAACCTGTTACATATATGTATTATACATCATATGGACTGTGTCAAGCAAAATAGTGCCTTCGAGCATACGCAAAATGTGTGGACTGCATATGGAGGTTAGCTTAAACAATGCTCAAAATGGTCATTTACAGTGGTCAAAAGTGGCTACAACTTTTGGTAAAAAATGTTCCAATATCTTTCTGGACCAAAAGTAAACTCAGATTCAGATGTGACAAATTCACATGAAGCAAGTCATGTATTGCTTTGCTGTATGGAAAAAAGACCTCTATAATATGAGAACAAGCCCATTATAACTCCTTTTCTTCACAAAATCTATGCCACAATACATTTCATTCCTCAGCCTAAATGTATTCAAACTAGCTCTGCATCTGAGACACAAATTCAATATTATCCCAAATATAATTAACAGTGATGAGCTCATTGGCCAGCCTCCCAACTTTGCAGTAGGGTGAGTCACTATGCTTTCAGAAAACTTCTTTCTGCAAGGTTTTGACAGTATGTAGGTGAATAGTAGCGACCCAGAGATGCGAATCTGCAGGCTGATCTGGACTTCCATTGTCCTCAACTGCACTGAAGATAACCCATATAATCTAAGTCACTAACCTGTGCAGGGTGCCAAACTCTGGTATCACAATATAGGGAGACTTCATGTTTACTGCTACATGGAATGTCTGAAATAATGGCAGAAATAAATCTCTTATGATAGCTCTTCACTTTAAAAAAAGCATTTCTGCCAGAATTCTGACTCTTTGCAAATAAACTGAAGACAGGTCTTTAATAATATATTTAATAACTTAGAGTAAATAATTTGACCTATTTTACTATGGCAAAACTTCTAAATGTTCATACCTTTTAACTCAGTGAACAAACCAAAAACTGTTGTTGCATACATGTAGGTAGTTATGACAAAAAGTTTCATATTAAATCATGACAAAACTTTGCAACTTTTCATATTTGTAGTGATGGGTCAAATGAGAAACAGCTTTCTGAAAGATAGCAAAAACAGAGTATGGTAATTGCCCTAAAATTTCGAACACATTATTCAATACTGTTTTGGACTAAATTTTTTTCCTTTAATGCAATTGCTTCTTAAAATACTTGGTAAAATGGCAAACAGTGCATACCCCGATCAGACTGCTCCTTAAGGAGCAGTCTGATCTGGATCTGCACTGTTTGCCTATGACATTTTGTTAGAAACTTTGGTGTATGATTATTTGGGGTTTTACTTTGCTACCAGTGTTCTGGTAGTTATTTCAAGGCAACAGAATGGTGATAATGAAAGGCTGTGGTAAATGAATGAAAAGCCATAGTCATAAGATGAATTCTGCCCCTAGTAGGATTTGAACCCAGGACCTCAGAACCTACAGAAATGTTGGTAGTGCTAACCACTGCCATGTGAATGCTCACATGTTTGTAGAGGTTCTCATAAATATAAAAATAATATATAAAAAAAAAAAAATACAAGCAACCATAAGAAAGTCATACCGTATGTTGTTCTATTGCATATATGAGCCCAGCCTGACTTATCTTGGCCACCTTCTGCAGTGTTTCAATAGCTGTTGTCTTCATGTCAATACTTCCGCTGGGTAGTTGGAAAAATGCCTTTACTTCACATATGGAATGCTGAAAAATTAGGAATTACATATTATAGTAAACAATGATGACCATAGCTCTAGACAAAGTACCCTACTGTTTTTCAACCAATATATTTAATAGTTAACTTATGTCTCCACAAAAGCATATTGTATATAAACTATGTACTGGGACACCTTATCTACTTAACATACTTGTCCTATAAGTTGAAAAAGTTCATTCTTCTACCTGTTGCTGTCTATTGCAGTACGTATGGCGAACAGTGTAGATCTTGATCAGATGCCATATTCTGCAGTGTCTGCTCTGGGTCTACATTGTCTGCAAAAGCATATATGTCCCAATACATAAGGTTATTACAGTACATTGTGGTATAGAAACACCTTACCAAAGAATCAACTCACATGAAATATCACCCTATTTTCTAAGAAAAATATCAAACACTTGCATATGCTTTTTTTATCGTCAGTGTATCAAGGCTACACTCTAGATATGATGTTTTTTGATAGCTTTATTCATAAAAAAATAGTGATAGTTTTTCTTATTTCTCCATAAAAACATAATGATGCCATGGTATTTTTTAGAAATGCCTGAATCAGGCACATCTAGTGAGTACCTAGAATTTATAATTTTGTGTAGAAATAAAAAAATATATCTGGACATTCATAGTATCTAGAGCTCTGTTTAAGCAAATAATCAGATTATTTTAGGGTTTGTAAAGCCTTGAAACTGTCAGATGAAACTAGCAAGAATGCAATTTTCTATTTGTTATGCAATAACAGTACAAATCTGTCTGGGCTATTCTAGTGTAATGAAATGACAATACTGTATGTGTTACATCAAACAAAATAAGAGGGCCATGATGGTCCTGGATAGCTCATCTGAGCTCAAGATGTTATATATCTTGTGTCCTGGGTATGACGTAAAACTGCATCCAGCTGTGACATTCAACATGAGTGTGGGAATGTGAGGCTGCCCTCTATCATAGTTGCCTCCCCACCTTCAGGGTAATGAGGCTGCCACAACCTGGGTGGCAGAGCTAGGCAGCAATCATCTACAGACTGATGGCTTGGTGTTCTAGCTATTGTGGTTTGGCAGACGATCCTTTCTTTATAGGACAACGGCAAAGCACACTGCCCGAGTGCGGAAACGGCGCACATACTCAGATGCCGTAAAAGAACTGAGTTGGGATGTCAGCTAGGACAGGCGATCCCGTAAAAAACAATCGTTCCAAAAATTTTACATGGCAAGAAGAAAAATAGGTTCAGAGTTAGGCGGTGCCAACAGACATTCTGTTGGTAATGTCTCCTGCTTGGCCTCCTGTCAGGTGTGGGAGGCAGGGTCGGGCCATTGTGGTGAATCCAGCAAGCACCTGAGGAAATTCAGGGTGGGAACACTCAATGTGAATGCCCTGAGAAGAAGAGTTTGCGAGGTAGTAAAAAACACTATCCCGCAGGAAAAGGGATGTCTGCTGCATTCAGGAGACCAGATACCGTGGTGGCAGCTGCAGCACAATCAAGGGCAAGGACACCAGGTACAAGCTCTACTGGTCAGGAAATGACAAAGGCACTGCTGGTGTAGGAGTGTTTGTGGCAGAAGAGTGGATAGAGAAAGTTTTTGAGGTTCAGAGAGTCTCCGACAGAATTATTTTAGTGAAACTCATAGTCGGCCAGCGTGTGGTTACCTTTCTGTCTGTGTATGCCCCACAGAGTGGTCTAAGTGATGAGGTTAAGGACCTGTTCTTTGATCAGCTGCGTGCTGTGACTGCCAGGATCCCAGCATCAGAATTTCTGATCCCATGTGGAGATTGGAATGGCCATGTTGGCCGTGCAGGCACTGGATACAGGGAAGTGCATGGTGGGATGGGGTATGGCAGGCCGGAACCAGATGTTGAGGGTGAGAGAATCCTAGAGTACGCCCTAGCATTTGACCTGCTTATTGGGAACACATGTTTCAAGAAACGTGACAGCCATCTCATCACATACAAGTCTGGAAACATAGCCACACAGATAGACTTCATCCTTTTCCATAGGACCATGCACAAACTTGTCACAGATGTAAAAGTGATCCCTGGTGAGGAAGTAGCTCTGCAACATCAGCTTCTTGTATGTGACATGAGGATTGATGTGCCTCCAAAATCCAAGCGCAAGTTCACCCCTCGCCTCAAAGTTTGGAAGCTTAAAGACCCTCAGACAAGCAATCATTTCCAGGAGGTCTTCAACTTGCATGTGAGCACATCTGCAGGTGTAGCTGATGGGGCCACTGAGGATATCTGGAACAACATCAAGACTGGACTGCTCCAGACAACTGAGGAGGTATGTGACACAACTCCGCCACACCGTTGGATTTGTGAAACCTGGTGGTGGATGAACACGTGGAAAAGGCCATTGCTGCCAAGTGGACAGCTTTCAAGGCCTGGAAGGCTGGTAAAGGCACTAGGGCATCATATGATGCAGCCAAACGAAATTCCAGACATGCAGTGCACCATGCTCGTCAAGAAGCCGACAAGGAGGTCTACGAGAATATTGACCCCAAGTCTTCAGAACTCTACTGCCTTGCTAACCAGTTTAGAAGAGAGAACACTGATGTTGTTGGTGACAAACCTGTGAAGAATGATGCAGGAGAGATGTCAATGAGTGAAGACTCAAAGCAGAAGGCCTGGCTGGAGCACTACCAAAGGCTTCTCAATGTTGAGTTTGACTGGGACCCAGACCACCTGTCATATCAATCACCAGTGGAAGGCCCGCCCACCCCAATCACCACTGATATGGTTAAGAAGGCTATCTCACAGACGAAGGCAGGCAAAGCACCAGGCCCATCAGGCATAGTGGTGGAGATGATAAGAGCGGCCGGTGACATGGGTGCCTCCATGATCCGTGACCTTGCAGTTGCAATCATTCGTGATGGCAAGGTACCCTCTGACTGGGAGCAGAGTTTCATTGTCTGCCTCTACAAGGGAAAAGGGGATGCATTGGAAAGGGGCAACTACCGCGGTCTCAATGTGACAGAGCAGGTTATGAAAATCCTGGAGAGGATTGTGGACGGCCTCATCAGACAGTTGGTGTCAATCGACGATTCCCAGTTTGGCTTCGTCCCAGGCAGAGGCACTACAGACACAATCTTTGTTGTCAGGCAGCTGCAAGAGAAGTATCTAGCTGCCAATAAGAGACTCTACATGGCTTTCGTAGACCTGGAGAAGGCGTTTGATCGAGTGCCTCGGAAGGTCATCTGGTGGGCGCTGAGAAAACTTGGTGTGGAGGAGTGGATTGTGCGACTGGTGCAGGGGATGTATGCAAATGCACGGAGCCATGTCCGTGTTGGTGAGGGGTACAGTGAAGAGTTTGAAGTGAAGGTTGGTGTTCACCAAGGATCAGTACTCAGCCCACTGCTCTTCATCATTGTGCTTGAAGCCTTATCACGAGAGTTCCGCTCTGGGGTCCCCTGGGAGGACCTCTATGCCGATGACCTTGTTATCATAGCTGAATCACTTGAGGAATGTATCAGGAGGCTCTTGACTTGGAAAGAAGCAATGGAGAAGAAAGGACTGAGAGTAAATGCAGGAAAGACAAAGATCATGATCTGCAGTATGGGACTGGACCTCCTGCAGAGTTCAGGCGAGTTTCCATGCGCTGTCTAGTGGGCAGCAACAGCATCTTCTGCAATGGCTGCAAGCACTGGGTGCACAAGAAATGCAGTGGGCTCAAGCGCTTGAAAAAGGACCTTGACTATAGATGTACACGGTGCCAGGGAACTGCACGCCCCTTGGATGGCAGACCACAGAAGGAAGTCCAGGTCAGACCTGACAAGCTTGAGGTGGTAGCTTCCTTTTGCTAGGAGACATGCTCTCAGCAGCAGGTGGTTGTGAACTTTCAACCACAACACGTGTGAAAACCGCCTGGAAGAAGTTCAAGGATCTGCTACCAGTCCTCTCTTCACGCCACCTCTCTTTCAAAACTCGTGACCATGTGTACAGCTCTTGTGTGCGGAGCGCAATGCTCCATGCCAGCGAGACTTGGCCATTGACAAAGCCGAACCTCCAGCGTCTGCAGCGAAATGATCAGACAGATCTGCAATGTCAGGCCACAAGACATTGTCACCACCAGGTCCAATGATCTACTTGTGCGGCTTAGCATTGAGGATCTGGACCTCATTCTGAAGGAGAGAAGACTTCGATGGTATGGACATGTGGAACGCTCCAGTGGTGCAATCAAGACAGCCTTTGACATACAGGTTGATGGAAAGCGTGTGCCTGGGAGGCCCAAAATGACATGGAAGCAGCTGACAGAGAGGGATTGCAGAGAGTGGAAGCTCTCGGCTATCAATCCTCATGATAGACGTACCTGGAGATCTGGTGTGAGATCTGCCATGCGTGCAGCAAGCCAGCTATCTGGAAGGGGGCCCACTGATGTGGATGTTGCCCCTGTACCTGCATGTTAATCAAAAATCCGATTATGATGATTATGATGAGAGGTGAGGGGGTCACTGGCTTAAGAGGAGATGTGGACAAAAGATGGGTTTCTATTTTTAGCTCCAGAGGCTGTCTTGTTCATTGGAGTAGAACTGTTATAGCAATTTTTATAGCAATTTTAGTGAAGAAGCATAAGAGGAACTATTCTGTGAAATTATTTTGAAAAATCAGGCAACTGGCCAAGATGTCATTTAAAGATTTTTCTAATTTTAGCTTTGGCAGCTATCTTGTTCAGTGGAGCAAAACCATTTTAGATATTTTTGTAAAAAGAAATAAGAGGAACATTTTTGTGAAATCATTTTGAAATCGGACAACTGGCCTAGGAGGAGATGTTGTTTTAAGATTTTTTCTGATTTTAGCTCCAGTGACCATCTTGTTCAGGGTAGCAATACCATTTTAGCAATTTTGGTAAAAGAGCATAAGAAGAACATTTCTGTGAAATTATTTTGAAATTGGGATACTGGCCTATGAGGAGATATTGTTTGCAGATTTTTTTTCTATTTTTAGCTCTTGCTGCCATCTTGTTCAGTGGGGCGAAACAATTTGAGCAATTTTAGTAAAGGGCCTTGAATGAAACATTTTTATAAAGCTTGGTGGAAATTGGTCCAGTAATTTAAGGGGAGATGTCATTTAAACAAATTGTTGATGACAGACGATGCATGTCGAACACAGGCTGTTCACAATAGCTCACCTTCAGCCTTCAGCTTAGGTGAGCTAAAAAGAGTAATTTCATAGCTTCAGATAAGGCCTGTTTTTCAACAGAACAGTACTAATATTGTGTGATACTGTGAGGTGCTTCTAATGAGTTCCACAACATATGTTTTTGTGGAGAAATACGTAAAATACTGGGCCCAGTTGTTCAAAATTAACAATGTCATTAGTTAACGTATAGTTAAAACTTTGATCATTTAATATGGCATATGCGCTAATATTTTTGCTGAAAAAATGTGAGTATTTGCAAAAGCTACTCACATACCTGTGAATTAGATATTTTACTTACTAGAACAGTTAACAATTTGACCACTAACGAGCTTGTTAAGCTAACGCTGCTTTGAACAACTGGGCCCTGATCTTGATATCTCTTTCCCTGTAATGAAGACCCTGACAAAGATTACATGGATGCGCAGGCTGGTATGTCTTATTGATATTAGGAAATGTTGACTTTCTTACAACCAAAACAAGTCTTGCACAGCCAGTGACACAGTTCTAGATAAAGCTTTCTTTTTTCAACCAAAAGTACAGATATATTTCTTATTTTTCAAAACACAAAACAAAACAAGTGGCCAATGGGTCACTATGCTAACCAGAGCTCAAGTAGGGGACCTTTAGCCTTTTGCACTCAAAACGCACTATTTTTCAGTATTTAAATTTTGACATAAGTTGCTTACTTTTCATGTTTAGAATAGGTCAAGGTAAACCAATGATCACCATTTGAATAAACCTGGTAAGGCCAGAGTCTCCAATGCTGCATACCAAGTTTCAACAGAGGCTGCACATGTAATTTGGTTTCAATCAGCCCAGCAGTTTTTAGAGGAGTTAAAGGAAAAGAAGATAAAAAATACTGAATCTGAGGTATCCGGGACAAAGGTCAATAAATGACCTTGACCTTTAGTATTTATAAAAATCATTTAGCTGACTGCAAATATCAACTTTGATGTCATACACTACAATAGCTTGAGAAAAAACCATTTTGCCTTTTTCCCATACAAAAAAGCCCATGTGACCGAATTTGACCTTGCTTTTCTGGGAAAAATGAAAAAAAAAAAAATACTTCAAAAATGTCATCTGCAGAAATATTTACCCAGCATGCTAAACATTGAGATGAATCTACCACTTACTTCATCATAGACTACTTCTACTGGCTGAATGTTGGTTTTCAGGGAGAAATCAGCATCTACATAGAGAGGGTTGGACTCAAAGTCTAATGTAAACACTTGGTTCACAGATGGTGCTGTAAAACAACAAGCAATCTGTCAAAAAACTTTTACCATACATGCAATTATCACTTCTATGCTGAAGTAAAACTCAAACACATAATGTATACAAAGAGAATCAACTGCTTTTGTGAAAGCTAGACTAGCAAATGAAAGACAGAAAGCATTAGAATACTTTACTGACTATTTCACTAATAATAAAGAGCATAACGTGTTAGACTTCAGAAGACAGGAATATTGTTATAGAGAAACCACACAATCACATTTCCAATTACACAAATGTATCTGAGATCTTTCCAAAATTTCAAAATAACTTCTTAGTATCCAAAACTATTTCTTCAATACATAAGAAGCCAATCTCGTTTACTCCACAACTTCTTGAAAAGATGCGATTTTCAATCCAAAAGTAATGATATTTTTCTTATTTCTCCATGAAAACATATGTTGTGGGTACTCATTAGAAGTGCTTCAGCAAGGCACTTCTAAGGAGTACACATAACATATGTTTTTGTGGAGATATAAGAAAAATATCAATGCTTTTGGATGAAAAAACATCTTATCAAGACCTGTGATGATTATAATCACAAATCTTGAGCAACAGTTGAGCAATGATAATGTAGAACTGCTAATTCCATTTCCTGTAGTTCAATTCTTACAGGGAGTAACTGGATACCTACCATAGACATTAACATCAGAAGTAACAATGGGCACCAAGTCATGTTCTATGGAAGCCCCTTCTACTGAGAAACTCTCTGTGTGACACGACAGCCTAAAATATAAAATTACAGAAAAACCTCAGTGACTCTAACCTATGGCTAATTCGAACTCTTTTTTGAGTCCCTAGGAAATTCCTAAGATAGCTCAAGAAAACAAATATTTAGGAATTTTTTCACATTTTATCATGAAAATGTATGTTGTGTACTCATTAGAATCACCTCATCAAGGTGATTCTACTGAGTACATTCACCATACCATTATTTTATGGAAGATGAAAAAGACATCCATATATTATTCCCATTTGTCTCCAAACCCAGCACTATGATTACGCCTCAATGGCTCGAACTACCCATATATAGAACAAATTTCTATGATCCCAAACACATTAGAACCATTTAGGGGATAACTGCATTCAAATTTGGCATTTGGGGAGGTAAATCGGCGGTTTTACGGTCGGAAATTTCGTTTTACGGCGACGCATCAATCGGCGGTTTTACGGTCGGAAATTTCGTCTTACGGCGACGCATCAGCGTCGCCGTAAAACGAAATTTCCGACCGTAAAACCGCCGATTTACCTCCACAAAAGACAAATTTGATGCAGTTATCCCCATTCTAATGCATTTATTCATTTTTTCTATTGAAAAAATGTACTACTTGCACAAAACGACAAGTGCTGTGAGCTGCGTAAAACCAAATGCCAGCCAATGAGAAGCGACGTTACGTGATGACGTCGGATTTGCGACAGTATATCGCAGAATATACCGTCGCAAATTTTTGACGTTATCCAATCAGACGTCGCGTTACATACCTGAGTGCATTAGAATGATGTTTGAATGTAGATCAGTAAATAACTAGTCATTAATCGACTTTACATATCCTCTTGTCAAGGGCTGACACATGTTCAGAAAAAAAAAATAGCACAGTGAGTAAATAAATAGCTAAACAATACTGTAAGCAACAGACAATTTTTCCTCAACCCTTATGGGTCATTTTGTGTTATATCCCCAAAGAAAAGGGAGAACAGGGATAAAATAGCTAGCAAAGGAGACAAATGAAAAATAGAAAAGGGTGAAAGAAAATGTAAATGACAGGACAAAACAGAAGAAATACAAACATGTCCTCTTTTCCTACCTACTGCAAGTGCAGTAGAACCTTAACCTTACTGTTTCATTTCTTTTACTCACAGACCTTACCTAAAAGCTTTACCAGCAGGCCTGGTCTCCCAAGATCCAAGCATCTGTGTGACAGAGACTTGTAGAATTTTCTTGCTATAGTTGACTAAAGATAAACAGCAGCTTTTTAGATTCACTTGAACTTTATGTTCTATGTACTGCAAAAGAAGAAATATACCAATCTAGTGATATAAAATTGCAAAATAATTCATTAAAATTACTGTATTTACCTTAAGTATTCTGACAGACTTGCCTGAGCAAACAGTGAAGACCCAGATAAAAGACCCTAGAACAGGGTCTACAATGTTTGTCTTTCATCCAGCTGTTTTTAGACAAATCGAAAGCTACAGATAGTAAAATGGACTTGTTAAAAGTGATGACAATTAGGGCCCAGTTGCTCAAAGCGTCGTTAGCTTAACGAGTTCATTAAGGGTCATTTTGTTAATTGTTTTAGTGGATTCAATATACAATATTCTGATATTTTTTGCTGAAAAAATGTGACATTTTTCAGCAAAAGATTTCAGCATATTTGCGTATCACTTGATGTAAATTTTAACGAATCGTTAACTAAAGACATCGTTAGCTTTGAACAATTGGGTCTTGGTGTTTTACATCCCTTTCAACGTTATTTAAGTCATATCAAGATGATGGAAGAGTGATAACAAAAGTTTTTGTGCAATACAGCACTCTACAATTTAGCTGAATTCTGCCTCCAGCAAGATTCAAACCTGGGACCTCACAATCTGAACCACTTGGCCACCTAGAAGATTCACTCGTTAAAGTTTTGGGACAGAGTAGAGTAACGAGTTAAGGTGTCCAAATAGTTAAGTATAGGGAAACAATACTGTGTCTCCAGTAGACTCTATCTCCGCCTACCCTAACACTCACAAAATACATCACAACCTCTTTATAACACTGTTGTTGGGGTCCATAGCATAAACCGTGTTAGTTAAACAACTGTGTTATATCCAAACAAAACTGTATAGATTATATTGAAAAATGACCATTTATGGTCATTTTTCAATATAGTCTATACATTTTTGGGATCTATCTTTGAACCGTGTTATATACAAAACCGTGTTATAACGAACCGTGTTATAAAGAGGTTGTGGTGTACACCTAAAAGAGCCATCTGTTCTTAATATCCTGACGTACTTACACCACAATTAAGATGAACTGATACACTTGGTAGATTTTTCGCCATTTTTACAAGGGAGACAATTTCTGTGACTTTTGGTTTGGCTTACTGCACTTTAGATCCCTTCTGAAAAAAAGGTCTCCTCTAAAAGGAAAGAATTTTGCTCCCAAGGGGAACAAAATTCTTTCCTTTTAGAGTAGATCCTTTTTCAGAAGGGATCAAAAACCATTTTGATGAGTTGTCTCCCTTGGAAGTGTATCAATTCTCCTTAACCCATTTTAGTCTGGAGGCCCCAACAAGGGTTACTGGCAAATATTGCAGAACCAGCTCAGATGCTGCAGAATGCGGCAGCATCTGATCAGGGTCTGCATGTTTGCAAATAGTTCAGCCATTTTTCTCTAGGATTATCTAATTCCTAGCCTGACATATCTAAAATTGAAATTGGGACTCTTCTAATATACAGTGTGGGGACAGTTTATTCAGTATAAAATGTGTTAATTTCTTACCTCTTTTGGAAGTTTCGCTATATTTGCATTTTTATCATATCCTATTCCTTTGTACAAGTTGGCCTTTTCTTCTGGAGTAAGTCTAGATAACCAGTCTGTAATAAAATTATGGACAGACAGTTTTGTTTATACCATATTTGTGGGGGAAGCTGAGCTATTTCAAATGGGTATTATTATGCGTAAAAAATATTCTAATGTTATTCCTTTTACAACAATAGAAGCTGATGATAAATAGTTTGCTGTTTAAACCATATTATGACCAAAAAAAAATCTGATCTGGGTCTTTGGAAGGGGTACGTGTTATTTCCCTCCTTTTCCACTGATTTTATTCACAGTAGCACATGTGATGTGTCAATGGACTGGCCTATTATTAGTGCAATGGTCATGAACATGTGACTATTACATGATAGTAAGTAACTTTACAAACCGGTGTTTGTTTCCCAGACTAATACAAATAACTCCAAAAGACTAAAACCAAATGTGACTATTGCAGGAAGGATTCTCACAAGAAATTGTTTAAGTAGAGTACCGGTATGCATGACTGGCACAGGAGCCCATATTATTGGATAAGGGTGGGACTGAAAAGCAGCAGAAAAAACATAAAGTGATGAAATTTGACTGTGATTTTGGAGAATTATTTCACTGATTTGCCTTGAATGTGGACTAACAAAGATTTGTGATAAATTACATTCCTTCCCCTGTCAAACAAACTTAAACAAAAGGATGCACAGAATGATCAGAATTGACACATTTCAGATCACTCCTCAACATACTTTTTGCTTGATACAGCCCAGTTATGGACTGTTTATAACATGACAGACATACTACCACATTAACCCTAAGTATTTGGACACTTTAGCTCTTTCCCATATTTGTCCTAAAACTTGATTAAGTAAATTTTACTACCTGTTGATTGTCTAAAGATCTGATCTGTGTAGACCATGATCAGATGCTGCATTCTGATATGGGTTTACACTGTTTGCTCAGGTTTGTCTATCCAAATACTAAGGTTAAATATGGTAACTCTTTTAAAATCAACAGCAAAGTGTGGTAGCCTGATTAGTCAGGGTGGCTGTACAGGCTAATGTGGGTTTTTGTTGATCAGGGCCCAGTTGTTCAAAGCGTCGTTAGCTTAACGAGCTCGTTAAGGGTCATTTCGTTAACTGTTTTAGCGGATTCAATATACAATATTTTGATATTTTTTGCTGAAAAAATGTGAGTAGCTTTTGCACTGCAAAAGCTACTCACATTTTTTCAGCAAAAAATTTCAGCATATTTGCGTATCACTCGATGTAAATTTTAACGAATCCTTAACTAACGACGTCGTTAGCGTTGAACAACTGGGCCCTGATCAGTGTAGACCATGATCAGATGCTGCATTCTGATATGGGTTTACACTGTTTGCTCAGGTTTGTCTATCCAAATACTAAGGTTAAATATGGTAACTCTTTTAAAATCAACAGCAAAGTGTGGTAGCCTGATTAGTCAGTGTGGCTGTACAGGCTAATGTGGGTTTTTGTTAATCAGGGCCCAGCTGTTCAAAGCTAATGACGTCGTTAGTTAACGATTCGTTAAAATTTACATCGAGTGATACGCAAATATGCTGAAATTTTTTGCTGAAAAAATGTGAGTAGCTTTTGCAGTGTAAAAGCTACTCACATTTTTTCAGCAAAAAATATCAGAATATTGTGTATAGAATCTGCTAAAACAGTTAACTAAATGACCCTTAACGATGTCGTTAAGCTAACGATGCTTTGAACAACTGGGCCCTGATCAGTGTAGACCATGATCAGATGCTGCATTCTGATATGGGTTTACACTGTTTGCTCAGGTTTGTCTATCCAAATACTAAGGTTAAATATGGTAACTCTTTTAAAATCAACAGCAAAGTGTGGTAGCCTGATTAGTCAGGGTGGCTGTACAGGCTGGTGTGGGTTTTTGTTGATCAGGGCCCAGTTGTTCAAAGCTAACGACGTCGTTAGTTAACAATTCGTTAAAATTTACATAGAGTGATACGCAAATATGCTGAAATTTTTTGCTGAAAAAATGTGAGTAGCTTTTGCACTGCAAAAGCTACTCACATTTTTTCAGCAAAAAATATCAAAATATTGTATATTGAATCCGCTAAAACAGTTAACGAAATGACCCTTAACGAGCTCGTTAAGCTAACGACGCTTTGAACAACTGGGCCCAGATATTTGTTATGCCTCCTTTCTTAACAAAACTCTTACAGTATCTTTCAAGGTCAGTAAATACTGATTACCTACCCTTTTCTTCATTTACTTCAACTACAACCTCTTCCTCCTCATCACTACCGGAACCAAACCACCTGTCCCACCAACCTTTCTTTTCTTTCTCTTTCTTTACAATCTTCTCAGGGGCATACTAAGGACCAACAGAAATGTGTCATATAAACATGATGGGACTGCTGCACTGTCAAGAAAAGCTTTCTTCCAGAATTATCTAGCTCATGAAATATGCCTTGTAATATACCGTATTCAACCGAATTACCACACTGTGCGCTTAGGTTTTTCAAACTGGGAAAACTTGTGGTAAAGTATGTACCTACCTATACTAAGGATACACTTTAAAAAAAAAAGATCAGTGAAGGACGTATAAAATGATGCTTATGCAATGTTTTTGAAAGTTTTTTTTTTCTGATTTTCTTTATAAAAGCATATTTTGTGGGTACTCATTTGAATTGCATCGACTTGTCGATGCAATTCAAATAGGTACCCACAACATATGCCCTTATAAAAAAGTAGACAAAAAGTACACTGGCTGTAATCGGTAGACTACAGAATTGCTTGACTGCGCGCTTATAGGGGTATGTGCGGTAATTAGACAGAATAGAGTAACTGTGTGTTTAGATAAAACTGACCCTCATCTTATCAGGATCCTTACAATCCACTGATACAGTCTCATAAGTCCGATGGTTCTGTAAGCAGAAAGCATGGGCTGGTCTGGGATGTCAACATATGCCACAAAGATACTTTTTTTAAATGGCATGACCCAATTGCCATCTCTGGATACTGATATATGAACTTAACCCACTTTTTATTTAAGGGGACATGATAAATTTGGTAGATACTCTGCCACTGTCTAAAAGGGTGGCAATATTTGTGACCTCCTGTTTGCTTCTCTGCAACCAAGTCTCTTGGCAGCAAACTCTTTCCTTTAAGAGTACAGCCCTTTCAGAAAGCAGACTAAAGTTATTGTGATAGAGATACTGCCCCTGAAAGTGTATCTAACTTCTTTAACAGTAGCTCAGAATGATCTATGGATTTGCACAGTTACTTAGCCACATAGGATACAGTAATACAAAATATTTGAACTCTGTTGCATTAACTGAGATATGGTTTTGTTTGAATTGGGTTTTACGTTGCTTTCAACAATCTTTCAGTCATATCACAATGGTGTCTAGATGTGACAGGGAGCTCAGTGCTCACTTTTAGAGTGCTGCCTCACTGAAATGTCATGCCCCGGATGCATGACATGATATTCCACCCAGTCGCATCATAACTGACACCGGGCTAACCACTTCTGATTCCTAGCTCTACTTCATTTTTAAAGTCTTTTGTATGACTCCGCCGGGGATCGAACTTGCAATTTCCCAATCACAAAGCGGGCGCTCTTCCAACTGGGCCACTGTACCGGTGACTGAGATATGGTTATGACTCTTATTTCAAGTGACCCAGACTACCTATTCTGCATTAACATAAATGTCACTATTTGTCTGTCATTACTCAGATTAATGTCTTTTTTCAATAATAATCTTAAAGATGTGTTTGCTTTCCAACCACCTGTTTTTTGTTTTTTCTTTAAATTTCTTTTTCAGTAGACTTTAAGGCAAAAATATGGTGTATACTAATAATAGACCACAAGTAGCCTGTATTTATTCCTATTAAAGCAAAAGCTAGTCAGATAAACAATACTGCTATATGTATGCAAGAATGAAATTGAAAAACAAAATGTGTCTCCTACTAAATGCAAATTGCACACGCAAACATCCATGCACATCTTTGCAGTCTGGAAAATGTCTTCACTGTTTGCAAACCAAAGCTTTGAACTTTACAGAATTTGATTTGAAAACAGCTAAGGCTCAGACCAGACTGTACAACTGCACAAATGTGCAGTCTGGTCTGAGTCTTTGCTGTTTACACGCAAACTGATACAGTGATACAGACTTTTCCCACGAAAATGATGACATTACCTCAGCTTTTGCCTGTTCCCTAGCAATAACAATGTTACAGACATCAAGTCCTTCCTCCAGCTCACGTAGTTTAGATTTAATAGACTCATGGTCGGGAGACAACTTCAAACTCTTCTTGTATAACTCTTTGTACTTCCTGTACTTTGTTCTGAAAAAAATGTCCACAAATTACTAATATTTATCTCTATTACATCGGAGTAGTGCCAAGCAAAAACATTTTCTAACACTTAACATGCCATATTTTGTTACAAATTCTAATTTTCTAGAGATTGTGTACGCACTGAAATTTACTTGCTATGATATGCACTTTTATTCACAGAAATTATCATAATAGTTCAGAAAGATATGTAGCAACTGTGAGAGTATCATGGTCTGTGACAGCTTGTTTTTGTATATGATGCAGATATGCTCCTAGCAGTCCTAGTTCTAATTTTAGGATAAGTATGGTAAGAAGTTAAGATATCCTATGTTTATGGTTAAGATGTTACATAGCAAACAGTTAAGATCCTAGATAGCCTATGCTCATAACACTGGCTTTCCCTGTAATATGATATTCAGTTGTTTTCATTTTAACCCTTAAAGTGCCAATCACAATTACAACAGAAGACATTTTTGTTTTTGTTTTTTTATTTGTCAAAGAAAATGAAGGTTGATATTTCATGTGAATCATCTGTCTGGCAAGTAAAATTCCTTTCACTTGCCAAGATTCAAAACTTCCCATGGTTTGCAAAAAAGCAAATTCTCATGTGAATCCTTATACCTGTGTTCTTTAATTCTCTCCCAGGAATATGGTCTTATCCTCTCTTCAACTACAGCAGTATAAGCATACACCCACCATGACCTTGGACTGATCTTCAGTGGAACATTTGGGTGGTATTTCCTGTATCTTTGGTTGACAGCCATCAGATGGAAGGAATCTTTAAGGCTCAGAACATTCAAAAACTATAAAAAAGAAAAAAGGTTTCCATCAATTCAGTTTGATCAACATTTTTTAGTGAGAATTAAGTGATTTAATTCATTATTAATGGGACGAGTTAGCTGCCCTGGTATAAGGGTCAGGCAGGGTGATCCATTACTCTGAACCACATTAAGTACTAGAGTGAGTAAGTCTTGGTCACATGGTCAGACAGGGTGATCCATTCCTCTGGCCCCCATTAAGTATTTAAGCTAATCATGCCTGGGGCCTCATGGGCTGATCTGGTCCAGGTTGGACCAGTCCACTTGCTTGAGTAAATTAATGGTCTGACCCGCTTCCACTGTCTGGAACCTTGGCAACGCTGTTCCCTAGCCAATCAAATGCCAGCGTCGATAGTGGCGCCACCTTCCTGACCAGCTAATTTTGGCTCCAAATTAGCGCCCAGCATCAGTTGTAATATACGCACGCTGCTAGCAGCATCATATTTTGTGTTTAATTATCGCTTCTTATCCTCGTGAAATATTAGGACAATGGAGTTAACATTAACGTTGTCACGGAAAGTTGAACAGTGGTTTATGAACGTAGAATAAATATCTTGATGTTTCTAGACATGAATTTACAATAAAAGACAGAGGCGAACTCTGGGAATTTTCGTGCGGAATCTGGCCATCATGGCGGCCGAAATGGAACTTCAAATTGTGAAACGAGTGTTTGCTCTGCCGAAATGGTATTTGCCAAGCCTACGGAAACTACTAGGTTGTTTGTATACGTGCTGAACGAGGTTACGGAAGGTGACGCTAGATTAGCAAGGTTGTAAGATTGTAGTGCATTTTGTTCTGAAAATGACTGCTTCTTTTGGGGACAAATAAAGCCAGTATGTGATGTGTCAAGGTTTACAATTCGCCGATACTGTTAACGAGAAGACCTTCCATTTTCTGACCTATAAATAGCGTGGAGAAAATGCCGGGAAACGAGGACGCAATCGCAGAAAACGTTATCGAGATAAGTACCATGTCGGACGAGGAAGTTGTCCTCGATTGGGCATCTCACCACAAAGTATCTCGGGATGCCACGGAGAAACTTTTCAAGGAGGGTTTTACCTCCATGGAGGCTATGATGCTCCTTGAGGAAGACGACCTTTCGAGAACCAAAATTCCAAGAGGCCAGCAAAAATTAATTTTGGCTGCTGTCAGTAAACTTTTAAATTCCCGACAGCGCGCGGAGGAATCTGCGCATGTGCGAACCACAGGGAGTGACGTCACGCAGGCGGGAACTCCGGAAGCAACAACAACATCGCGCGTGACGACATCTGACCAATCAGCACTCGCCGGAAGCCAGGAGACGAGACAAGATGGCGGCGCCCATCAGCAAGCAGCAAACAACGTTGACGCCTTCACCTTATTGCTCAATAACTTGCAAACGGGACAATCTGTGGTTAGGAATACATTCGGACAGAGTAGCCAGGACAATTCCCTTAATGGACCTAGTTGGTTGATCGCGGGGAATGCCAATGGAAGTGTTAATAGTGGCAATAACACTGCGAACTCAATGAATAATTTGTTGCTCAGTCAATCAGCTGATAATGTCTCGCACTCTTGGAGAGATCCTCAAATATTTCTGGAGTCTGCTGCTTCAGGTAAGTCTGCCCCCATGTATTATGACATAACAGATTTTATAGGCAATCAAGTCGAAGAGGAGATAGTGGTTGGGGGGAGTGGCGCTACCCAAGTGGTTCTTAAATCGGGCCCTCGCAAACCCAAGCTGGAAAATGTCACATTGGCCCAGTGGTCCGTGGCTAACTTAGCAATACTGTACAAACTAGTTGCTGAGTCTAAGCTTCATGCAGGCAACATCCTTGACTACTTGTCATATACAACCAAAGTTTGTCAATTAGTGCAGCGGTATACCCTCATTTCAGTCTTGCTGTATGACAGGCAGTACAGGCAGTTGCAAGCTAGGCATGGGTTTAGATGGGGCACTGACGTCCCTCACTTCCATACAATTCACCTGCAGCCAAGAACTGCTCGACCGACAAATCCAGCACCCCACAAAGCAAACACAGCTCCACACAAGAGTGTGTCCAATACAGCCCAGAATTTGACTCTTGACGGTAAAGTGATCTGCAAGCTGTACAATTCTAAGGCGGGTTGCCATTATAAGGAGTGCAAATTCGTGCATCAATGCTCAAATGCGGGATGCCACCAGTTTCACTCTGCCCAAAATCACACTCATTCAAAAAACTAGGATCTGATAGCCCTACCCCTAGTTTAGGCCTACGCCTTTCTGCCTGGGAGGAAGAATTGAAGGGTGACATTGACCGTAAGTTCATTCTGAATGGTATAAAAAATGGCTTTGATATAATTGACGTTGCCGCAGAGCCAAAGCCGGTCCAATGTGATAATCACAAATCAGCACAGCCAGGAAGTCCCTTGTATGCCAAAGCAACAAAGCAAATCCTGCATGAGATAGGCATGGGCAATTATGAAGTAGTCTCTGAGCCCCCCGACATCATTAGCCCCCTTGGTGTTCTTGAGAAACCTGATGGAGGGATCAGACTAATTCATGATTGCTCCATGCCTCCAGGACAGGCGGTAAATGATTACAGCACAGAAGAATGGCATCAGAGGTTCGCTCGTGTAGACGATGCGGCTGCTTTGATCACTGAGGGATGTTTCATGGCAAAAGTTGATATACAATCCGCCTACAGGCATGTCCCAATCTCAAAACATAGCCAAAAGGTGACCGGACTCAAGTGGCAGTTTGGTAGTAAGACAGTGTACCTGCGTGACACCAAATTATGTTTTGGATCTCGAATGGCACCAGGTATATTCCATCGGTTGACCCAGGCAGTGAAGTGTATGCTTAAACGGAAAGGGCTTAACGCAACAGTCGTTTATCTAGATGATATTTTTATCAAAAGTAATTCCTTCCAGGAGTGTCTAGATGCTTTAAACCTTGTCATTGGTCTGTTGCGGAAATTGGGCTTTCGCATTAATTGGAAAAAAGTCACAGATCCGAGTACTAAGATAGTGTTCCTGGGAATTGAAATTGACTCTGTGAACATGTGTTTGCGGTTGCCAGATGTTAAGCTTAATCAAATTTGCGCTGATCTTTCACTGTTCGAAACTCGAACAAGAGTCTCGAAAAAACAATTGCAATCCCTTGCAGGGAAATTGAATTTTTGCGCTGGCGTGGTCTTTGGCGGCAGAGTTTTTCTTCGCCGTATCATAGATTCCATCAATTTGCTCAAAGGTGACAACCATAAAATGAAGCTTTCAGCTGATATTCGCGCGGACATATCATGGTGGCAATCATTTATGTCAACATTTAATGGCAAGTCCATGCTGCTGGACAGACAGCATATCCAATCTGTGTTTACTGACAGTTGCACTCAAGCAGCTGGTGGCATTTATCAGGGTGACTGGTTTTACATCAATTGGGAGATTGACTGGCCCTTTGTGTCCCACCTGCATATTAACTCGAAGGAAATCTTGGCCGCATTCCTGGCAATATGCCGTTGGGCCCCATGTTGGAGAAACAAGCGTATATTCATTCATTCTGATAATATGACGGCTGTGTCAGCCATTAATAAAGGAACAAGTCGAAACCCCTTTATCATGAAGTGTTTGCGCTCATTATTCTGGTTGTCAGCATCATATAACTTCCATGTGTCGGCACGATTTTTGGCTGGAGTATCCAATACGGTTGCAGATGACATTTCCAGATTGCATGAACCAGGTCGTTTTAGTAGGGTGCTCCCATATGTGAACCACTCCTCCTTTCCCCCCCACATGTCTGAAGCTAGCTTTTCTTCTCTTCCCCAGATCCCCGTGCCAGGGCAGTGCTCACAGACGCACTGGACAGAGATGTTGTCCTATTGAGGTCCCAAACTTTTGCTGCATCAACGGCCAGAACTTACAGGAGTCAGCAGTTAGTGTACCTGCAGTTTTGCAATGGATTAGGTATCAAGCCAGTGCCCATCTCAGCGGCGAACTTGGGACGATACATAGCCTTTTTGTCTTCCTGGCTCTGTTTTTCTTCAGTCAGACAATATCTTAATGCAGTGAGAATCATGCACCTCGAGGCGGGCTTACCCAACCCCATGAATGACAATTGGTACATCAGCTCAATTCTGAAAGGCCTCAGACGTGTTAAGGGCGATAGCACCCGGCAGAAGCTACCAATTACCCCAGACATTTTATTTGGTATTTTATCGGTTCTTGACTTAAACCGTCCCTTTGATGTCACATTTTGGGCAGCATGTGTGGTCGGATTCTTCTCATTTTTTAGGAAATCAAATCTGCTTGTCCCGGCCTTGGATAAATTTGACCCTTCCAAACATTTGTGTCGGTCTGATGTGCAGCTGGGATCTACAGGAGCTGTTATTGCAGTCCGATGGTCCAAAACAATTCAGTTCAAACAAAAGGTGCTATACATACCCCTGCCAAGAATAACTACATCCCCCTGTTGCCCTACCACAGCCCTCCTGCTGACACTGGCCCGATTGCCCAAGACCCATACACCAGTACCCCTGTTTTGCTACCCTTCCCCTAGTGGCTCAAAAGCAATCACCCATAGCTCATTTGTATCTTATTTGAAACTATGCCTTTCAAAACTAGGCCTTGATCCATCCAAGTTTTCAGGGCACTCCCTGAGGAGGGGGGGTGTGTCTTTTGCTATGCAGTGTGGTCTGCCTCTGGAATGGGTTAAAATGCAGGGGGATTGGTCCAGTAATGCGGTGGAGCGCTACCTACAGCCAGCTTTCTCCATGCGACTGCAGCTGGCTGACACATTAGGAAAATCTTTCCCTTCAGTGGGTTGAACGGTTACAGATCCATATTGGCACTAGCAGCAATTGTTAGGCTACCTCTAATGGCATGGTTACGGTACTATACTATTTATACCAAGAACCTTTCAACCTTCTCTAGGACACTGCTGTGGGGGCAGACTTGTATTTTTTTTTTTTTTTTCATTACATAGTTTCATGAATTGTATAATTGTACATGTGCCTATTCGTTCTTTTGCTATCACTGCTAGCGGCTTGCCTCCTACCTCTACACTGGGTTTGGGAGTTTGGAGATCATTTAAGGACATAAGCCAGTATCAGTAGTAGGCATTTTAAATCATTTAATTACATGCTGTTTCATTTCATTTATCTTGCGGCTTATGCAATAAATGGTTTACAGGTCCCAAACCCAGTCTCCATTTTCTTTGCCTTCCAGCATTTGCATCACAATGGAATGAAGTCAGGATTAATGTGAGAATTAAGTGATTTAATTCATTATTAATGGGACGAGTTAGCTGCCCTGGTATAAGGGTCAGGCAGGGTGATCCATTACTCTGAACCACATTAAGTACTAGAGTGAGTAAGTCTTGGTCACATGGTCAGACAGGGTGATCCATTCCTCTGGCCCCCATTAAGTATTTAAGCTAATCATGCCTGGGGCCTCATGGGCTGATCTGGTCCAGGTTGGACCAGTCCACTTGCTTGAGTAAATTAATGGTCTGACCCGCTTCCACTGTCTGGAACCTTGGCAACGCTGTTCCCTAGCCAATCAAATGCCAGCGTCGATAGTGGCGCCACCTTCCTGACCAGCTAATTTTGGCTCCAAATTAGCGCCCAGCATCAGTTGTAATATACGCACGCTGCTAGCAGCATCATATTTTGTGTTTAATTATCGCTTCCCTACCCGCCCACCCTTTATTGGGCTGGTTTGCTAATTTTTGGTATTTGTTGTTTTTTTTTTTTTTTTTTGTTTTTTTTTATTAATAGTTTATATTAGTACATGTAGATTAGTTACAGTGGACCATTTATTAATACAGCAGTGTCATAATTCAAGTGATAATTACTGGCGATTGCTAAGATTGGATACAACAAGTGACATGAACTGGTTATTCTCATTCTTAAGTTGTGTTAACCATGGACACCTAGTTGGTGCAGGAATTCACTTCTCCAGTCATGGATATTAAATAGTGTGCTACGAGTCAGTTTTCTCCGCCACAACTATGACCTCAGTGATTGTTAATTATAGGAAATACCAGGACACCTTTTAAATGTGCAGACATTGGTACCTCTGTGATAGACGGATTTAATTAAAGAGGTTAATCATAACATTTATATGACATTTATATGTGTGGAGATCATTTAAGGACATAAGCCAGTATCAGTAGTAGGCATTTTAAATCATTTAATTACATGCTGTTTCATTTCATTTATCTTGCGGCTTATGCAATAAATGGTTTACAGGTCCCAAACCCAGTCTCCATTTTCTTTGCCTTCCAGCATTTGCATCACAATGGAATGAAGTCAGGATTAATGTGAGAATTAAGTGATTTAATTCATTATTAATGGGACGAGTTAGCTGCCCTGGTATAAGGGTCAGGCAGGGTGATCCATTACTCTGAACCACATTAAGTACTAGAGTGAGTAAGTCTTGGTCACATGGTCAGACAGGGTGATCCATTCCTCTGGCCCCCATTAAGTATTTAAGCTAATCATGCCTGGGGCCTCATGGGCTGATCTGGTCCAGGTTGGACCAGTCCACTTGCTTGAGTAAATTAATGGTCTGACCCGCTTCCACTGTCTGGAACCTTGGCAACGCTGTTCCCTAGCCAATCAAATGCCAGCGTCGATAGTGGCGCCACCTTCCTGACCAGCTAATTTTGGCTCCAAATTAGCGCCCAGCATCAGTTGTAATATACGCACGCTGCTAGCAGCATCATATTTTGTGTTTAATTATCGCTTCCCTACCCGCCCACCCTTTATTGGGCTGGTTTGCTAATTTTTGGTATTTGTTGTTTTGTTTTTTTTTTTTTGTTTTTTTTTATTAATAGTTTATATTAGTACATGTAGATTAGTTACAGTGGACCATTTATTAATACAGCAGTGTCATAATTCAAGTGATAATTACTGGCGATTGCTAAGATTGGATACAACAAGTGACATGAACTGGTTATTCTCATTCTTAAGTTGTGTTAACCATGGACACCTAGTTGGTGCAGGAATTCACTTCTCCAGTCATGGATATTAAATAGTGTGCTACGAGTCAGTTTTCTCCGCCACAACTATGACCTCAGTGATTGTTAATTATAGGAAATACCAGGACACCTTTTAAATGTGCAGACATTGGTACCTCTGTGATAGACGGATTTAATTAAAGAGGTTAATCATAACATTTATATGACATTTATATGTGTGGAGATCATTTAAGGACATAAGCCAGTATCAGTAGTAGGCATTTTAAATCATTTAATTACATGCTGTTTCATTTCATTTATCTTGCGGCTTATGCAATAAATGGTTTACAGGTCCCAAACCCAGTCTCCATTTTCTTTGCCTTCCAACATTTGCATCACAATGGAATGAAGTCAGGATTAATTCATTCTCTGCCAAAAAAAAAGGACTGTAAGGTGAACAATTACCCCATTTTAGTCAGGAAACCCCCAGAAGGGTACTTGATAAACAGTGCAGACCCAGATGAGATGCTGCAGAATATGGCATCTCATCAGGGTCTATAATGTTTGCATTAAATACAGGAACTTCTATAGTAATAATAAGTAATAATAAAAACTAACCTGACACCCATGGAACTGGAAATAGACAAGTTCAAAGAGTTGTAGTTAAAGAGTCCACTTGACGTAAATGGGTTAATCTCCTTCTTAGATAAGGGTATGTGAATGGGAGATTTTAAGGCCATTTTGCAATAAAAGACCACTTTTCCAGACATGAAGTTGCCTCCCTTATATCTGAGACCTTTAAAAAATTGGAGCTACTCCCAGAGGAAGCAATCTTTAAGAGTAGAATTAACCTTTACCACTTTCTGG
Organism: Anodontia alba; assembly: GCA_964016985.1. NCBI lineage: Eukaryota > Metazoa > Mollusca > Bivalvia > Lucinida > Lucinidae > Anodontia > Anodontia alba. The sequence continues at coordinate 102,014,054 of OZ024824.1, forward strand.
GCTAATTCAGTAGATGGCAAATTGGCCGTACTTGTCTTATTTTTCTTAGAAAACAGGATATGACATTTAATGCAAATTGTCTCCACTGGAGACAATTTGCATGAAATGTCAAATCCTGTTTTCTGGGGAAAATAAGAAAAATATTTCAATATGTCATTTGTTGAAAATTTTATAAAGAGTGCTAAGGGGTGATTAGAGGAGAGGTAAATATTTCCAAGTCAGACTTGTTGCTCTTGAAGGTGTATTCATTTCATTTATGAGTGTCACAGTCTTGCTGCCTCAAACAGCTACAGATCAAAGATTATTTTGATAATAACCTAAGATAATTTTTGTTGCTTCTGCAACAAAACATACCAATTTGGTTATTTATTAGTGTTCCCTAATAGAAGTGATTCTGAGTCAAAATGAACAAGATAATCTCTACTTATATGAATACCCATACCTGAAACCATGGAAAGCAGTGTGTCTTGTTTGTTTGTTGTTCCTTTTTTGTTTGTTTGTTTTGTTTTTGTTTAACTCTTAGCACTCCAAATGAAATTTTCAGCAGATGACATTTTGAAATATTTTTCTTATTTTTCCCAGCAAAACATGATTTGACATTCATACAAATTGTCTCCAATGGAGACAATTTGTGTGCAATGTCAAATCCTGCTTTCTGGGAAAAATAAGAAAAAAATACCAACTTGTTGTCTGCTAAATTAGCACAGAGATTGATTGATTGTGTTGGGGTTTAACGACACGTCAACCCTTGTGGGTCATTTTGTGTCGTCTCCCAGAGAAAGGGAGAAGAGTGATAGAAGAGATAGTCGAAGAGATGAAAGAGAGGAACAGGGAAGAAAGAGGAACAGGAATGAAAGTGAAGAAACAGAAGAAATAAAAACATTCCCCCTCTACCCTAACCTGCTACAAGGATAGCAGGCCTTGCCCAACTGTAAGCCAATATCAGTTGGACGCCCCGGTGACATAAGATACACGACACCTTCGCACCACCCGACCACCCCCAAATTAGCACAGAGAATGGTAAGGGTTAATATAATAGCCACAACATAAACCTAACACAGTGAAATGATCAGTTCCAAATCCAAGAGAATAAATGATTTCACACTGCTATCTTTTACTAAACCAAATTACTTTTTGTTGTGACAGAGCATGAATTACTATAAATATGGCTTTATTTAGGTGTCCAAGTCATAAGTCAACATTACCTGTTGTCTTGACAGCAGAATCTCTATCTCCTGTAGTGTCACATCAGCGAAGAATTTTGGCATGGTGGTGTTGTTATCTTTACTGATAATCAGTCTAGTATCTGCCGACACAGGCTCTATAACTGAAATTATAACACAAAAAGCAATATGAGAAACTGTTCCTGGTAGATGCATCAAGGGAAGACTAAGATCATGCTTTGCATCTTCACAGTCTGATCAGAGTCTTTGCTGCCCACATGAAGAACACATGGATACTTGGCTGTCCAAAGAGTGTCCAGCACAGACTGATCAGACTGCATGGATGCATAGCTGATCTGGGCCTCCACTGTGTACAGCAGAAGGCATTTTTCTACAGTGGCTCACATAAATACATTAACCCTTAAAGCGCAAAGAAAAACTGCATCTGAAAATGTCGTCTGTTTATGTCGTCTGCTGAATATTCTTGCAGACTTTTCAAACCTATTTTTGCATACAGGCAAACAGTATGGATCCTGATAAGACTGCTCCTAAAAAAGCAGTCTGATCTGGGTCCACACTGTTTGCAAAAATGACTTTTAAAATCACAAGCAGATGACAAGACAGACGACAATTGTTGTGATTGGCGCTTTAAGGGTTAAGGGAATGATATACAGCAAGGCCCTAATAGTTCTATGTAATTTTCCTGGCTAATCTGATTATTTGCTTTTTCTTTATGCCCTGAAAACACCTTTCCGCATAATATGGTTCAAATTTCTGCAGATATGCAGCGTATCTGTGTAGGAGGGTACATAACAAGGCTTCAGAAAATGCCCGGTCTCTGGTCCGAGACTGTTTTTTTGATGAGCTGGACCAATTTTCACTTCAGAAGGACAAAAAAAATTTGGTCCATAAATATCTTGTTTTCTAACACATAACACTAACCATGAACCAGAAATCATCTTGAGCGAACCGCTCATTATCGCAATGCCGCTTCATTCGCTCATTAAAAGTAAGTAGCTACCCATTTGAGCGACGTGTGAAAAAATCAATTCCGGCTGTTACCGTATTTACTCCAAGTATTGGGACACCTCAATGCCATACCATACTGGGCCCGGTTGTTCAAAGCATCGTTAACTTAACAAGCTCGTTTGTGGTCAAAATGCTAACTGTTCTAGTAAGAACAATATCTAATTCACAGGTATTTTTGCTGAAAAAATGTGAGTAGCTTTTGCAAAAGCTACTCACAATTTTTCAGCAAAAATATTAGCGTATAGGCCATATTTAATGATCAAAGTTTTAATGATACGTTGACTAATGACATCGTTAGCTTTGAACAACTGGATCCTGGTCCTAAAATTTGAACAAGTCTGGTTTACTACATCTTGATATATCCTTTATATTGCTGGAAGAGTAGTAGACAGTGCAGATGCAGATCAGAAGCCATGTGTTTTGTGGCATCTGATCTGGGTCAACACTGTTTGCTATCTGTCACAACACTTGGGGTTGTTACAGTAAGTATACCTGCTTGGTCCCACATTACATCAATAAAAGATGTTTTTCTCGCTGTTGTTAATTTGTTTATTTAATTTTAAAAGATCTGTTTAATGTGCTTTATTGTAATTTGAACTTACTCAACCTGTCGAAGTCCGATGTGCTGGGCCTCAACATGGCTCTAGGGTAAAACACTAAATTTTTTTTACAGGTCCACAGAGAGAAAAAACAAATAAAGTGGCTAGCTGCAGCACAACGTGAACATGAAAGTGTGACTTGCCATGACATGAAGAGATTCTGGTTATTTCCCTTTTGCACTCTTCACAGACTGAGTGCTTGGTTGTTGTGAAAGTGAAAGTACATTAAATTCCGCATGTCTGATAATACACAGCTATATTGCTGTTTATAATGGTCATACTTATGCACATGTAAGTTCAGCAAGTGTAAGCAATGTTGGTATGTCATTCTTCATGTTAATAATAAAGCAATATCTGCATTTGGAAATTGCAATATGGAAATTTTTTACCAATGGTTATGGAAAATACCGACATTTTCGGCTCATCAAATTCTGTAAATGCGGCCGAAAACGACTCGGCAAACTCCGTAAAAGACTGGATTGATCGGCAACTTTTTAGTTTCCTGCGCCCTGGTATATATGTTGTAAGCTTTTTTTTACCTACCTGGTATGGTGTGTCATATATCGCTCTAGCAATGTGAATGAAGGAAAAGTTAAATAGTATCACAAGATTTTCTGCAGATTTTTATGTTCAGTAGTTTTTTCTTTCACAGATACTCAAGTGAGGCAAAAGCATATCCATCAAATATGAAAAACAAGTTAGTTTGCAGTTTGTCAATCTCATAATTATATATCAGAACATATGCAAAAATAATGTTTTTAATTTTGACATAAATCATATGGTTAAAACTGGATCTTATCTACAAGTGAAGTATAACTTAATGAAGTGTTACTTACTGAAGTCAAAGTCTTCCTCAAATATTCTGTGCTTCAATATTGCTTGCTTCAACAAATTCTAAAACAGAAAATATTTTATCATAAAAACAGCATATTAAAAAGAATTACAAAATACTGTCCTTTCACTATCCTTTGGACATTTTTCTTGGCATTTTATTCTGAATGAGAAATTACAGATGCAACATTCTAATCAGAAACCATCCATTTACCATATCTATTTCCGGGCTTTATTTCAAGTATTTACTTAAAATGTTTAACTTATGGCCAAAACTCTGCCTTACTCAAGCAGTTTCTACAGTATAAACATAATTTTTGTTGATTTTTTTTCTTTTCTGAATAACATATTTGCTCCTGCCTGGAAATGTTTGCTGCCAGACTGTATTCCACAGTCTGATATATTATAGTGTGGTTAAAACCTTTTCAATAAAAATATAGACTGCATGAATCACTTGAAGAACGATTTTATACCTGCCTGTTTAACCATTTCTGAATATTGTTTTGTATGTCATAGCTCCAGAAAATTAAAATTCATAATTATGCAACAGAAAATCTTACCCTCCATCCATCTGTATTCAGCCTTGACCTTAGTAAATGCTGTTCTGGTATATAGGGATTCCAGTAGACAGACAACTCACTCATCTCAAGTAGCTAAAATATAAGACAAATCGAGGGTTGAGCGCAAGACTATCGTAAGTCAGATGGTTGTTTTTCCCCAAACCTAATCTCCTCACCATGAAGGCGTTATGAAGATTACAACATTTCTTTCTGTAAACAATGAAAATTTAGGTGCCATTGCTCGTATGAGCAATGGCACCTAAATTTGCATTGTTTACAAAGGGGTCCAAGTTGCCCCTAAACAAGGGTTTCAAAAATATGTTTGAGTTACCATAGTCTTGCGCTCAACCCTCGAAATGTCAGTTAAACCTGGTACAAACTAAGGCCAGGGCACAGTTGTTCAAAGCATTGTTAGCTTGATGAGTTTGTTAATGACAATAGTCATTAACTGTTGTAGCTAAGGTATTCTCAAATACATTGATAGTTTTGCAGCAAAAATATCAATGTATTTGCCATATTTCGAGATAGACATTTTAACATCATGTTAGCTAACAACTTGTTAAGTTTTAAACAACTGGGCCTTATTTATTACAGCTAAGCTTGATATATGACAAATTAATGGGGAAACTTAAGGAGGCCCTCCCAGGGGGGTTGGGGGGTACCTGTTCCATTGTTCCCCTGAAATATTTTTGAATTTTCCCTTGTTCCCCAAAATCAAAATCCCCGAAATTTCCTTTGTTCTCCTGTTCCCTTCATTTTTAGTCGTGTTCTCCTGTTCCTCAGAAATAAATGACATTATTCCCATTCCCTAAAACCCCTGGGAGGGCCTCCTTAAGGGGAATGGATATACTTTCAGGGGAGGAAACAGACAAAACTGATCTTGCCTCCCGTCTGGAAAGGAACTTACACATGTACTCTAAATAGAAAGAATTTGCTATCCTTGGGTAAGTGGGGTATAAAAAGTTTTCATCAACAGCAAATTCCAGCCTAAAACATAAGAATGAAACACTGGAGAAATGTCAGTTATTTGGTAACTCAGAAAGTGCCTTTATCAAGCCTACCTTATGTATGACAGTAGCTGAGTTGTCCATCTGGGCAGGCTGCCATTTTGAATTAGTTGTGTAGCCTGATATGTGTTTGAGCATTAAACCACAGGCAAACGGATGGTCAGGGTTGGTCACTGTATCTTCATATCTCACATGTACTCTCCCAATGGAAACCTGAAGAAGCAGTATATTAGATATACAGTATAACCTCAATGGCTCGAACACGGTTGGCTCGTTTACCGTGGATGATTCAAACTCTTTTTTCAGTCCCTACAAAAATCTTCCAATAGCTCAAGAAAACAAATATTTAGGGATTTTTTCTTATTTTATCATGGAATTGTATGTTGTGTGTACTCATTAGAATTGCCTCAATGAGGCAATTCTAATGAGTACACTCAACATACAATCACTGTGTAGAAAATCGAAAAGATTTCCCTAAATTATCACTATCTGCATCCTGAACTGGTGCCATGATTAACCTTCAGTGGCTCGAACTACCCATGTCTCGAACAAATTTCCATGGTCCCAAAGATATTCGAGCCATTGAAGTTTGACTGTATTAACCTATTAACCCTAGTCCTGCTGAACCTGGATATACCTTGCCTTTGCAAACAGTGTAGATCCAGATCAGTTGGCTTCTAAAGAAGCCAACTGATCTGGATCTGCACTGTTTGCCATTAAGTATGTGAATTTATATCAAGTAATCTGATTGGCAGAAAACTAGCATCTTAATTTATCCAGCATGACAAGGGTTAATCTCCGAGCTAATTCAGCAGACAAAAAATGATGACATTTTCCTAATTCTCCCCAGAAAACAGTTTTTGACATTTCGTGCAAATTGTCTCCATTAGAGACATGTCCAAACCTGTTTTCAGGAGAAAATAGTATAAATATTTAAATATGTTATCTGCTGAAAATTTTACTCAAGTGCTACGAGTTAACATTTGCCATGGTAATTTATGAAGCTGTTAAAATACGAAGCCTGAAAAGCAAGTGTTTCAACTTTTTTGAGGGACATGGCAGTCAAGTCTGAATTTATTGCTACACTTTCAACTGGTAATTTTCATATTAACACACGATAATGATGACACAAAAGTCTGTTCAATGAAAAACACATAACATTTTTAACAAAATAATTGTTCTCATCCATCCACTGGAAAGCAATTTTGTTGATCTAGCATAAAAAAAGAATAAAACTCTCTTGTCATCTATTTCTAAACAAGACTGATATGTAGCTTAATGTTTTTTGTTTGATGACTTCTTTTTATTTCATTTTAAACTGGACCTTGACTGAATATATGCAACAATAGCACTGACATGTTTTCTTCTGCATTGTATTTTGTCATTCATGTCTGATTTGCACGAGTTTCCTATCTACTGCTGTTCATTCAAGCCTGCCTGAGACTTGTTATAGTGGAGTGCGCAAGTAATTATAACACATATATCACTTCAGAAATAAACAGGTCAAAGATTAATGGGCTGGGTGGCCTAGCGGTTAGTACTCTCAACTTGCAAGTGGAAGGTTGTGGGTTCAAATCCCACTCAGCTCACTCTCAATATGCCGAGTTGAGTTTAGAGGACTGTGTGCATGAAAGCAAGGCTGTATAAAAGGCATGTACATAACACATTTGATGCTGCATCCATGTGTCACAGATGCCAGGTAGCATTAAAAATCTGCAAAACAACAATATCAGAGATTTATAGATACCTGCACTCATTCAAGCCATTATACATGTCATATCAGGATTTATGAATTATATTTTGACAGCTAAGACAGAAATCTTAGATCAAATATGAAAACTACATCAAGAGCATGTGTTGTTTTAGCAATATGCTGTCAACAGAGAAAAATGTGAGTTAAACATCTGACTACTGAATGTTTGCGGCAATTCTTCATCCAAAGAGTTTCTTACAAGAATGACATTTGTACCTTAAATGAACACTGCTGAAACCTACCTAAATGTTGGTGGTGACCCTCCTAGATGATATTGATAGCACAGCAAAATTACCACCAACCAAAATGCTGTAAACAAACTACCTGATTACTGAGTGATACTGAAAACCTACCTGAATGACAATGACAACAAACCTGATTGTTATTGACACACCATCTAAACATTGCTGATAAACCACAAAGCATGATGCTGATAACCTGGACCCAGTTGTTCAAAGCATCATTAGCTTAATAAGCTCATTAGTGGTCAAAAAGTTAACTGTTCTAGTGAGTACAATATCTAATTCACAGCTATTTTAGCTGAAAAAATGTGAGAAGCTTTTGCAAATGCAAAAGCTACTCACATTTTCTCAGAAAAAAATATTAGCATATATGCCATATTATATAATCAAAGTTTTAAAGATATGTTAACTAATGACACCGTAAGTTTTGAACAACTGGGCCCTGATTGACAATGATAACCTACATGAATGACACTGATAACCAACCAACCTGACTGTTGTTAACAAACCAGAATGATCTGAAAAGTTATCAGAATGACATAGATAACCAACATGACTGTTGTTGACAAACTATAATTGTTTATCAATCACCAGGGCCCAGTTGTTCAAAGCATCATTAGCTTAACAAGCTCGTTAGTAGTCAAAATATTAACTTTTCTACTTAATACAATACCTAATTCACTGGTATTTTTGCTGAACAAATGTAAGTAGCTTAGCTACTCACATTTATTCAGCAAAAAAATTAGCATACATGCCATATTTAATGATCAAAATTTTAACAGTATGTTAACTAACGACATTGTTATTTTTGAACAACTGGGCCCAGAATGATGTTGATAACCTACCTGAATGTTGTTAATGACATAAGTATAGAGTTTTTCAAAGAACCCAGGGTCCTCTTCTGATGAACCTGCTACAAACAAGAGAATAAACATAAAAAGATAATAGAACTTTGAAGAAACAAAGAAAACAGTAAAACAAGTATTCTAATGCACTTGTGTATGTAACGCGACATCTGATTAGATAACGTCAAAAATTTGCGTCGGTATATTCTGCGATATACTGTCAGAAATCCGACGTTGTCACGTAATGTTGCTTCTCATTGGCTAGCATTTGGTTTTACACAGCTCACAGCACTTGTCACTTTGTGCAAATAGTACATTTTTTCAATAGAAAAATGAATAAATGCATTAGAATGGGGATAACTGCATTCAAATTTGTCATTTGGGGAGGTAAATAGGCGGTTTTATGGTTGCAAATTATGTTTTACAGCTCCGCTAACACGTCGCCATGAAACGAAATTTCCGACCATAAAACCGCATGTGATAAGCAATGTGAGAAAAAGGCCCTTACTGAACCTGCAGGCAAAGATGATCCAGCTGCATGTTCACACAGACCGATAAAGGTCTTCCGTTTACATTTACAGAATCAATGGAATCAATGGAAACTGGAGAATGTGAAAAAGACACAATTCAATGATTAGACTGCACAGATGTGCAGGCTGATCTGAGCCTTCAGATATGACATATCAGGTCTTTTTTTCTTAATTTCACATCATGTAAAAAGGGAGTTTAGCACATAAACCTACAATTTGCACGTCTGGCACAGTGGACATTTTTTTCCACAATTAAATGGTAAAGGTTTTTACATTTTTTCTTGCTTCTGCACACAAATATACACTGAGGACACTTATTAGAAATAGCTTTCATAGATTATTCTAATGAGTACTTTTGTGCAGAAATGAGGAAGACAAATTATTTGGAGAGTGTATCCTGATACATAGGTCTAGATAAGAGTGGGTATCAGAGAAATATTTTTCTTATTTCTCCATGAAAACGTATGTTGTGTACTCACTAGAAGTGCCTCAATGAGGCATTTCTAGTGAGTACACAACATATGTTTTTGTGAAGAAAAAAAAATGTCTGACAAAAACATGCCTTATCTGGAGCTATGCTGGCTATCAAATCAGGGATTTCCATGTCTGGTAGCTTAGTGTGATGAATGTAGCACCTAATGGAATAAGGCAAAGATTGATATATTTGTCCTGATTAGTTTAACCATTAGCACACCTTTGATATAATGAGCACATTACAAATGAGTGACATTTATTTTTCAAGAAAATAAGTTCTGACATTTCATTCAAATTTTCCAGATATTTGCCTGCAAAGGATGACATCTGAATAAAATGCTAACCCATATTATCTGTGAAAAATATGAAAATCATTTTAAAATTCCATCTGCTGCTATTAAATTCAGCTGACTAAAGGTTAAAGAGTAAGCAAGCCTTGTTACCAAACCAAAGAATTATGCATAATTTATAATTAATTTCCGTGACAGGTACATAATGAGATACACAAGTACTAAAAGTCAACAATCTTGTACAAAAGACCAAAAGAATAGGCCACGACAACATGAGAATGTTTTTATTTAACAAAAATTCTTCTTACCCACTTTACTGATGGCTGAAGTTTCAAGAGATTCTAACATTTCACGCTTGACTGCATTTTGCAATGCCCGCTCCCTCTCAGGATCATACACCCGATCTGTGATTGGTCCAGCCAAGATGTAGACATCTTCAAGATGGGCAACAACACTTGCTGAGAAGAGGCTGCTCCATGGGATGTCAAGTTTGATATATCCTACATAATGCAAAAGATTGGAAACATATGAATTATTGCATAAATTCTTAATCCTTGTCATGAAGGATAAATTAACCCTAGTCCTGCTGAACCTAGATATACCCTGCATTTGGAAACAGTGTAGATCCAGATCAGTTGGCTTCTGAAGAAGCCAACTGATCTGGATCTGCACTGTTTGCCACGATGTATGTGAATTTATATCAACAATCTAGATTAAGTAATCTGATTGGCTGAGAATTAGAAATGGGCAGGGCATCTTAATTAATTCAGCAGGACAAGGGTTCAGATGCCACACCCTCTTCTAATTTCCAGCCAGTCAAATTGCTCAATCAAAGTTGTTGATACAAATTTACATACTGAATGGCAAACAGCGCAGATCCAGATTAGTCGGCTTCTTCAGAAGCCGACTAATCTGGATCTGAAGAAGCCGACTAATCTGGATCTACACTGTTTGCAAAGGCAGTGCATATCCGGTTTCAGCAGGACAAGGCTGGGTTAACTTCATTGGAACTAAATTTTCACCCTTAAAGTGCTATTCACAACTGCAGCAGATGAGATTTTGATCTTCTTTGTATTTTTCAGATAAAATGAGGCTTGTCATTTCATGCGAATCCTCTAAAATATAAAAAAAAAAGATCAGAATGTTGTCTGCTGCAGTTGTGAATGACACTTTAGAGGCTAATTTATGTTTTTTTTCTGAGTCAATCTATTGATGAGTTAGGGAAACTCTTCATAGACCAAATAATTATGCATAGCTGAACTGTATAAAGACTACAGGGGAGGGCTGTCAGTATTCTTATAGCCTGTTTATGCCCCTCAACAGACTTGCTGTTGACCATGATCAAAATGGAGTTTCATCCAGGTTTTTAACTGTGTTGGGGCTTAATGACACCTCAACCCTTGTGGGTCATTTTGTGTCGTCTCCCAGAGAAATGGAGAAAAGAGACAGAAGAGATAGTAGTAGAGATGAAAGAGAGGGACAGGGAAGAAAGAGGAACAGGAATGAAAATGAAGAAACAGAAGAAATAAAAGCATTCCCCTCTACCTTTACCTGCTACAAGGATAGCAGGCCTTGCCCAACTGTAAGCCAATATCAGCTGGAAGCCCCAGTGACGCATGGTACACGACATCTTCGCACCACCCAACCACCCCCTTTTCATCCAGGTCTTGGTCATCTGAATATTGAGGGTAAATATGGTATAAAATTTTACATTCTAAAATCCTACTAACCAACATATCCAGCTTTCACTTCTATTGGTAGTTTCAACTCCACCTGAAAAAGAATACAATTCTTTAAATCACATCAACTATATGATTACCGTATTCGACCTAATTACCACACAAACCCCTATAAGCCCACAGTCAAGCGATTCCCTAGTCTTGAGATTACAACCAGTGTACTTTTTGACTACTTTTTTACAAATGCATATGTTGTGGGTACCCACTTGAATTGCATCAACTTGTCAATGCAAGTCAAATGTGTATCCACAACATATGCTTTTTTAAAGAAAATCATGAAAATAAACAACAACACAAAAACATCGTACAAGCATCAGTTGATAAGTCCTTTGCTGATCATTTTAAAGTGTAGCTTCAGTACATATTTTACCATGAGTTTTCCCAGTATTTTTGAAAAACGTAAACCCACGATGGGGTAATTAGGTTGAATATGGTAAATATCATTCAAAGATTATTTCTAATGCAATAGAGCAATTTGAAGAACTGACTTAAATGTCTGAAACAGATACTTACTGTCAGCATGAACTATATGTCCAATAGTCAACCATTACAACTACTTACTACCAACTTACACTATGTCAACCATACAACAGCTTACATCAACTTGAAGTACTTAATCCAATGTCAGCGGAGACAACTGCTTCATGCAAACATTAATTATATGATTACCATCAACTATTACAACTGCTTACTACCTACTTGGACTATATCCTTCTTATTATTAACGACTATGTCAACCATACCATATCTTACATTGTACATCAACTTGAAGTACTTAATCAAATACCAACCCAGACAATTGCTTAATTAATTGTCAAGATTCAATCATTACAACTGCTTACTTTCAGCTTGCACTATGTCACTTGTACAATATACAGTCGACTCTCATTGTCTTGAATTCCAAGGGACTCTCTGAAACACTTCGAGATATCCGTACCTCGAAATATCAGAGTTGCAGAAGTGAGGAAAACAATAAATCAAACAACCACTGTTAACAAATGAATATGTAATTTGACTCCTGAAGTTAGAGATATATTGAAAGTAATGTGGAAAAGAGGAGAAATTGCTCCTTAGGAGCAATTTCTCCTCTTTTTCACAATATTTTGTTACCTGTTCTTACATTTCCATGTTAAAACAGGGACCAGAATTTCACTTTGAGATAAGCGGTTATTCAAGATAAGCGAGGTCGAGATAACGAGAGTCGACTGTATAACCAATACAACTGCTTACTTTCAGCTTTAACTACAGTAACAGTAAAAAATGTTTGTTGTGTTTTTATGTCTGTGAATTTTGCAATTAATATAAAAGCATGAAATTAAGTTTCTGCAAATATGTAGGTTTTATGTTACATTATTATCCTTTAGTATGCTGGGTAAAAAATTCAGCAAACAACATTTTAAATTTTTTTTCTAAGAAAATAGGCTTTGACATTTCATGCAAACTGTCTCCTAAGGAGGCAATTTGCATGAAATGTCAAAGCCTATTTTCTGAGAAAGAATAAGAAAAATATCATCAGTTTGCCATCTGCTGGATTAGCCCAGAGAGTAGCAAAGTTAAGGAATAGTAGTAACAAGAGGCCCACGGGCCACGATTCGCTCACCTGAGTGACATAGCCACTGCAGACATGCAGATGTTATGCAACATTTTTCCAATCCTATCATCGCAACTAATGAAAATATCATCATTTGAACAGTTCTTAGTTTTGAAGAAGAATATATGGGCCTGACAGTCAATGGAGCATGATCATTTGAATAAACTATCAATCACATTTCAACAGAAGGATCAATGTCAAATTTGGTGGAAATTGGCTAAGTGGTTTCTGAAGAATTGTGATTTTATACATGTAAACAGCACAGTGGCAGGGAAATATTATAAATATAAACCAGATGATGGCCATCTTAGATTTCCAATCAGAACAATTTTAACTACTGCTGATCTACAAGTCGATACTTTCAAGGTCAAATGTCAACATAGAACCATCATTTGAGCAATTTTGATAGAGCTCCTGTCCCCCGTAATTTGTGCAAAGATTAGGACCCAGGGCTTATTGGGTTATGGAGAAGAAGATTTTTAAAGGTTTTTACCATATATGGGCATGGCAGCCATTTTGATCAATGGACCATACCCATTTTATCAATCTTTCATTCTCCTGCCCACGGAGGCTCCGCATGAAATTTTAGCAACACTGGCCCGGAGGATTCAGAGGAAAAGCCATTTGAAATTATCAACATTTTGTCCATACAAATGTATGGGGCCCATACAAATGCATACAGAAGCAAACTTGACCTCGCCGTAAAAAGGTTAAATGTCAATGTATGACAATTATTTTAGCAACTTTGGTAGACTGCCCGTTCCAGATGATATATGCAAAGATTCAGCCACAAGCCATCCTCGGTTTTGGAGAATAAGATTTTTAAATGTTTTTTCCAATACAAATGCATAAGCAAGCAACTTGACCTTGCCGTAAAAAGGTCAAATGTCAATGTATGACCATTATTTTAGCAACTTTGGTAGACCCTCTGTCCCCGATGATTTATGCAAACATTCAGCCCCAAAGCATCCTCGGTTCTAGAGAAGAAGATTTATAAAGGTTTTTACCATATATGGGCATGGCGCCCATCTTGGTCAACAAACCGTGACCATTTTAGCAATCTTTTGTTCCCCCTACCTAAGGAGGCTCCATATGAAATTTGAGCAAAATTGGCCCACAGGCTCCAGCGGAGAAGTTGTTTGAAATTCTGAACATTTTTCCCATACAAATGCATAAGGAAGCAAAATTGACCTTAATGTAAAAAGGTCAAATGTCAATGTACGACCATTATTTTAGCAATTTTGGTAGCCCTCCTGTTCCCGAAGATATATGCAAAGATTCAGCCATAAGGCATGCTCGGTTTTGGAGAAGAAGATTTTTAAAGGTTTTTCCCATACAAATGCACAGGGAAGCAAACTTGACCTTGCCGTAAAAAGGTCAAACGTCAACGTACGACAATTCTTTTAGCAATGTTGGTAGACCTCCCGTCCCCGATGATTCCTGCAAAGGTTCAGCCCCAAGGCATTCTCGGTTCTGAAGGAGAAGATTTTTAAAGGTTTTTACCATATATGGGCGTGGCTGCCATCTTGGTCAATGGACCGCGACCATTTTAGCAATTTTTCGTTCCCCCACCCTAAATAGGCTCCATATGAAATTTGAGCAAAAATTGGCCCAGAGGCTCCAGAGGAGAAGTTGTTTGAAATTCTGAACATTTTTCCCATACAAATGCATAAGGAAGCAAAATTGACCTTACCGTAAAAAGGTCAAATGTCAATGTACGACCATTATTTTAGCAATTTTGGTAGCTCTCCTGTTCCCAAAGATATATGCAAAGATTCAGCCATAAGGCAAGCTCGGTTTTAGAGAAGAAGATTTTTGAAGGTTTTTCTCATACAAATGCACAGGGAAGCAAACTTGACCTTGCCGTAAAAAGGTCAAACGTCAACGTACGACAATTCTTTTAGCAATTTTGGTATACCTCCCGTCCCCGATGATTCCTGCAAAGGTTCAGCCCCAAGGCATTCTCGGTTCTGGAGGAGAAGATTTTTAAAGGTTTTTACCATATATGGGCGTGGCGGCCATCTTGGTCAACGGACCGCGACCATTTTAGCAATTTTTCGTTCCCCCACCCTAAGGAGGCTCCACATGAAATTTGAGCAAAATTGGCTCAGCGGTTTCAGAGGAGAAGTCGTTTGAAAATGTTAACGGACGGAGGCACGGACGGACAACAGACGAAAAGTGATCACAATAGCTCATCCTGAGCAGAGCTCAGGTGAGCTAAAAAAGTGATCACAATAGCTCATCCTGAGCAGAGCTCAGGTGAGCTAAAAATGCAGACTTTTGTCTGTAAGTGTGTCCAGAATCATAAAATCCCAAATGTTTGTCCTCGTGAAAATAAATACAATTGTAGTATTCTGGTCACAAATTAACCAATGCTACTGTCAACTTACTGTCAACTTCGACAAACACATGAAGGCACTTTGTATCATTGAAAGTTCTCTGATAACTGGTATAGTTACATGGCATTCAATGCTTTGAATATAAAATGGGTCTGGCTGATATTTTGATACAGGCTTTGATGTACTAAAAAGTGAAATGGATAAAATAACTTTGCTCCAGATAAGAGAGGGGTATCCATATACACTACAACCTCTATATAACTTTGTTTGTTATAACACAGTTTTTTTTTTTGGATATAACACAGTTGTTTAACTAACACGGCTTATGCTATGGACCCCAACAATAGTATTATAAAGAGGTTGTGGTGTAATATTTTTCTTCATGAAAACATATGTTATGGGTACTCATTAGAAGCACCTTGGCAAGGCAGTTCTAATTAGTTTGCACAACACGTTTTTATGGAGAAATAAGAAAAGTATCAGTTCTTTTCAGATGAAAAAGTGCCTTATTTGGAGTTATGAACTGAACTATTTTCTGGCCCTACATTTCCAAATGATTAGGTATCCTTGAAAATAAGGCAAGACAGTATATCTTAGGAGTCACATGAAATGTCAAGCCCTTTCACATATTTGAAATCTGCTAATTTCAGAATCAGCACAGCAAAGGGGTAAGTTCTATCATATGGACTGCATCAAAGGGAAAAAAGTGCCTTCAAACATGTGCAAAATGCACAGATTCAGATCATCCTATGCATGTGCAAAGCATCATACTAGCCTTTGCTCTCCATTCATACATTCTGTAGTATCCAATGATTCTGTTAGCAAACAATGAAGGTTCAAACTGTGCAGATGTGCAGGCTGATCTGGACCTTCACTGTCTGCATATACCAAAGACATGTTTTGGCATGGCCCATATGTGTACATAACAAAAGGACCATTTTGCCATATGCAAAAAATGAGAGCACATATCACTTGTGTATCTGTACAGTCTGATCTGGGTCTTCTGTTTGTTAATAACTGGACAGTAAACAATGGCTCTGTAAGAAGGCAATGAAGACCCTTATCAGACTGCATAACTGTACAAGCTGTTCCGGGCCTCCACTGCTAACATACATAATAACAGATATTTTGCAAAAAAAACCACACAAATTGTGGGTTCTTGTTCGAACCGCCACACAAAGGCAATTATAACAAGTACCCACAATCTATTTTTTTAGCAGAAATATGAAAAATACCAGAATATTTTATCTGAAAAGTTACCTTTTTTGGTTGTAAAATTCAATATATTTGAGTAGGCGTGTTTTTGTAATGAAAAAGTATTGACATTTTTTTTTATTTCTCCACAAAAATATATGTTGTGGGTACCCATCAGGAGCCGAGGTGCTTCTGACGAGTACCCACAACATATATTTTTATGGAGAAATAAGAAAAGCAAGGGGCTTCTGATGATTACCCACAACATATATTTTTGTGGAGAAATAAGAAAATATTTGCCTAATACCCTCTCATCTTCAGCTATATGGATAGAATAATACTGGTAAAATGAGTTAAACTTAATTACTTTATTTCATTCAGCCAGACAGATACATCAAAAGCAGGTAATGTATAGTGTAATGCATACTGACTAGCTGACAGAGGTAAAATCTCTAAGGATACTAGTGTTGTCTCATGTAATATATATACTGCCATCAATTACCACAGGTCTGTCATGCCTTAACAAGTGGAGGTTGTGTCTTGTTGGTTCTATTGATTTCCTTCCATACTGTCAATGTGGGAATTCCATTCATTAAAATGCTGTATTCATTCTAAGTATTCAGACAGACAGCCATGAGCAAACAGATGCTGTATCTGATCGGGGTCTACACTGTTTGCCATTCATCCATTACTTTTTAAATACTTTAGGTAATCAAACAGACTTGTTCAAGTTTTTGGAGAATGGTTTGGGGTAAAGTTGTCTAAATATTTAGGGTAAAGAAGGTAAAGTCTTCTATAGGAGAAAAGTATTTTCTTGTGAAAAGAAATGTCCCTGGACAGCCTATGCAGCCATGCAGTAATGGCCATATCTCTAGATAAGACATTTTTTCAACCAAAAGAATATTAATTATTTCCTTATTTCTCCATAAAAAAAATGAAAGTTATGAGTACTAATTAGAAGCCCCTTACCAAGACACTTCTAATGAGTACCCATCTATGATGCTCTAGGCCAAGACTCGGCTTCAAAGGTTTCTTGGTTCTGGAAAATTATTTCAATACCAGTAGCTATCAACATCTATGGGCATAGAGGATATGCTGGTCAATGAAGAATGACCTTTTCAGCCAATTTTCAATTCCCCTTTGACGGAATATTCTACATGAAATTTGGTGACAATTGGCCCAGTGGTTGCAGAGGAAACCATATTTAACAATTTCATGATATATATACATGTATATAGCCTGTAGTGAAAGCAAAGGCATGAAACTCAAAGGGGACAACATTTTGATTGTAACTGAAGGATTTTGCTACTCAGATCATATACTGTAAGGTTTAATACAATATAATACATTTGGTAAAACAACTTTTCAGAAATGTCCCATACAAATGTATAGAGAAGCAAACTTGACCTTATCAAAAAAAAAAAAGTCAAAGGTCAACCTATGATCATCATTCCAACAAAATTGGTAGACATCACAATACCAATGCTATACACCAGGATTGATCAGTCTCAAAACTAGACAAAAAGGGTTAAAAATGTTATATACAAGATACAATATATGAGCGTTGATGTAGTCTTGGTCAACAGAGCAAGACCATTTGAACAAGACATGTGGACATGGCCTATCCCCTCCGCTGATGGATTCTTTTCACATGAACCTAGCACAAAAGTGCAATTAAAGAGAAATATACAAAAGCAAATCCCAGTTGAGAACAAATCTGCAAAATTAATGTGTTGTTTTTCTGTATGGATGCAAGGCAGCGTTACTGCAGTTCTTGTTAACTGGTTTGCATCTTGGGGGCAAGGGTAAGAAGATCCAAAAATTATAAAAATAATAAAGAGACATTATTTGGCTGGGGTGGGTGCTGGTACGGAGGGGTGGACGGTATGGGGAGAGAAGGACTGAACAATGCATTTCCTTTCAATGTCCTCCATCACTGTGTAAATTATTTGAACTGAATACCTTGAATAGTTCTTGATTCATATACAGTCGAACCTCAATGGCTCGAATATCTTTGGGACCACAGAAATTCGATCGAGACATGGGTAGTTCGAGCCACTGAAGGTTAATCATTGCGACAGGTCAGAAAGCAAATAGCGATAATTTAGGGAAATATTTTCGATTTTCTACACAATGATTGTATGTTGAGTGTACTCACTAGAATTGCCTCAATGAGGCAATTCTAATGAGTACACACAACATTCAATTCCATGATAAAATAAGAAAACAATCCCCAAATATTTGTTTCCTTGAGCTCTTGGAAGGATTTTGTAGGGACTGAAAAACGAATTCGAATTATCTAGGGTAAACGAGCCATCTGGTTCGAGCCATTGAGGTTATACTGTATATGGCAAATAGACTTAACATGTAAAAGGGGGATAACAGCAAAATGAGGCAAGAGAGAGGTATATTACAAGGGCACTGCACTTCCACTGAATGTCATATAACTTTGTGTGCATTTTGAATTCCCATCAGCACTACTGAAGTTATGTTAAGGACAAGAAAACTGAATAAGTGAAATAATTCAAAGAGTGAGCAAGGCAGAGCAAAGGTTCTTGTATACTGCACTTTCTCTCAACACTGGTTATCATTTTATGAAGTTTCAACAAAATCCTTTAAATAGTTTTGGAGTTATGCCCTCTATAAAGGGGACTAATTAAAATAAAACAAGGTAGAGTTATGGTTTATGTGTATTGCACTACATCTCAACATACTTTATCACTTAAAGAAGTCTCATCAAATCCCTTCAACAGTTTTAGAGTTATGTCCCGAACAAGAAAGTTTCATTAAGGGAAATAATTCAAAAAGGCAGCAAGGTAGAGTTAAGGTTCTTGTATACTGCATTGCCTCTCAATGTTTTTTATCATTTTATGAAGTTTCAACAAAATCCCTTGAATAGATTTGAAGTTATGCATAGGACAATACAACTTAATAAAGGGAAATAATTAATAAAATGAGCAAAGTAGAGTCATGGTTCTTATACACTGCACTCTCTCTCAATGTCCTTTATCATTTTATGAAGTATCAACAAATCCCTTGAAAAGTTTCAAAGTTATGCCCTGGACAAGATAATTTAATAAAGGGAAATAATGCAAAAAGTAAGCAAGGTAGAGTTATGGTTATTGAATATTGCATTTTTCCTTAATCTCCTTTATCATTTTATGAAATTTCAACAAAATCCCTTGGATAGTTTTGGAGTTAGGCCCCGGAAAAATAAAATTTAATAAAGGGAAATAAAGTAAGTGAGGCAGAGTTATGGGTCTTGTACACTGCACTTCCTCTTAATGTCCTTTATCACTTGATGATGTTTCTACAAAATCCTTTATATGGTTTTTGAGTTATTCCCTGGACAAGAAAATTCAATAATGGGAAATAATTAAAAAAGTAAGCAAGGTAGAGTTTTGGTTCTTTTGTATAACGCATTTTCTCTCAATGTCCTATATCATTTTATGAAGTTTCAACAGTCCCTTCAATAGTTTTGGAGTTATTCCCCCAACAAGAAAGTTTAAAACAAGAGCTGTCGTAGGACAGCGTAGCTCGCCTGCTGGGTACATTTTATATTGTAACATTTTTATCATTAAGAAATATTTTTATCATTAAGAAATTCAAAATGAAATAATCTATGAAATAATTTTCAAGTTATATGGCGAAATCATTCAACCATATAATATAGGTCACACTGACCTAGATGTATTTGTATGTAAATCATTTTGTCACATAGATATAATAATCCAGGTATGACAATTCTCCATGAAATAGTAATAAAAATAAAAGGCAAAATCACTGAAGCATGAAATATAGGTCACAATGACCTAGATATAGTAAGTGGTCATTCATTGGGTCACATGGAACTAATATCCCAGGTGTGACATTTATCCAACAAATAGTATTCAAGATATAAGACAAAATCACTGAACCATGAAATATAGGTCACACCAACAGAGATATATTTTGATGTCAATAATCGGGTCACAAGGAACTAATATCCCAGGTGTGACATTTATCCAACAAATAGTATTCAAGATATAAGGCAAAATCACTGAACCATGAAATATAGGTCACAATGACCTAGATATAGTAAGTGGTCATTCATTGGGTCACATGGAAGTAATATCCCAGGTGTGACATTTATCCAACAAATAGTATTCAAGATATAAGGCAAAGTCACTGGACCGTGAAATCTAGGTGACCTGGACCGTAAAATGTAGGTCACCATGACCTTCACTCTCTTACACTTAAACCGATGTCACATAGTTAGCTGATGTATAACCAGTTGTGTCTATAACCTGTAGGCATATAAGATTTTACAAATGTGTCCTAGATTTTGACCCCTAGCCCCACTCCAAGGCCCACCCTGAGGTATGAACCCAGGGGTATGTTCTTTTGGAATCTCAGAAGACTCCTCCAGGTACCCAAATTCTAAATATGAATGCTCTATGAGGAGTGAAAGTCAAGATATAAGAATTTGAAAAACTTTAACACAGTATTACAAAGGTGTCCTAGATTCTGACCCCTAGCCCCACCCAGGGGCATGAACCCAGGGGTTTATTCTCTTGGAATCTCAGAAGACCCTCCAAGGTACCTAAGTTCCAAATTTGATGCCTCTGTGAGGAGTGACTGTTGAGATATAAGCATTTGAAAAACTTTAACGCAGTGTGACGGGAACGGGAACGCAAACGCGGACAACCGGGGTGACTACAATAGCTCTCCTTGTACTTCGTACAGGCGAGCTAATAAAAAGGAAATAATTAAAAAAGGAAGCAAGGCAGAGGTATGGTTCTTGTACACTGCACTTCCTCTTAATATCCTTTATCACTGTATGAAGTGTCAACAAAATCCCTTGGATAGTTTTGGAGTTATGTCCATGTCAAGAAAATCTAATAAAGGGAGATAATTAAAAAAAATAAGCAAGGTAGAGTTATTGTTCTTAAACAATGCACTTCCTCTCAATGTCCTTTATCACTTTATGAAGTTTCAACAAAGACCCTTGAATAGTTTTGGAGTTTTGCTCGCGACAAAAGTGACGGATAGAGGGATGGAGGTTCGTACCTATGGACATTTTTTGGGGTATTACAGTGTAAATTTTTCAGCTCAAAATACCCAACAAGATGCCTATTTACCCAACAAGTGCCTCAAATTTATTGGGTACTTTTTTTGGACCCTAACTGAATAAATGGCAAGTACCCAATTCATGTCTACCCAATATATGCCCATTTGTGGGCTCGGATGGACAGACGGATGGAGATCATTACCATATCCCCTTCCCCTTCGGCAGGGGGATAACAAAGTGTTATTCTCCCATGGATAAAAGGCTCCAAATGAAAGTTGGTGAAAACTGGCCAAATGGTTTCAGAGGAGAAGTCATTTAAAGGTTTGATGATTTAATACATGAATATAGCACAAGGGACAGGGGCAGATAATTTTTTGCAGTTTCAATCATTAATCTCTAATACATTCTTAGAAAAGGGTTTTCAACATTTTTCTCTTACAAATTTATGAGGGAGCTGTAAAAAGGTCAAAGGACAATATAAGATAATCATCATTTGAACAAACTTGGCAAACTTTGCACTCATGATGCTATATATCAAGATTCAGCCATAAAGCTTTCTTGAATCAAGAGGCTGCCATTTCTGTCAGCAGAGTGACCATCTGAATAAACTTCTGTTCCCTATGTCCAATGAGGCTCCACTGAAATTTGACAGAAATTGGCCCAGAGGTTTCAGGAGAAATTTAAAGTGCTGTTTTTTTATAATTACTATGTTTAATAGAAATTCCTGTAGTTAATGCAAACAGTGTAGACCCAGCTCAGACATCACATTCATTGGCATCTGATCTGGATCCGCACTGTTTGTCCATTATCCTTTTGGGGTCTCCAGATTAAAGTGGATTAAATCTCATCAGTCCTTGATTTGTTACTTGTTCAAATGACTGACACTAGAACACTTCAACACAGGAAAGAAATCTATCACTTATAAATAAAATTTATCAGAGAATTTCATTGGATGAACATCAACAATCAAAATGTTGATTGTCACAATACCATATGTACCATAAATCATGGAACATCTTGACTCTTACCATACTTGTCCTAAACTTTGAACTAGCCTGTTTTACTACCTGTGAATGTGTCTAAAAACTGCTGGAGAAATAGCAAACAGCATAGACCCTGATCAGACATCACATTCTGCAGCATCTCATCTGATCAATTTTGTTTGCTCAAACTTGTCTGTCTCAATGTGCTCCAGTTACTTTCTCTGCTTTTCCATATTGACTAGAATTGTGTGTATATCATTTTTTTTTAAAAAACATACCTACCAAACAGCATAATTTGCTGTTTTTGTTTGCTAAGTACTCTAACAATTAGTTCAATCCTTGCTCATACAGATTTTTCTGACATACTATATACAGACTTTTCATAGTAGGGAAAGGAACCAAACAAGCAGACTGCTTTTGTTCTTATCCTATAAAAGGTGTTATTTGTTGTATGTTTACATTTAAGTGTTGAAATGAAGGTATGTTCAAACAAATTTTTGGGAAAATATGGTTCTCCCAATGATCAAGGTGCCAGAGAAAATTAGCTGATATTCTGAGTAACACAACTGGTAGTCAGGCAATGTGGGTAATTACTTTTCCGATAGTCTTAAATCCACTGATAGTCTAAATATTTGTCTTAAGAGGAGTTCAATTCTTAATACCATATTTACAGTAAATATCTTAAAATTTCAAACACTATATTCCATAATTGTTTGGATTAAATTTTGCTTTCTATGCAGTTGTTTCTTAAAATGTTTACTGGAATGGCAAATAGCATAGTCCCTGATCTGACTGCTCCTTACAAAGCAGTCTGATCTGGGTCTGCAATGTTTGCATGAGTTATTTTGTCAGAAACTTTGGTGTAAGAAATTTTATTTTATTCTAAATATTTAAATACACTATACCATCTCACCATGTTTAATTGACACTTAGCACGCAGGGTAGAAATTTCAGCAGATGACCATTTGAAATATTTTTTCTTATTTTTTCAGAAAATAGGCTTTGACATTTCATGCAAATTGTCAGACTTTAATCATATACGTATGTGAGAGTTTACACATATAAATATGTGAGATTTTATACATAATATCTGCAAATTTATACTTATACATATGTGAGAGTATATGCATATTCATATGCGAGTTTATAAATATACATGAGTTCATATATACATACATGATAGTTTATACATATACATATGTGAATTTATATATACATATGTGAGAGTTAATACACATACATATGTGAGTTTATACATATATACATATTTGACAGTCTATACATATACATATGTGAGTTTATACACATGTGAGAATTAAACAAATTGATATACAAATGTGACTGAGTGGCCCAGCAGTTACTGCATGAGTACAATGGGTTTGTACCCTGTTTTTGTAAAAGAACATTAATAAACTAGCTGCACAGGAACCTTTTGTTAAGACAGTCATTGCAGCATAGTTCCGTATATAAAACAGTTTAAAGATGGCACCCCACAACCCCAAAACACTTGTGCCCCCCTTTCACCCTCTCTGCCCCCCCCCCCCCCCCCCCCCCCACACACACACACACACACACCATCCCGCAAAAAAATACTGTATCCAGACAAAAAATGTACAGATTATATCTGTATATAGAACAAGTGGCCCATGGGCAACAACTTGCTCACCTGAGTGAACTAGCCACTGCAGATATGCAGATGTTATGCAACTTTTTTTCAAGTCCTGTCATTGAAAGGATCATCATTTGAGCAGTTCTTGGTTTTGAAGAAGAATGTGTTTTTTATCATTATTTCTTTACCATATATGGGCATGACAGTCAATGGAGTGTGAACATTTGAACAAACTCTCAATCCTGTTTCAACAGAACACAATAAAAACATTAAATTTGGTGAAAATTGGCCAAGTGGTTTCAGAAGAGAGGTTGTTTAACAATATCATGATTTTGTACATGTATACAGCACAGGGGCAGGGGAAGATAATCCTAGCAGAATAAAATGTGGATTGTTACTTGAAGCTTTTGCTACTTCAATCATAATATCATATTGTAGGGTAAAGACACTTCAGCTATTTTTGTCCTTGTGCATTTGTTCATTGCTCTCAATGGTTATTCTTTTTCTAATCTATGTATCTTTGCCAGAACCAGGAACTTGCCAAGCTCTCATCTTCACTGAATAAGTAAGAAATTATGAGAGAAGAGTAGCCTGGGGTCCAGTCTTATCATTATTTCCTGATACTTCAGTCTCCTGTCTTTGTTTCAGTATTCTTATTGGTCATTTTGATACAATAAAGTTTGCACACACATAATCCATGACTTTTTCCACTTTTTTCTAGGTGTGTTTACGAATACACAACCAGCATCCATGTTGCTGCAAACATATAGCTCCTGTTGAAGCCTCAGTCTCATAATTTTACCTCCTTATCAAATTTTGTGATGTCATACTTAACCCTAGTCCTGCTGAGTCCGGATACACCCTGCATTTGCAAACAGTGTAGATCCAGATTAGTTGGCTTCTGAAGAAGCCAACTGATCTGGATCTGCACTGTTTGCCATTAAATATTTGAATTTATAGCAACAATCCAGATCAAGCAATCTGATTGGCTGAAATCTAGAAGTGGGTGTGGTGTCTTAATTTATTCAGCAGGACAAGGGTTAAACAATGTGCTATAATTAGATAAGGGGCTAATCAAAGAGATTATTGACTCAGACCATATACTGACACATGGGCCCAGGCTAAGAGAAGAGGTATTTCAATTGCATGTTGGACCTTTGCTACACATTCTATGTCTCTTTACAAGACCAGGCAAGAGACAAGCTCAACAGCTGGTGTGCAACAGGGTTTTGTTTCTCTGCTGGAGCACGGTAACAGGTCGTTTTGCCCGTGAGTCCTTTCGCCCGCCAGTCATTTTGCCCATGGGTCATTTTGCCCTGGGCCATTTCGCCCTGGGTAGATTTGCCCATGGGTGGTTTTGCCCCAATTCAGTGGGTCATTTCACCTATATTTTATTCAGGCCCTATGGATTGCGGTAAGGTATATTTTGGTATATAAAGGGTTTGAGGGGGATATGGGGAGTTGGTGTGCATTTGGTTATAGCTCTGGCCTGTTTATTTAGTATCTATTGCTTATGAGATTTATATTGTACTATCCTCGTTTGGTGCAGCTGGATGACCTATTGATGACTTCTACATTAGGTTTGGGCAACTGAGCTACCACCTTTTTGAGAAAGAGATGCGAGCTCACATTACACTTACATGCCTAAGCAATATAATGTGATTTTATGACTGTGAAAATGACAATTTGTAGATTGAATTAAATTAAAAAACAAGAGGACCATGATGGTCCTATATCGCTCACCTGAGCAAACAGCTTTGCATACTTACTGTTGAAGTTTCAGCCAAGATCACTGCTCTAAGATTTTTGTATAAATTTTATAGCCCTGCACCCCAGTGGCCATGTTTTTTTCATGCATCATGATGGCTTGAACTGAATACTGAAAGAGGGTCACCAAAGGAACAATTCTGCCGTTATATTGAAATTGGTCCAATGATTTCTGACAAAAAGATTTTTAAAATGTCTCATATAGATATATAGGGAAATTAAGCCCCACCTCCTAACGGCCATACTTTTTCACAAATCATGACAGCTTGAACAAACTTGGTAGAGGGTCACCAAAGGAAAAATCCGGCTGAGTTATATTGAAATCGGTTCAGTGGTTTCTGACAAGAAGAATTTTAAAGTTTTCTATTTAGATATATAGGGAAAATAAGCCCCACTCCTAGCAACCATGTTTTTTGATGAATCATGATTGCTTGAACAATCTTGGTAGAGGGTCACCAAAGCAACATTCCTGCCAAGTAATATTGAAATCAGTCAGTGGTTTCTGACAAGAAGAATTTTAAAGTTTTCTACACAGATTATTCAAATCCGATTATGATATATGACAGATATATACGGAAAATAAGCCCCGCCCCCTGATGGCCATGTTTTTTGACGTATCATCAGGGCCCAATCTTGGTAGAAGGTCGCCAAAGCAACATTCCTGTCAAGTTACATTGAACTCAATCCAACGATTTCTTACGAGAAGATTTTTAAAGTTTTCTATATAGATATATAGGGAAAATATGCCCCGCCCCCTAGCGGCCATGTTTTTTGACGAATCATGACGGCTTGAACAAACTTGGTAGAGGGTCACCAAAGGAACCTTCCTGCCAAGTTATATTGAAATCTGTTCAGTGGTTTCTGACAAGAAGATTTTTAATGTTTTCTATTTAGATATATAGGGAAAATAAGCCCCACCCCATGGCAGCCATGTTTTTTGACGAATCATGATTGCTTGTACAATCTTGGTAGAGGGTCACCAAAGCAACATTCCAGCCAAGTAATATTGAAACTGGTCATGGGGTATGTGACAAGAAGAATTGTAAAGTTTTCTATGCAGATATATATGAAAAATAAGCCCCGCCCCCCTGGGGGCCATGGTTTTTGACGTATCATGAAAGCTTGAACAATCTTGGTAGACGGTTACCAAAGCAACATTCCTGCCAAGTTACATTGAACTCAGTCCAACTGTTTCTTACGAGAAGATTTTTAAAGTTTTCTATATAGATATATAGGAAAAATAAACCCCGCCCCCTAGCGGCCATGTTTTTTGACGAATCATAACGGCTTGAACAATCTTTGTAGAGGGTCACCAAAGAAACATACCTGCCAAGTTGTATTGAAATCGGTCCATTGGTTTCTGAAAAGAAGATTTTTAAAGTTTTATATATAGATATATAGGAAAATAAGCCCCAACCCTGCAGCCATGTTTTTTGACGAATCATGATTACTTGAACAATCTTAGTAGATGGTCACCAAGGAAACATTTCTGCAAAGTTATAATGAAAGGTCCAGTGGTTTCTGACAAGAAGAGTTTTAAAGTTTTCTATATAGATATATAAGGAAAATAAGCCCCGTCCCCTAGCGGCCATGTTTTTTGACGAATCATGGTGGCTTGAACAATCTTGGTAGAGGATCACCGAAGAAACATTTCTGGAAAAATTATATTGAAATCGGTCCAGTGGTTTCTGACAAGAAGATTTTTAAAGTTTTCTATATAGATATACAGTCGACTCTCGTTATCTCGAACTTCACGGGACCTGATAAAAATGTTCGAGTTGTCAGTAGTTTGATACAACCAAATTGTGACGTCATAGGTATGACGACTGTTCACCTCTGTTCGCCAAAACGTGCATGGAAGGCACATGTATATGGCAATTTAAATAATTTACGCGTACTTCAGTTTGCATTGTTACTGTTTGTTTTAGGAGATGCAATGGTTCTCTTGGAATAATATCATCAATAAATGTTAATAATAATAAATTTCAAACGTCTCTTGTTGTCTTTTAATACTCCTGCAAATTTGGATTTCCATATGAGCTATAAATAAATTACTGGTTTCCGGGTTTGTTAGCTATACGTTATGAACTGGTTTGGATTAGCTCCCTTCGCATAGACAACTCGATAAAGAGTTGACTGGTTTCCGCTTTTGCATAAAACGCTTACAATGTCAAGTGGCAGCTGTAAGCTAGTTTGGATTATCTCCCCTGGCATAAACGACCCATCTCAGCGTGGCAAACTGTAGATCCTGCAGAGAAAGCTCGATATGAACCGTCTCATCTGGACCTACACTATTTGTGCGGGTATCCGTACCAGTCTACAGGGTCGGAAGGGTTAACATCGGTACCCACGTATGATTCGTCTATTTGAGGCCGTGCACAACATTATTAGAAGACTGTGCGACTGTCAAAGACTGGGATCAGCCTGCATGCCCCGAATTTTCCATTATACGCACAAGCCTTATATGGGCTTACCAAAGAGCACCGCCTGACCAAAGAGTAACAAGCGAAGATTCAGACTTAGCTAGCCTGATCCATACAGTCGGAACCTGTCGCGCACTGACTTTTCTTGAAGACGCTATATCATTCAGACGGACAGTACTCAATAATGAAGAGCATATCTAAACAATAAATTAAAGAAACTTCGTTGATTAATCTTCCATAACACTATTCTGGGCCGCTTTTTATCTTACAAATCAATGACACGAGACGGTGTTGAGCGCCGCGTGTCAAACCCGACTAGACACGCCCGTGATTTCATAATTATGGATTTTAGACATTGTTTGTGTTGTTTGTAATTACCTGTACAAAGGGGAAAATTAAAATATTGATTGATTTATCAATGGCCTATTATGATTTTCATTAACTGAGAGACCGGCGGCGCCGCATCTTACATTTTTTTTCCTTCGTCATGGTCCGAGTTCGAGATACGCGGTAGTAAAAACTGTGAAAAATATATTTAGGGACTGAAAATGATGGACGAGACAGCCGAAGTGTCGACATAAAAGAAGTTCGACATACGCGAAGCTGAAATACAATAAATACATAGGGAAAATAATCGGGACTTAGAAATCAGTTCGACATAAGTGATAGGATCGAGATAAGAGGGGTCGAGATAACGAGAGTCAACTGTATAAGGAAAATAAGCCCCGCCCCATGGCGGCCATGTTTTTTGACGAATCCAAATGGCTTGAACAATCTTGGTAGAGGATCACCGAAGGAACATTTCTGCAAAATTATATTGAAATTGATCCAGTGGTTTCTGACAAGAAGATTTTTAAAGTTTTCTATATAGATACACAGGGAAAATAAGCCCCGCCCCCTGGAGGCCATGTTTTTTGACGAATCCAAATGGCTTCAACAATCTTAGTAGAGGATCACCAAAGGAACATTTCTGAAAAAATTATATTGAAATCGGTCCAGTGATTTCTGAAAAGAAGATTTTTTAAATTTTCTATATAGATATATAGGGAAAATAAGCCCCGCCTCCTAGCGGCCATGTTTTTTGATGAATCCAAATGGCTTGAACAATCTTCATAGAGGATCACCAAAGGAACATTTCTGCAAAATTATATTGAAATCAGTCCAGTGGTTTCTGACAAGAAGATTTTTAAAGTTTGCTATATAGATATATAGGGAAAATAAGACACCCCCCCCCCACCCACACCCCCCGGCGACCATGTTTTTTGACGAATCCAAATGGCTTGAACAATCTTAGTAGAGGATCAGCAAAGGAACATCGCTGTAAAATTATATTGAAATCAGTCCAGTAGTTTCTGACAAGAAGATTTTTACAGTTTTCTATATAGATATATGGGGAAAATAAGCCCTGCCCCTGGCGGCCATGTTTTTTGACAAATCCAAATGGCTTGAACAATCTTGGTAGAGGATCACCAAAGGAACATTTCTGCAAAATTATATTGAAATCTGTCCAGTGGTTTCTGACAAGAAGATTTTTAAAGTTTTCTATATAGATATATAGGGAAAATAAGCCCCACCCCCTGGTGACCATGTTTTTTGACGAATCCGAATGGCTTGAACAATCTTGGTAGAGGATCACCAAAGGAACATTTCTGCAAAATTATATTGAAATCGGTCCAGTGGTTTCTGACAAGAAGATTTTTAAAGTTTTCCATATAGATAAATAGGGAAAATAAGGTCCGCCCCCTGGCAGCCATGTTTTTTGACTAATCCAAATGGCTTGAACAATCTTGGTAGAGGGTCACCAAATGAACATTTCTGCAAAATTATATCGAAATCAGTCCAGTGGTTTTTGACAAGAAGATTTTTAAAGTTTTCTATAAAGATATATAGGGAAACTAAGCCCTGCCCCCTGGCGACCATGTTTTTTGACTAATCCAAATGGCTTGAACAATCTTGGTAGAGGGTCACCAAATGAACATTTCTGCAAAATTATATCGAAATCAGTCCAGTGGTTTCTGACAAGAAGATTTTTAAAGTTTTCTATAAAGATATATAGGGAAACTAAGCCCTGCCCCCTGGCGACCATGTTTTTTCACGAATCCAAATGGCTTGAACAATCTTGGTAGAGGATCACCAAAGGAACAGTTCTGCAAAATTATATCGGAATCGGTCCAGTGGTTTCTGACAAGAAGATTTTTTAATTTTTTAGTTAAAAAATCTATTTTTAGCTCCTGTGATCTAGATATGCAATGGATAGGAACCATTTGAACAATTTTGAAAGAGGACCAACCAAGGATCATTCCTGTGAAGTTTGGTCAAAATCCAATCAGTGGTTTAGGAGGAGATGTTGTTTAAAGATTGTGAACAGACGGACGGACGGATGGACAGACGGACGACGACGACGACGGACGGTGAGTGATCACAAAAGCTCACCTTGATCCTCCGGCTCAGGTGAGCTAAAAATTAAACTAAATACATGTAAATAAACTGTCTCACCAATAAATGTAATGCTGAATGTCTTTGAATTAAATAAAGAAAAAGGAAATAAATATATAAACAAACTTACCTCTCTCGCAAATAAGTGTGATGCTGAAACGATCTTTGATTGATTGTGTTGGGGTTTAACGACACGTCAACCCTTGTGGGTCATTTTGTGTCGTCTCCCAGAGAAAGGGAGAAAAAAGACAGAAGAGATAGCAGAAGAGATGAAAGAGAGGGACAGGGAAGGAAGAGGAACAGGAATGAAAGTGAAGATACAGAAGAAATAAAAACATCACCCTACCCTTACCTGCTACAAGGATAGCAGGCCTTGCCCAGCTGTAAGCCAATATCAGCTGGACGCCCCAGTGACAAAAAATACATGACAAACGATCTTTGAATTAAATGAAAAAAATCAGTAAATAAATAAATTACCTGTCCCGGAAAGACGATGCTGCTTCCTACCACAAACATCATTCATTCATTCATCCATCCCATCCATCCGTAAATTCACCCATATTTCCGTCCATCTACAAACGCACTATTCCATCTATCTACCAACCTAGGGGTGGTCGGGTGGTGCGAAGGTGTCATGTATCTTACGTCACCGGGGCGTCCAACTGATATTGGCTTACAATTGGGCAAGGCCTGTTACCCTTGTAGCAGGTAAGGGTAGAGGGGGAATTTTTTATTTCTTCTGTTTCTTTACTTTCATTTTTGTTCGTCTTTCTTACCTGTCACTCTCTTTCATCTCTTCTACAGTCTCTTCTAGCTCTTTTCTCCCTTTCTCTTGGAGACGACACAAAATGACCCACAAGGGTTGACGTGTCGTTAAACCCCAACACAATCAATCTATCTACCAACCTATCTATCTATATATCTACCTATCTATCTATATATCTATCTATCTATCGTTGATTCATTCATTCTTTCATTCATTCATCCATCCTGTCTGTATGTAAATCTCATCTGTTCGTATACTCGCACGTCCGTTCGTCCACCCGTCTTTCTACCCACGCACCACTCCGTTCGTTTACCCATCCATTCCATTTCTCCTTTTACCCATTAATCCATTTACCCATCCATCCCATCTGTCCCTCCCTTAGAAAGATATAATTGGGGCAAAACGACCCATGGGTGAAACGAATCATGGGCAAAACGACTCACCTCATAAGAGCGAATCCACCCACCCCTAAATTAGGGTGAAAGGATTCAGGGTGAAACAACACGGCGAAATGATTCCTGGAGCACAACAGTATTTTCTTTTCCCGCTGGTGCATCCAAAAGGGTCATCTTTCCTTGCTGGTGTTTAACAGGGTCTTCTTCCCTTGCTGGTGCTTCACAAATTTCTTACTTTAAAATTTTGCCATGGCAACCAAACAATATGGACACTAGTCATAAACACATAAACTGGGCGGACAATCATCAAATGATCATAACTGTCAAATATGATTCACATAACTTATGATGAAAATGCAATTTAACCATTTTCCCCATTATAAGTCTATCGGAGCTTTCTGTTGTCATGGCAACCAAACCAAGGGGCAGATTGTTAAACTTTTAGCTATTTTGAATTGCCCTTACCCAAGCAACATTTTTATACCAAATCAGTCATGCTGCTCCAGTGTTTTTGGAGGAGTTGTCATTTAAAAATTCCTTTTTAAAATTCAAATGTTGCCATGGCAACCAAACAAAACAACCACTGTCATAAAACACGTAAACATAAAGGGTAGGCAATCATCTGAAATCATAACTGCCAAATACTGTTCACATCACTTCACTGGTTATGCAGAAAATGCAATTGAACCACTTTTCCCATCATAAGTCTATTAGCACTTTCTGTTGCCATGGCAACCAAACCAAGAGGCAGATTGGCACATTTTAGCTATTTAGAATTGCCCTTATCCAAGCAACAATTGTACCAAATAAGAGTCCTAATGACTCAGTAGTTTTGGAGGAGTTGTCATTTTTTTTTTTCATTTAAAGTTGCTATGGCAACTAAACAAAATGGTCACTGGTCATAAAACACATAAACTGGGTAGACAATCATCAAATGATCATAACTGCCAAATATGGTTCACATCACTTCACTGGTTATGGAGAAAATTCAATTTAACCATTTTTCAATTATAAGTCTAAGGGAGCTTTCTGTTGCCATGGTAACCAAACCAAGAGGCAGATCACCGTAGTTTTAGCTATTTTTAAATCCCCCTATCCATGCAACATTCTTACCTAATTTGGGACAAATTGTTTAAAGGCTCCATATTCCTCAAAAAATTTTATTATCCAAAAAGGTTCGATAAATTGACATATGAGTATTAATACAATCATAAAATATGGCACATGACAGCCTGTAAAATTTCAGTTAGTCTCTCCTTCTTGAAATGAAATGATTTTTTATTGTATCTCTGAATTAATGTTGCCAACATTAATTCAGAGATACTATAAAAAATCATTTCATTTTTGATCCAGTTCAAAAAACGAGAGACTAACTAAAATTTTACAGGCTGTCAGATGCCACATTTTATGATATTTTATGTATATCAATTTATTAAACCTTTCTTGGATAAAAAAATGTCATTTTGAGGAATATGGAGCCTTTAAATGGCTTTGGAGGAGTTGCCGTTTGAAAGTGTCTTTGACAGATTGACAGATGGACAGACATTCTCACATTTGGTTTTAGGGCCTACTGTAAAGTTATATTTCCATAGCTAATTAGCCCCTAAACCATCGTTCAGGGGCTAGTAATGTATTTTAATGGAATAAACCTCATAATACCTCATAATCATAGACCTAAACCAAAAATGTTGGCCTGGATGGACAGATG
This sequence comes from Anodontia alba, assembly GCA_964016985.1. Classification (NCBI taxonomy): domain Eukaryota; kingdom Metazoa; phylum Mollusca; class Bivalvia; order Lucinida; family Lucinidae; genus Anodontia; species Anodontia alba. Next base: position 102,047,377 of record OZ024824.1, read on the forward strand.
GACAGACAAATAGTGATACTATACATTGTAGTTCATCCTAAGCATAGCTCAGGAGAGCTAAAAAGGGCAATTTACGATCATTTTTCTATAAAATCAAAAGTTTTATTTGATTATAACACGGTTATTTAGCTAATGAATTTTGCGTTTGACCCCAGCAATAATTGTAATATGATAAGGTGGTTGTGGTGTTTTTCTTTTGTGGGGGTCATGCAATTTTCCCGAATCAGTGATACATCTAGATTATAAATATGCTCCCTGAATTGCATTCCAAGACAGCAAAACTGCCTTAATGCACATATAAATAATTAACATTACCAACCCAATATGACTGAAATACTGTTGAAGTATTGTAAACCACCAGATGAGTAACTCGGAAGAACGTTAACCCTTGTCCTGCTGAACCCGGATATACCCTGCCTTTGCAAACAGTGTAGATCCAGATCAGTTGGCTTCTGAAGAAGCAAATTGATCTGGATCTGCACTGTTTGCCATTAAGTATGTGAATTTATAGCAGCAATCTGGATCAAGCTATCTGATTGGCTGAAAATTAGAAGTGGGCATAGCATCTTCATTCAGCATGACATGGGTTAAGTCTCTAAATGCATGCCACTGCCATTAATCCTTAAAGTGCTAATCACAACTTCAACAGATAACATTTTGGTTTTATTTTGGGATTTTTCAGAGACAATACAACTCAACATTTCATGTGAATAGTCTGCTAGGTAGATGATTCACATGAAATGCATGTCTTAATTTCTCTGAATAATAATAATAATAATAATAAAGAATGTCTTCTGCTACAATTTTGTTTAGCACTTTAATAAGTGTTTCCCAGACATTAGCAGTATTTTGAGGAATAATGCTTAAATTGTTTCTGTCTTAACCTTTACAGTGCTAGGCTAATTTGCAGCACATGACATCTCAATATTTTCATAGAAAATAAGACTTAAATCTCGTGTGAAACATCTGCCAAGCAGATGCTTCATATGAACTGCTGACTTACTTTTTATGCAAAAACAAAATTAAAGTATCTGCTGCTGCAGTAGTGATTGGTGTTTTAAGGCTTAACACCTACAACACTATAGGGCAGATTAAGCAGATAGCAAATTGATAATATTTTTCTTATTTTTCCTAGACAATTTGCATGAAGTGTCAGATCCTATATTCTAGGAAAAAAAAGAACAATATTTCAAAATGTTGCCTGCTGAAATTTTTACCCAGCATGCAAAGTGTAAATAATGAAGAAATCTGATATAGTCACTCACACTCCTTGGAAGACATCTTTCATAATACCTTAAGGTGGGCCTGATACACTTGATGGATTTTCGACCATTTTTACACGGAAGACTACTTTTATGACTTCCTGTTTTGCTTTCCCCCAAATCAAGCTCCTTCGGAAAAGAGGTCTACTCTAAATGGAAGGAATTTGCTATCAGAGGGAGCAAATTCTCTCCTTTCAGAGTAGACCCTTTGACAGAAGGGAGACAAAACAATACTGACAAATTTTTCCTCCCCATGAAAGTGCATCTATTCACCATAATGGTATAAAACACTTACAAGACGTCTAGACAAATGATAAAGTTACCTAAACGAAACTGACATTTCAAAATGCACGTCTCCATACAGAAAATTACCTTAAAACAAATGTGACCAGCGCAGACTCAGAACAGTTTTTGAAACTGCCCAGTCTGATCAGAATTTAGACTGGTTTCTATCATTTTGTATGGTTCTTAAATATTCTGTTAGCAAAAAGCATAGGTCCTGATCGGACTCCACAGATGCACAGGCTGATCTTGGTATATGATATTCATATATGTCAGAAGGTGGTTTTCTGTTGGAGAGGCTCAAGTATTGATTTGTGTAATTACCATTCCTTCATGCCAGTAAACAGTGGCATTATAAATTTTCAGGATAATCTTATGCAATCTATCATTCAATAGGATTCATTCCTTTCATTCATCATTTGTAGAATCTAATTAATACGAGTATTAGCTTTCATGAAAAGCCTGATCTATGTTTTGTGGTAAATTATAAGGCATCAGGTGGAATTTAGTGTACATTTTTCAGAAATTAGGACTGTTATATCATTTTTTTTTTCTAAACTGGTTGGCATATGCCAAAAACTTATAGCATTTATTTATTATAAAGTTTCTGCAGGATAGTTCACATTATTTACATCCTTTTATCAATGAGGCAATTGTACGAAATATTTGGATACAAACTGTAGCTTCTTACTGTACTTGAAGGCCGGCATCTTAACCCTAGTCCAACTGAACCGGTATTGTTTGTGTTGAGGTTTTACGGCCCAGTCAACTCAATGGGGTCATGTCGAGTGTGATCAGTTTACCTAACACGTTTACTGGGCAGGCTTAGTCCTCTAAGCGGTTAACCAGTATTGTGCACATTCTTTCACCAGAAACTGACAACTGCCTTTCTTGAATCAGCGGAAGGGAGAGAATGACAGAAGAAAAGATTTCATGATCAATCTCCAAGAAAGAATGTTGCCGATCTCGACAGGGGATGAACCCGCGACCTCTTGGTCTCCAGTCGGACTGCGCATCCAACTGAGCCACTGAGGCCAGCAGCTGAACCGGTATATATCCTGCTTTTGCAAACAGTGTAGATCCAGATCAGCTGGCTTCTGAAGAAGCCAACTGATCTGGATCTGCACTGTTTGCAGTTAAGTATGTGAATTTATATCAACAATCTGGATAAAGTAATGTGATTGGCTGAAAATTAGAAGTGGGCGTAGCATCTTAATTTATTCAGGATTAAAATATTCATCAAGTCTATTTTACTAAAATTTGATGTGTCTATAAAGTACTGGCTGAATGACAGCGTGGACCCTCGTTAACCCATTAAAGACTGAATAAACTCTCCCACACTATTTATTGGAAGAGTCCATTTTCCATTTTAGGTATGTTAGGCTATATGATACAGATATTCCTACAGATAAATGGTTGAACTACTTGCAAACAGTGGAGACACTGATTAGATGCCGCATTCTGCGGTGTCTAATTTGGGTCTGCACTATTTGCCAATTTAGGGGTCTCCAGTCTTCAATGGGTTAAGCTTCACAACCCTCTGGGCTAATTCAGCACATAACAAACTGACAACATGTTTTTTATATTCCTAGAAAAAGGGTTTGATATTTCATGTTCTTTGATGGGGTAAGGATGGATGAACTAGACTGACAAAGCTGTAACACTATGCACTTCTTTCCATTGATCTGTGTCAATGTTGTACAAATCATGTCCTTTCAATAGTTTTTGAGAGGTCTGTTTCATACTTCTACTGAAAACAAGAGTCCCACCAACCAAGACTCACTCAACTGAGTCAAATAACCATTGCATTTCCGTAGATGTCACTTCAGAATTTTTCCAATGACTGCCGCAGCAACTAACAACCAGCTACTTAACTGAAAAGCCATTTAACCCTTGCCCTGCTGAACCCGGATATACCCTGCCTTTGCAAACAGTGTAGATCAAGATCAGTTGGCTTCTGAAGAAGCCAACTGATCTGGATCTACACTGTTTGCCATTCAGTATGTGAATCTCTATCAACAACCTTGATCAAGTAATCTCATTGGCTGAAAATTAGAGACTTCAGTTATTTTTGTCTTTGTGTGTGTTCATTGCTCTCAAAGGTCATTCTTATTATAATATAACTATTCTCCATCTAGAGGTCATCCTGTTGCTACAGTGTGTTTCAACTCAGATCGCCCAACGGTTTGGGTGGAGAAGTCAAAAATTGGTTTTCAAGATGGCGGCTATAGAGGCCATTTTGGATTTCCAATTGGCATGGATTTAGTTATTTTTCATGTAAATGTAAACCTGTTGCTACATCGTGTTTCAACTTAATTCGCCTTGTGGTTTGTGAGAAGATCTAGAAAACAGATTTTCAAGATGGTGGCTGTGATGGCCATCTTGGATTTCAAATGGCCATGGTTTTAGCTCATTTCAATCCAGAAGATGTCCTGTTGCTATAGAGCAAGTTTCGACTCAAACAGACCAAAGGTTTAGGAAGAGATGTCGAAAATTGATTTTCAAGATGGCGGTTCAAGCGGCCATCTTGGATTTTTGATCAGCTCTGCTTTTAGCTTTTTAGGTCTACTAGGTGCCCCGATGCTCCTCATCAAATTTCAACTCAACTGGGTCATAGCTTTTAGAGGAAATGTCCAAAATAAGAATTCTCAACATTTTCCCATATAAATGTATAGGGCCCATACAAATGCATGGGGAAGCAAATTTGACCTTGCCCTAAAAAGGTCAAATGTCAACATAGGACCATGAATTTAGCAATTTTGGAAGTTCCATCCTCCATGATTTGTGCAAAGACTAGGCCCCAGGTCTTATTTAGTTCTGGAGAAGAAGATTTTTAAAGGTTTTAACCATATATGGGCATGGCGGCCATCTTGGTCAATGTACCGTGACTATTTTAGCAATCTTTCATTTACCTGCCACAAGGAGGCTTGACTTGAAATTTGAGCAACACTGGCTCAGAGGTTTCAGAGGAGGTCATTTGAAATTCTCAACATTTTTGCCATACAAATGTATGGGGCCCATACAAATGCACAGGGAAGCAACCTTGACCTCGCTGTAAAAAGGTCAAATGTCAATGTATGACCATCATTTTAGCAACTTTGGTAGACCTCTCAACCCTGATGATCTGTACAAAGATTCAGCCCGCATCCTCAGTTCTGGAGAAGCTTTATAAAGCTTTTCACCATAGAGTGGCATGGTGGCCATCTTAGTCAACAGACCATTACCATTTTAGCAATCTTTTGTTCCCCCAACTCCAAATGAAATTGCACAGCAAATTGGCTCAGTGGCTTCAGAGGAGAAGTTGTTTGAAAATGTTAATGGATGCACGGACAGACGGACACATGCACAGATGGACGACAGACAAAAAGTGATCACTAGAGCTCATCCTGAGCATAGCTCAGACGAGCTAAAAACCATTATAAATTTCTTTTCAAGAACCAAGAAAGCTTTGAAGCTGAATCTTGGTATAGAGCATCAGGGTTATAAGGTCTACCAAACTTATTCAATTAATGATCCTTTGTAGACCTTTGACCTTTTTACAGCAAGGTCATATTATTTCTTCTACATTTCTTTGGAGAAAATGTTGGTAATTTAGTTCCTCAAAATGCATTAAAGATCTACGGAGGAAACTTACAAAATGTGATGAAAGTAGCAAAAGCCCTCAGTTACATCCCCGCCTTTTCAACATACACATACACATGTATAGGAAATGAATTTGACTTTGCCTTAAATAGGTCAAAGGTCAATCTAGGATCCTCATTTGAATTCATGCGCACAATGCTATATAACAAGATTTAGTCAAAAACTTTCTTGGTTCTGGAGGAGGATTTTAAGTGTTTTTTTTTGTTTGTTTTTTTTCATGTATGGGCATGGCAGGCATCCTGGTCAGGGAACCACAACCATTTGAACTATTCAATCTGACAGGGTAATTTGCCTGAACTTGCTCTTGCCAATCATATCAAAAAGTCATTCAAGGTCACCAAGTGGATGTAGGGGAACAATATTTTGCAACAGTATCAAACATCAGTCCTCTGGGATATCATTTTTTTTTTTTTTTTTTTTTGTAACAAAATATACTTCCCCTCCTCTCATTGCCCTTTATCATTTCCAAGATTCATAAGATTTTCAAATCTGCATCAGAAAAAATAGTGACCAACACGTCTGATGGACAAACAGAAATGAGTGGTTTGTCATTTGCTTTTAAAGAAATACGACAAGCATTCATCTTAATACTTAGCTTATCTGAGGTACTGCATCACTGATGGGAATCTGTAATAACCCTAAATATTTGGACCCTATACCTCTTTTCTATATTTGTCGTTATATTTTTATAAATCTATATGACTACTATGTAATGTATAAAAAAAAAAACACTGTCTAAATTAAAAACAGTGCACATCCTGATCAAGCTGTTCATTTAGACAGTTTGATCTGGGTTTACACACAAATCTGTTCTAGTATTTAGGATAAATACATAGTACAGAATGTCAACAATCTATGGTTAAGTTCAGACTTGAACAAATAAATTATTTACTGATCAGTTCTAACTATTGGTTTGACACTAAGACTATCTGACAGACAGATCCTGTCAGAGGTGTCAGTGGAAAAACCTATAAAACAAGACAATGTCAAGTTTTCCAGCAAGACAGCTTATGATAAGCAGAATCTAAAGAGAAAATAGGTATACTGCTTGTAATAAATCATCCCAGAACACTGGGAATTTTTTGAAAGACTGTACTAACCCTTAACCCATTGAAGACTGGAGACCCCTAAACAGGTAACTGGCAAACAATGCAGACTCAGATCAGATGCTGCTGATCAGGGTCTCCACTGTTTGCAAATAGTTCAACCATTTTTCTGTAGGAATATCTACATCATATAGCTTAACATACTTAAAATGGAAAATTGGATTCTTCCAATATATAGTGTGGGAGAGGTTATTCAGTCTTTAGTGGGTTAAAGCATCAAGCAAAATTTGTAAATTGTTTTTTCTTTATTTTTCAGACTTTTTCTTTGTGTGATTGAAAAAATTCAAAATGTTGTCTGCTGCAGTTGTGATTGGTGCTTTAAGGGTTAACAAAATTACACAATTTTAAGGGGAATGGATACACTTTCAGGGAATGCAACTGTCAAACTGTTTTGCATCCCTTATAAAAAGGAGGTCCTGGAGACTGTCACCTGTACAAAGTATCTTGGTTTGATATCTCCAGCAACCTGTCATCTGCTGCACATAGACAGGGATGTCAATTCTGCTAACAAAACCCTTGGATTTGTCAACTAAGATGCCTGGTGTGAGGGAGGTGGCCTATTACACCCTGGTCCGGCCGCAGCTGTTTGGGATCCCAACCATAGGACAAAATACAAGGCAGTCTGAAGAACAGCTATATCCCCCGCCGCAGAATGACAATGGAGCGGCCTCAAAATTCAAGGCTCAAACTGGTGGCCTTCAATTGTAACCTTGACCTTGAGTATGCATTGTTGAGTTATGGGTTCTGCACATCATCTCACTAAGGTGAACATTTGACCCAAATTAAATAAATATCTTTCAAAGGGTTCAGGAGATATAGAGTGAACATGAAATTCAAGGCTCAAACTCGTAACCTTTAACTGTGACCTTGACCTTGAGTCGGCATGCTTGAGTTATGGGTTCTGCACATCGCCTCACTAAGGCAAACATTTGACCAAAGCATGAAAATCTTTCAAAGGGTTCAGGAGATATAAAGCGAACAAGAAAGAGACGGATGACCTTCAATTGTGACCTTGACCTTGAGTCTGCATCGTTCAAGTATAGGTTTTATATATCATCTCACTAAGGCGAACATCTGACCCAAATTTAACAAGGCAGTCTGAATGGCAATGGAGCAGCCTCAAAATTCAAGGCTCAAACTGGTGGCCTTCAGTTGTGACCTTGACCTTGAGTCAGCATTGCTGTTATGGGTTCTGCACATCATCTCACTGAGGCAAACATTTGACCAATGTTTAAAGAAAATCCTTCCAGGGGTAAAGGAGATATGGAGCCGACACCATATTCAAGGCTCAAACTCGTGACCTTCAACTGTGACCTTCACTGCTGAGTTATGGGTTCTGCACATTGTCCCACTGAGGTGAATATTTGACCAAAGTTTAGAGAAAATCCTCCCAGGGGTAAAGGAGATACAGAGCACACACAAAATTCAAGGCTCAAACCCGTGACCTTGAACTGACCTTATGAGTCTGCATGGTTGAGCTATGGGTTCTGCACATCATTTCACTGAGGCAAACATTTGATCAAAATTAAAAGAAAATCCTTCCAGGGGTAAAGGAGATATCGAGTGGACACGAAATTCAGGGCTTAAACTCGCGACCTTGAACTGTGACCTTGTCCTTGAGTCCCCATGTCTGAGTTACAGGTTCTGCACATTGTCCCACAGGTGAACATTTGACCAAAGTTTAGAGAAAATCTTCCCACGAAATTCAAGGCTCAAACCCATGACCTTGAACTGTCCTTGACCTTGAGTCGGCATGGTTGAGTTATTGATTCTGCACTAAGGTGAACATTTGACCAAAGTTTAAAGAAAATCCTTCCACTGGTATAGGAGATACAGAGCAGACATGAAATTCAAGGCTTAAACCTGTGACCTTGAACTGTGACCTTGATCTTATGTCGGCATGGTTGAGTTACGAGTTCTGCACATTGTCTCACTGAGGCAAATATATGACCAAAGTTTAAAGAAAATCCTTCCAGGGGTATAGGAGATATGGAGCGGACACGAAATTCAAGGCTCAAACCCATGACCTTGACCTGTGACCTTGACCTTGAGTTGGTTGACTTATGGGTTCTGTACATCAACTCACTGAGGCGAACACTTGACCAAAGTTTAATGAAAATCTTTCAATGGGTTCGGGAGATATGGAGCAGACAAGAAAGTGTTATGGAAGGACAGACAGACGGACAGACAGGCGAAGGCCATTTCTATAATTCCCCATCCGTTTTGCAGGGTGTGGGGTGGGGGGGGATGGGGGGAATTAATAACAAACTGAGAAAGTAGTAACCTGCTGGACAACCTGTAAGTTTGATCCAAGAGCTAGTATTTTGAACATGCTCGAAACATGCTCGAAACTTTAGGCTGGAGGTCCCTAGAACAAAGACATGTTATTTTCTGTTTTATAAGATTGTAAATAATATGGTGGTTGTTCCCCTTCCTGATTATGACAAACTCAACCCAAGGACATCCCATCACAGCCATTCCCAAGACCTATCAACAGCTTCACACTAGGAATGACTTCTATAAGTCCTCTTTCTTTCCACCTGTAGTTGTCCAGTGGAACACTGTTCCAGAATCCTCTGTCAGCTCGCCAAGCCTTGACATATTCAGGGCCGAAATTTGCAAGCTGCAGCATGCAAGCCCTAGATCCCAAGCATAGTATGTTTCTAACCTGATTTTAGCTCTTCTTATCTATTTTAACCTATCATCTTTCATCCATGTCACTGTCATACTGTATCACTCACTATCATACTTTTTAACTTTTAATCTTGTTCTACTAACACTGGCTTGGAATTGCTTGACAGCATATCATGCCCAAAATGTCCTCACGGGTGTATGACATTATGTCAAGATAGATGAATTTCCATGGCAAGCAAGCTACTGGAGTCATAGGAATAACAACATTTTTCATAAAGGAGAATGGATACACTTTCAGGGCAGGCAACTCTGTCAAAATTGTTTTGCCCCTTCTAAAAAGGGATCTAATCTAAAAGGAAAGAATTTGCTCCGTGGGAGCAAATTCTTTCCTTTTAGAGTAGAACCCTTTTCAGAAGGGGCTTCATGGGCACAACAGCATACAGGAAGTTAAATGCTGTCTCCTTTATAAAATATGTCCGAAAATTTATCAGGTGTATCCTGTCCACTAAGAACTGCTGACAGTATACTCCCTGCTAAAAGCATGTTACTGGAAAAGCAACTGCTTTGTCCTAAGCCAGTGCAAATATTGAGAAATGTGGGGTGTATTTACTACATGTACAATGAACCCTCATTACAACGACAGCATTTTTTCCCAAAAATGTTGCCATTATAATGAATTTGCTGTTCTAAAGAATCCTTAATGGACAGAATGATATGTAAGAAAGGTCTTGTTTTATTCTTATTTCCTCATAGAACATATGTTTTGGATATTTGTTAGAATTGCCTCTCTGAGGCAATTCTAACAATTATCCAAAACGTATGTTGCTTGAAGATATTATGCAATGTTTTGCATAATTTCTCATTAACTGTCACCTCGAGTGAATGTTTCGTGACATTCAAATTGTCATTATAACAAATTTTGTCGTTGTATCGAGTGTCCGTATAAAGAGGGTGGACTGTATTTATTAGCTTTCAGAGCACCTCTTATGTCATAGTTCCTATCATAGCTCCAGATGAGGGTTTTTTTTTTCACCTGAAAAGCATTCATATTTTTCTTTTTTCACCATGAAAACATATGCTGTAGTACTCATTAGAAGCACCTCACACAGGCACTTCTAATGAGTACCTAAATGAGTACCTAAAACATGTTTTTGTGGAGAAGTAAGAAATCTATTATGTGGATATCCCCTCTTATCTGGAGTTATCACTCCATATGGACCTAGCGAAATAGTTATTATTGTTATTAGACATTTTTCCACAGGAGACGATTAAATGTACTAAGGGTTAATGCTAATTCTTAATATACTACTAAATATTGTATTAGATTGGCCACGCCGCGCCTGATCGAGGCCTTTGCTGTCTGCTGACGGAATCATTGGACACAATAGAATGTATAAGTGGAGAGCAAATGCCCAGATGAGACTTTGCGTATGTGCAGGCAGTATCTGAATCTGTGCATATTACGTGTGCTTGAAGACACCTTTTCGTTTGGCATGGCCCGGATATCAAAGAACACCATAAGCTTGGCCTTTTTTACCTAATGTTTAGCATGCTGGGATAAAACTTTAAGCGGGCAACACTTAGAAATATTTTTCTTAATTTTCCCAGAAAATGGTCTTTGACATTTCATGCAAATTGTCTCCTAACAATTTGCATGAAATATCAAAGCCTATTTTCTGAGAAAAATTGAAAAGTATTGCCAATTTGTCATCAGCCAGGGCTCCGGAAAACCGGAAAATAGCCGGTCTGAACCGAAAATAAGAATTCTGGACCAGTTTCAAACACCCCAAAACACTAATAATTCGGTCCAACAGGCTTGTGCCTTGAATCCCATTTTTTCTCTAACCAACCAATTTTCACGAATCAATGATGTCTAAAAAATCACAAACGGTCAAGTCTTCCCAAACTGACAACGTCCACGCACCTTTTAAATGCGATATTATGGTAGTTAAAATATTAGGCTCTAAACGGTCATTTGACATGTATATTGGAGAGACAGATGAATAACGGCAACCTACCGCAGCACAAATTAATTACGTCATTATCCAAACATTGTCAAAAAATCAACACTTCACTGTCCTTTGTGTGGTAAACAATGAATCATCAGTATTCATTGATTAACATGAATCATCAGTAACGGGTAGTCTGATAATTAATCTGTTTGTGTGACAAATGTGAATACACTGAGACTGCAAAACATCAGGTGCAGTCGGCGTGTCCAAAAGATCAAAGGTCGCTTTAACTGAGAGTGATAAAAGAATGCACCGCTTGAACGCACCCGTTTTCTTCCTCTTCTTTTTTGTTTTGATCAACACGGTTTGTCGGTCCCAGATTTGATAAATTAATTTCCAAACCATGTACGTCCTGATCAGATATCGCATACAATGGCGTCTGATCTGGGTCTTATTGTTTGTTTCCTTTTTTTTTTTTTTTTTGTTGACGGCCGTAACACACAAGTATAATTCAAGGTAGATTTCACAGTAAAAATAAGTAATACACCACTTGAGCTAGACAAGATTGGTCAGTGCTTAAAATTTAAGCAGTCTGGTCAGATCTTGAAACATTGAAAACTGCAAAACCGCCCATGGCGGAGGCCTTTTTTTTATTAGACCTAATTAGGTCCATGAAAGTCGTTTCGTTCCGTCTCTCCTGTTTCCGGCCATCTTCGGGCATACACAAGATGGGAATCAGTTGTTTATAAATAGTTATCTAGAAAACCCTGCGGAGGTGGAAATAACAACAAAATCGTCCCCTTTTTTTTTCTTTCTTTTTACATACCTGACTGTATTTATTGATGATGCCAGCTTTGATCATGCTCGTTATACCCAGACTTCCGTCATATAACGGAGTTGAGGTGTATTATTTAAAAGGAGTTATAGGACTGCCAATTGTCATTAGTTTTCGTGACAGGTGATATTATTTTTTTTTTTTTTTGGAAATGGGCTCATTGATGACATCATCGTCATTGGCTGGACCGATTCAGATTTCAGAATTTCCAGAGCCCTGGTCATCAGCTGAATTTGCCCACATAGTCGTAAAGCTTAAGGGATGATTGCAGTAAAAGAAAAAAAAAAGACACCATGTGACAATGTCAATTTCAAACTACTCTATCAGCAGTACTGGAACTGTGAAAATTACCTTTTAATTCAATCTATGATATAAAACATGCCTTGCAGCAGATGAAATGATGAAACTACCACTCACATGCATGCAAGATATTAATCCCCATTATCTGGTGAAGCTATTAATGAAATTTCCCTACAATTTGCCTTTCTACCATATCAAACTACCATATATACTGTATTTAACCTAAGTTTGCAGTCTTGTTTAACAACATATCAACCTTCATGGGTCATTTTGTGTCATCTCTCAGAGAAAGGTAGAAAAGAGACAGAAGAGTTAGGTGATGAGAGCAAAGACATTATGAATACACGCCTATTCACCTATATTGGAAATTTTACAGCCAAAAAAAGGAAAATTTTCAGATAAAAAATTTTGATACTTTTCATATTTCTGCTCAAAACATAGATTGTGGGTACTTGTTAGAACTGCCTTGGTGAGGCAGTTCTAAAAAGTAACCACAATCTATATTTTTTAGCAAAATAAGAAAAATAATATATACCCCTGTAAACCCCAGTTTTACAATATAAAAGTGGTGTTTAATGGGGTCAAAATTATACAGGCGTGTTTTAATGATGAAAAAAACATAGAAGGATGAGGGAAAAAAATTTACCTAAAACTACAAAATTTACTATATGTATTTGGACAGAGATACATGAGTAAGCAGTGTAGACCCAGATGAGATGCCACAGAACCATCACGGTCTACACTGTTTGCCACTCATCCAACAATTTTTAGACGTAACAGTAAATTGTACTTGGGCAGTAAATTGTACTTGTTCAAATTTTAGAACAAGTGCGTTAAGGAGTTGAGGTGTCTGAATACTTAAGGTAAATATGGTATGTGGACACCTTAACTCCTTACAGTACACCACAACCTCTTTATAACACTATTGTTGGGGTCCAAAGCATAAACCATGTTAGTTAAACAACAGTGTTATATCCAAACAAAAAAGTTTAGATTATATAGAAAAATGACCATTTATGGTCATTTTTCTATATAATCTATACATTTTTGGGATCCATCTTTGAACCGTGTTATATCCAAAACCATGTTGTAACAAACTGTGTTATAAAGAGGTTAATGTGTACTCGTCTTACAAGTCCACACTAAGTCCATTTTATGGCCATGAGTGGAAAACAGTGTAATTATAAACCTTAAGAAAAAGTTTTCTATGGCATCCAATCAGGGTGTACTCTGTTTGCTCTGCATCTGGATAAATATGGTATCTTTACAAGTCAGACAGATGCATATGAGCAAACAGTGTAGACTGATATCAACTGCTCCTATAAGTGCTGCTTGATCAGGATCTGCACTGCTTGACAGTCTGCTAGCATTTTGCAGCCACATCAATGGGTAATTAAGTCATTGTATTGCTAAGGCGGATAATTTGATGATAATTCTATAAATTTAAATTGTTTCTCCTTAAATATGTTGTGGGTACTCATTAGAAGCACCTTGTTGAAGTGCTTCTAATGAGTACTCACAACTTATATCTTATGGAGAAATTGAAAAAAATTTTCCCGGAATTATCACCAAATATTCCTTAATATTAGTCCTCTCTCTTACGGATTCCTTTTAGGATAAGTATGTTGAAGTATCATACTTCTTAGGGTAATAAGTGTAGATCTAATAACATCAGGCAACAAGTGCTTGCGAATGTTGTGAACCAAAATTATCTACAGACATGTTATGCAAATTGCACATGCTCTGACCAGTCTGCCTACAGCCCAATCTTGTCAGGACACATGCCACCAATCAATAAAAGGCAGATTTTATCATGAGACGGCTTAACCCTTGTCCTGCTGAACTATGTCCTGCCTTTGAGAACAGTGTAGATCCAGATCAGTTGGCTTCTGAAGAAGCCAACTGATCTGGATCTGCACTGTTTGCTATTAAGTATGTGAATTTATATCAACAATCTGGATCAAGTAATCTGACTGGCTTAAAGTTAATGGTATGAGGAATCTAATTTGTATATTTGATGGCCATGAATTTGAAAAATCAATCTTTAAATGGCCATTATTATCCCTGTTCATTCTGTAATGGCCATGAAAATATGAAAACATAAGAAGAGGGTGTAGCATCTTAACTTATTTAGCATGACAAGGGTTAAGATATCCAGCTGCATGCACTGAAAACCCAATAATAATATCTTAAAGTACTTTTTATACTGTTTTTCAGAGAAAGTAAGGCTTGACATTTCATGTGAAATGTCTGCTATAATATTGCTAAGTACTTTAAGGGATAACAGTGCAAGAACGTTTAGGACATTTTTAATTAAAGTGTATGGTTACTAATGCCCTAAAAGACTACAGAAGGCAAAGAACGGGATCTAGTTTTGTTGGGGAGAGTGCAGGGTGATGGTCGGACATTTGTATAATGACCTAGTTTTGTTCAGGAGGCTGGGGGAGGGATTTTGATGGTATTGAACAGTCTGGGCCCAGTTGTTCAAAGCGTCGTTAGCTTAACAAGCTCGTTAAGGGTCATTTCGTTAGCAGATTCAATGTACAATATTCTGATATTTTTTGCTGAAAAAATGTGAGTAGCTTTGCAGTGCAAAAGCTACTCACATTTTTTAGCAAAAAAATTCAGCATACAGTGTATTTGTGTATCACTCGATGTAAATTTTAACGAATCGTTAACTAAGGACATCATTAGCTTTGAACAACTGGGCCCTGGCCTACACACTTACAAAGTTTGATGGGACTCATGAAGCCCGAATATGAGGATGACCCTGAGAATTTAACTCGCTGTTATTTTTTTGTGAAAGTCAGTCACAGTGACCCAGTTTTATGGGAGGTAATTAGAAGTGGTCAAGCACATAATTATGTATAATACAGAAAGAGAAACAAACTGACGAAGTTTTCTTAAGAAATTTTTGTCAAGTGAATACATCTTATATAAATAGCCAAGGTTGACATAAAAAATAAATAAAAGAAAACGTCAAACAGTGAAGATTTTGGTGAGACAGCTCATCTGGATTACACTGTTTGCAAAGGTATCTGTTCTGGTCTGCAGGTCTGAAAGGGTAAATGCTTAGCATGCTGGATAAATATTACAGCAGAAATATTTTCCACAGAAGATATGCTTTCACATTAGAAAAATATTATCAATTTGTCTTCTGCTGAATTTGCCCAGAGACTGGTGAAGGTTCATTCTGTCTGCAATCTACATACAGTTTGGACATTGGATTCCGGCACATGCTCTGTCGTTGCCGGGTTTCGCTTTGGTCCCGGTGTGGGGAAGCGCGGCCGGTGCAGAGTTAGCTTATATTCTGTTGATATTTATTTGTATACTTAAGGTATGTAAGTTACTTACTTTATGTTTTAATCGTCTCTCATAGTTCATATCTGAACGGCAATTTTACATTCTTATATGATATATAAAATGTTTTTTTATACAATTGTAGAATTGGTGAGACGTTAATAAACCATATCTTTACAGGAAGTTGAACTGGCTCACTCATCTGTGCAGACTATTCAGGGGATTCCTTGTTTGCACACAGAAAGTTTGAACTCTTTACAATCCAATTAGTAAATGATGCCCCTGATTAATTAATTAGTAAATCATGCCCTTGATTAATTAATTAGTAAATGGCATCCCTGATCAATCAGTCTGACTGGCCTTTCATTTTTCATTTCTAACTTTATCCTAGTCATAACACCAAACAGTTTCAGAAAAATGTATATTTATCATATTTATTCGCAAAAATGTATGTTCTAGGTACTCATTAGAAACACCTTCTCAATACACTTCTAATGAGTACTCACAACACATATTTTCATGCAGAAATTGTCCTAAGGGACAATCATCCGGAGGGCCAATTGTTCTACAATTGGTAAATGTCCTAAAATTTTGACCACAAAAGCCTCTGACAAAATAGCATATGCAAACAATGCAGACCCAGATCAGACTGCTCATGAAGGAGCAGTCTGATCACTCATGAAGGATCAGTCTGATCAGGGTCTACACTGTTTGCTATTCCATCAAGTATTTTAAGAAGCAACTGTGTAAAAAGAAAAACTTAGGCCAAAAAGTAAGGACTAAAATGTTAAAAAAGTTAGGACATTTACAATATTTTCCATATTTCTGCATGAAGATATGATTGTTGAACAATTGCCCCTCTGGACAATTGCCCTGCAGACGATTGCCCCTTCGGACAATTACCCCTAGGACAATTGCTCCTCCAGATGATTGCCCCTCCGTACAATTGCCCCTTTGGACAATTACCCTTTCACTCTTCAAAGTATGATATATAGGTGGTTGCAGAAGGGGTTAGTTGGGGTAGGAACTGCTTTGGGGTATTAAGTATTGAGTGTCCTATCTTTCTCCCTCTCTCAGGAAGACTCTGTCTATTGTTGATGATGCTGGTCAACAGATAAATGACAATGGGTGACATTTAACAAGTTTATTGAAATGTGGATCTTTAAAATAGTAAATAGTGTTACAGAAACCACATATTTATATCATCAGCACATTTATAGCTGCTAGCACAAACTGTTTTCTTTTGGTATATAGAACTATAGACATTTCACTATGTACATCAAAGTGAATCACACATATTAAAACAAGAGGCCATCGGTCCAGGGCTCGTTCACCTGAGTGACATAACCACTGCAGATATGCAGATGTTATGCAACATTTTTCCAATCCTATCATCACAACAGTAGGATCAATGCGAAATTTGGGGGAAATTGGCTGATTGGTTTCTGAAGAATCATGATTTTATACATGTAAACAGCACAGTGGCAGAGAAATATAATAAATATAAACAAGATGACAGCCATCTTAGATTTCCAATCAAAACAATTTTAACTACTGTTGATCTACAAGTCACTTCGATTCTCTCAATATAAATGTACATGGCCCATACAAATGCATGGGGAAGCAAATTTGACCTTGGAGGTAAAAAGGTCAAATGTCAACATAGAACCATCATTTTAGCAATTTTGGTAGATCTCCTGTCCCCCATAATTTGTGCAAAGATTAGGGCCCAGGGCTTATTTGGTTCTGGAGAAGAAGATTTTTAAAGGTTTTTACCATATTATGGGCATGGCAGCCATTTTGATCAATGGACCATGCCCATTTTAGCAATCTTTCATTCTCCTGCCCAAGGAGGCTCCGCATGAAATTTGAGCAACACTAGCCCAGAGGCTTCAGAGGAAAAATCTTTTGAAATTATTAACATTTTTTCCATACAAATGTATGGGGTCCATACAAATGCATACAGAAGCAAACTTGACCTCGCCGTAAAAAGGTCAAATGCCAATGTATGATAATTATTTTAGCAACTTTGGCAGACCTCCCGTTCCCGATGATACATGTATATGCAAAGATTCAGCCATAAGGCATCCTCGGTTTTGGAGAAGAAGATTTTTAAAGGTTTTTTCCCATACAAATGCATAGGGAAGCAAACTTGACCTTGCCATAAAAAGGTCAAATTTCAATGTATGACCATTATTTTAGCAACTTTGGTAGACCCCCCATCCCCAATGATTTAAGCAAAGATTCAGCCCCAAGGCATCCTAGGTTCTGGAGAAGAAGATTTTTAAAGGTTTTTACCATATATGGGGATGGCAGCCATCTTGGTCAACGAACTGCGACCATTTTAGCAATCTTTCATACCCTCAACCTAAGGAGGCTCCATATGAAATTTGAGCAAAATTGGCCCATAGGCTCCAGAGGAGAAGTCGTTTGAAAGTCTGAACATTTTTTTTCCATATAAATGCATAAGGAAGCAAAATTAACCTTACCGTAAAAAAGGTCAAATGTCAATGTACGACCATTATTTTAGCAACTTCGGTAGACCTCCCGTTTCCGATGATATATGCAAAGATTCAGCCACAAGGCATCTTCAGTTTTGGACAAGAAGATTTTTAAAGGTATGCATAGGGAAGCAAATCTGACCTTGCCGTAAAAAGGTCAAATGTCAATATATGACCTTTATTTTAGCAATTTTGGTAGAGCCCCCATCTCCAATGATTTAAGCAAAGATTCAGCCACAAGGCATCCTCGGTTCTGGAGAAGAAGATTTTTAAAGGTTTTTATCATATACAGGCATGGCGGCCATCTTGGTCAATGGACCACAACCATTTCAGTAATTAGGCATCCTCTGTTTTGGAGAAGATTTTTAAAGTTTTTTTCCCATACAAATGCATAGGAAGCAAACTTGACCTTGCCATAAAAAGGTCAAATTTCAATGTACGACCATTATTTTAGCAACTTTGGTAGACCCCCCATCCCCAATGATTTAAGCAAAGATTCAGCCCCAAGGCATCCTAGGTTCTGGAGAAGAAGATTTTTAAAGGTTTTTA
Organism: Anodontia alba; assembly: GCA_964016985.1. NCBI lineage: Eukaryota > Metazoa > Mollusca > Bivalvia > Lucinida > Lucinidae > Anodontia > Anodontia alba. The sequence goes on from OZ024824.1 coordinate 102,065,740, forward strand.
CCATATATGGGCATGGCGGCCATCTTGGTCAACGAGCCGCAACCAATTTAGCAATCTTTCATACCCCAAATCTAAGGAGGCTCCATATGAAATCTGAGCAAAATTGGCTCAGAGGCTCCAGAGGAGAAGTCGTTTGAAATTCTGAACATTTTTCCCACACAAATGCACAATTGACCTTACCGTTAAAAGATCAAATGTCAATGTGCGACCATTATTTTAGCAAATTCGGTAGACCTCCCATTTCGAATAATATATGCAAAGATTCAGCCACAAGGCATCCTCGGTTTTGGAGAAGAAGATTTTAAAAGGTTTTCCCCATACAAATGCATAGGGAAGCAAAATTGAACTTGCCGTAAAAAGGTCAAATGTCAATATACAACCTTTATTTTAGCAAATTTGGTAGACCTCCCGTCCCCGATGACATGCAAAGATTCAGCCCCAAGGCATCCTCCATTCTGGAGAAGAAGATTTTTAAAGGTTTTTATCATATATGGGCATGGCGGCCATCTTGGTCAATGGACCACAACCATTTCAGCAATTTTTCGTTCCCCCAACCTAAGGAGGCTCCATATGAAATTTGAGCAAAATTGGCTCAAGGGCCTCAGAGGAGAAGTCGTTTGAAAATGTTAACGGACGGACAGACGGCCACACAGACGACGGATGAAAAGTGATCACAAAAGCTCATCCTGAGCATAGCTCAGGTGAGCTAATAATTTGTTAATCCTTATCATGCTGAATAAATTAAGAAGCCATGCCCACTTCTAATTTCCAGCCAAACACGTTACTTGATCCAGGTTTTTGATAGAAATTCACATATTTAATGACAAACAGTGCAGATCCAGATCTGGATCTACACTGTTTGCTGACAGGGCATATTGTGTTCAGCAAGAGAAGGATTAAAATAGTATACCTTTGTTAAACCTAATTGCAAAAGCAGATTAATAATAATTGTTACATAACAACTTGTTTGTTTGTTTGTGTTGAGGTTTTACGGCCCAGTCAACCCAACGGGGTCATGTCGAGCGCGGTCAGTTTACCTAACCACACGTTTACTGGGCAGGCTTAGTCCTCCAAGCGGTTAACCAGTATTGTGCACATTCTTTCGCCAGAAACTGACAACTTGTTAATTTGTACTCTCATTGTATTTTTTTAATTGATAACTGACCCCCTTTGAAACATAAAAAGCAATAAATGTGTGTTTGTTGGTGTGTGTTGTTTTTTTTTTTTTTTTTTTCATTTTTTAAAATACTGCTTTATATCAATGTTGTCATGAATATATTCAATAATATTACTATTATTACTTTATTCTGAAACTGCAAAACAATGCTTTAAAGGTATTATATTTTGTTGTTGTTGTTGTTGTTGTTGCTGCTGTTGTTTTTCAAACTGTAATATAAGATTAATATCAAAATATAATTAGAAATAATAATATTACTTCTAAATATTGAATTTCCAAAATACTTTTTTAAATGCAATATTTTTCCCAATGTTATGTTTTAAATTTTGCTAATCATATAGTGAATGGGTAATTGTCCACTTTTGCATTCAGGTAAAGGGGGATTTGTCCTAAGGGTAATTGTCCCAGGAGCAGTTGTCCAAAGGGGCAAATGTCCACACCCCATTTACCGAACATAATACCCCTTGTATCTGCAGTAATGCCATAGTTCCAGATATAGCAATAATCGTGGGAATAACTTAGGATAATGTTTGCAGAAAAATATATTTTATAAGTACTGATGGGAAATGCCTCACCAGGGTAATTCCATTAAGTACTCACAAGCTTTTTCTCTGCATAATTTTCAGGATTTGTTTTCTAAAATGCACTACCTCGAGCCTGTTTTTCTGTGCCTAGTAGTTCCAAGTTAATTTCTGATTCTATTAATATTTCATACCTGGAGCCTGTTTTTCTGTGCCTAGCAGTTCCAAGTTAATTTCTGATACTATTAATATTTCATAGGGTTTATGACATTAAAATCTCTTTCTGGGCTCTAGATCAGAAGAATATGGAAAGGAATATATTTCCTATTTTTTACGCAAAAACATGTTGTGGGAACTTATTAGAAGAGCCTCATCATAAGAAATAGGGTCTTGGGTGCATAAGCATCCAGATTAGACCACAGCTGTGCAGCTCAATCAGGGATTTTGCCATCTACTTATAGAAACATTGGATAATTTAGAATATATCCATATATAGCAAAGACTCATCAGATTAAGCCATTTTTCTGGATGATCAGGATTTTCTTCTCATGGCACAGCCCATAATATTATTACGGTAAATGTCCTAAAACTTTGAACACTATAGTCCATAATATTTCGGCCTAAATTTTGCTTTTTATACAACTGTTTAAATACTTAGTGAAATGGCAAACAGGGTAGACCCTGATGATGTGATCAGACTGCTCCTGCAGAAGCAGTTTGATCTGGGTCTGCACTGTTTGCATATCTCATTTCTGGGACAAATTTTACCATACTGTGATCCCTATCATAGGAATAACCCTTAAAGCAATTACAAATTTGAAGCAAAACATTTTAAAATTGATTTTATTGCTGGCCCTAGTGGCTCAGTCACTGATGATTAAGACGGCACACATCTGGTGCTTGCCTGGCAATCAGGCCCTGCATTTGAGTCGTTCTAAAAAACAAGGTACACAACTATAGTAAACCTATCTGACATTACTTGAGAACATTATATTAGTGAATATGTTTCGCAGTTTATTAGTGAATTTGTTTTTATGAAACTGCTCTGTTTAACAGACTGATACCAGTCTAGTCTGGTGCCCATGGTCATTCTTTCCCTTCTACTGATTCAAGAAGGGCAGTTGTCAGTTTCTAGCGAAAGAATCTGCACAAGTACCAATTTACTGTTTAGACTAAGCCTACCCAGGAAAAGTGTGGTTAGGTAAACTGACAGACTTGACATGACCTTAATAATGTTGACTGGGCTGTTAAACTCCAAACCAACCAACCAAATTTATTTTGTTATTTTTGGAAGAAAATAATTGACATCGTCATGTGAATTGTCTGCTAGAAAATCAGCTTTGATATTTCATGCAAACTGTCTTATGGGGAAATAAGAAAAATATTTCAAAATGCCATTTGCTGAATTTTTTATCCAGCCTCCTAAGTGTTGAACTACAACTGACTCTCGTTATCTCGACTTCCCTTATCTGGAATAACAGCTTATCTCTAAAGTGAAAATCTGATCCCTGTTGTTACATTTTGTGCCTTTTCCACAATATTTTCAATATATCTCTAACTTCAGGAGGCAAATTACATATTAATTTGTGAAATGTGGTTGTTTGATTTATTTTTTCCTTAATTCTGCAAATCTGATATCTCAAGGTACGGATATCTCTAAGTATTTCAGAGACTCACTTTGACTGGATATCTCAAAGTATTTCAGAGTGTCCCTTTGACTTTGACATAACAAGCATCGACTGTACATTAATTTAGTTTCAGTTTTGTGATTTGAATTATTCAAGTTAAGGGGATTGGGTGTGGAAGTGAATGTAATAATATTACTGCTATGACTAACAAACTTCCAAATGCATAATGAATACCTAAAATATAACTGATGTGCAATACATGAAAATAGCTCTTATATAATTTGCAGACAACACATGAAAAGTGCAGGATGATCAGGGCCTTCAATGCCCTCTTAAGAATCATTGGCTATTGTAGTACGGTAAATGTCTAAAAATTTCATACACCAAAGTTGTTGACAAAATGGCATATGCAAACAGTGCAGACCCAGATCAGACTGCTCCTGAAGGAGCAGTCTGATCAGGATCTACACTGTTTGCCATTCCACTAAATAAGTATTGTAAGAAATAGCTGCATAGAAAGCAAAATAGGCAAACAAAGTATGAAATAAAGTGTTTGAAATTTTAGGACATTTACTGTAAGCTGTATATGTTAAAATGACAAACAGAGAAGTCCAGATCATACTGCACAGACACACATGCTCATCTGGACCTTCGCTGGTCGCATATAGCAAAAGGACTTTTTTTCCGTGTTGTGAATTATATTGTTTACTGAAGAAATAAGAAAAATATCATCATTTTTTAGTGAAAAAGTACCTTATCTAGATCTATGATGAAATGTCTGGTTTTACTTGATACAATGTCATGCATGTCAGGAAATGATTATTAGCTGTTTGTAATTAAAACACTCTTGTTACTTAAATTTAACCCTTGTCATGCTGAATAAATTATGATGCCATGCCTACTTCTAATTTTCAGCCAATCACATTACATGATCCAGATTGTTGATATAAATTCACATACTGAATGGCAAACAGTGCAGATCCAGATCAGTTGGCTTCTTCAAGCCAACTAATCTGAATCTACACTGTTTGCAAATGCAGGGTATATCTGGGTTCAGCAGGACTAGGGTTAACACTACAGTAAGTATTGTTATGCTGGATTTAATAAAGAACTGAAATTCAGATTTTTAGCTTGCACTGGCTGATAAACAAGTAGCCCAGTGGGCAATGATTGCTCATCTGAGACAAAGACAGCTGTTTCATTTAAAAGCTGCAAATATGGGCTTTTTGACACTCAAGGGCAAACAGCTCCAACATGAATTGTTTGATATGGCTGAATTTGTAACTACTGACTGAGTGCATCAGTTGTCTTTCTTTGTCTGCCAGTGGTTATGGATTAATGGACAACGGTCAGCCGATACTGGATGCTGAAAGCTTTGATGTTACCGCAGGCTATTGCTGATGTGTACTTTTAATGTAATAGATCCTATCACCTGATAAAATGGTGGTCATCGGCTGATCAACAGCAGTTTTTGATGCAATGTAGGTGTTAAGAACCTTCTTCTCAGATGAGCTATATAAATGGCTGAGAGAAGTAAGAGACACTGCCTTCCCAAATAAAACTATATGGGAAAGTTTTTCTAAGCACAAGGGAAAATGACTCTGAAATGAGTGATCCCATCCTGCCAAAATTTGAACTCAATCAAGACTGTATCCCTGTCTTGGTTACTTGCAAGTTTGAGAAAGATTTGGTATAATTTGGACAAAAAAAAAGAGCTATAAACACTGTTTTTTGATATGCCTAAATGGTCCAGTCTGGACAGAAATCAAACTCACTCACCTGAAGTAAGATGAAGAGCAGATTTAAAGTGGTCAAGTAAAAGTTGGAGACAGTGTTTTCCCCTTTATAACAATAAGGAGAATTTTTTTCTTAACCCAAGGGTATATAACTCTGAAGTGAGCAGTCTGATAGAGCTGAAATTCAAACTCATTCAAAACTTTATGCCTATCCTGGCTACCTGGAAGTTTGAAGACGATTTGGTCAAAAAAAGGCTGAGAAAAGTTGGAGACACTGTTTTCCCCATTATGGACATTTCAGTTTCACTACTTGTAGATGTGTCTACACACTAATTGACTGAGTGGAACACAGTTAAGACACTGACCAGATGCCGCATTCTGAGGCATCTGATATGGGTCTAAACTGTTTGCTCAGGCCTGTCTGTCCCAAATACTTAGGCTTAACCCTTAAACTGCCAATCAAAACAATTGTCGTCTGCTTTGTCATCTGCTTGTCATTTTAAAAGTCATTTTTGCAAACAGAATGGACCCAGATCAGACGGCTCCTCTAGGAGCAGTCTGATCAGGGTCTGCACTGTTTGCCTGTATGCAAAAATAGGTTTGAAAGGTTTGCAAAAATATTCAGCAGACGACATTTTCAGATGCAGGTTTTCTTGGCATTTTAAGGATTAATATGGTATTGGTATTTTTTTATCTAAAGCACCAAGTATTTCTCTTATTTGTCCATGAAAATTTGTGTCCTGGGACCTCAAAAGAATGATCTCAGACATCCCAATGAGGTCACAGGGTATGTGTTTCTGAGGATAAAAAAAAAATCTGTATTTGGACACCCTTAATTCTTCACTATACTTTACTATACTTGTTCTAAACTTTCAGAAAGACCCTTTTATTACCCACTGATGTGTCTAACAATGCTGGATGAATGGCCCAATCAGTGGCATCTGATTGGGGGTCTGCACTATTTGCTCAGCCAGTAGATAAGGTATATCTTGTTTTTTAACACTGCATGTAACTGAGCCAGTGCATGACAAAACCAACAAAATGGCATGTGCAGCCAGTGAAGACTCAATTCAGCCTGGGCATCTGCTTAGTCTGATCAGTCTTTGCTTGCACTCAATGGGTAGCTAAGGAGACAAGTTTTTTTTCATGTGGACAGCAAAGATTGATCAGACTTGGCAGATGCCCAGGCTGATCTGAGTCTTCCCTGGATGCACATGCCATTTTGTTGGTTTTGTGATGCTCTGGCTCAATTTATATTGTCCTTGCAAAATTGTTGGGAAAGCCATTATAAGCATCTGTTTGATCAAGCAATCAGCCCTCCTAACCCAATATAAATAGAGCTCTAGAACAAAGACCAGATAAATGCTTCTTATTTATCCACAAAAACATGCGCTGTGGGAACTCATTAGCAATGCTTCAGTGATGCGCTTCTAATGAATACCAACAACTTAAGTTTTGCTGGAGAAAAAAGAAAACATCAATACATTTAAGTTAAAAAAAAAGCATGTTATCTATAGCTCTGACAACAATGTCTCGTGTCCGAGTCCCACTCACACATCAACAGATAGTAAAATGGACATGTATGGTAAGAAGTCCAGGGCCCAGTTGTTCAAAACTAATGATGTTGTTAGTTAACAAATTGTTAAAACTTTTATCATTAAATATGGCATATACGCTAATATTTTTGCTGAAAAAATGTGAGTAGCTTTTGCATTTGCAAATGCTACTCATTTGCATTTGCAAAAGCTACTCACATTTTTTTCAACAAAAATACCTGTGAATTAGATATTGTACTTACTAGAACAGTTAACATTTTGACTACTAACGAGCTTGTTAAGCTAACAATGTTTTGAACAACTGGGCCCAGGTGTCCAAATATCAAAGGTAATACAAATTTATTGAAATTATGGTATAAAGGACATATCGGCTAGAAAACTGACTTACCAATGCTTCAGGCCTGAGCTGAATGTCACTAAGTTCCACATCTCCTGAAAGATCAGACGTATACAATAATAAGAATTTATTTGAGAAGGTTGCACAAATCAATGCCTCGCCATCAAAAATTCTTACACTTTCATAATATCTGACCCCCACATCCAACTGCTAAACACTTCCTAATGTTTGGGATTGTGCAGCACCAGGAATTTTGTCTCTGATCTCCTTGGAGACAGGAAGTTCAGGTACTGCATGACCTTAGCACATGAAGAAGTAGAGCTTGTTAAGTCTAGATAAGGGAGGGTATCTGGTAAATATTTTTCTTATTTCTCCACGAAAACATATGTTGTGGGTACTCATTAGAAGTGCCTCAATGAGGCACTTCTAATGAGTACCCACAACATATGTTTTCGTGGAGAAATAAGAAAAATATCAATATTTTTGGATTGAAAAAAGTGCCTTAACTAGTGCTATAGTGCTAGTTTGTTTGATTCAGAGTTGTCACTTTCGACAATCTTTCAGTGACAATATTTGGATGTGGCAGAGAGCTCAATGCTCAGTGTTAGAGTACTACCTCACTGAAATATTATGCCCCAAACAAACAACATGATATTCCACCCAATCAATTTATACAGACACCATTCTGATTCCTACTTCTACATTCTTAATGCTGAGTGCCAAGCAAAAGAGCAGCTAGTATCAGTTTTAAAGTCTTTGGTATGACTCGGCCGGAGATTGAACACACAACCTCCCGGTCACAAAGTGGATACTCTGCTAACTGAGCTGCTGAACCTTACCAACTTAACCCTTGTCATGCTGAATAAATTAAGATGCCATGCCCACTTCTAATTTTCAGCCAATCAGATTGCTTGATCAAGGTTTTTGATACAAGTTCACATATTAAATGACAAACAGTGCAGATCCAGATCAGTTGGCTTCTTCAGAAGCCAACTGATCTGGATCTACACTGTTTGCAAAGGCAGGGTATATCCGGGTTCAGCAGGACAAGGGTTAATGTGGAAAAAATTTGGGAGCAAATTGTTTCTTTTTAGAGTATACAGCTAGTATCGATTTTAAAGTCTTTGGTATGACTCAGCTGGAGATAGAACACACAACCTCCCGGTCATAAAGTGGATGCTCTGCTAACTGAGCTGCTGAACCTGACAAACTTAATATGGAAAAAATTTGGGAGCAAATTGTTTCTTTTTAGAGTATACCCTTTTTCAGAAGCAACTTGATCAACAGGAAAGCAAACAGGCAGTTTGTTTGTGTTGAGGCTTTACGGCTCAGTCAATCCAATGGGGTCATGTCGAGCGTGGTCAGTTTACCTAACCACATGTTTACTGGGCAGGCTTAGTCCTCTAAGCGGTTAACCAGTATTGTGCACATTCTTTCGCCAGAAACTGACAACTGCCCTTCTTGAATTAGCAGAAGGGAGAGAATGACCATAGAAAACATTTCATGATCAATTGCCGCGAAAGAATGTTGTCAACCTCGGCGGTGGTTGAACCCGCGACCTCCTGGTCTCCAGTCAGACGGCGCATCCAACTGAGCCACCGAGGCTGGCTAAAACAAACAGAAAGTTGCCAAAGTTGTCTCCCTTGTAAAACATGTTAAAACAAGAGGCCCATGGGCCACGGCTCGCTCACCTGAGTGAAATAGTCACGGCAGATATGCAGATGTTATGCAACATTTTTCCAATCCTGTCATTGGAACTAATGAAATGAGCATTATTTGAGCAGTTCTTTGTTTTGAAGAATATGTTTTTTATTATCATTATTTTACTATATATGGGCAGGACAGTCAATGGAGCATGACCATTTGAACAAACTCTCAATCCCCTTTCAACAGTAGGCTAGTGGAAATTGGCCACCTAATTTCTGATCATGATTTACAGTATAGGGGCAAGGGAAAATAAACCTCGCAGAATAAAATGTTGATTGTGACTTAAAGCTTTTGCTACTTCAATCATATATTGTAAGTTTTAGACACTTCTGCTATTTTTGTCTTTGTGTGTGTGTTCATTGCTCTCAAGGGTCATTCTTTTTATAATATAGCTATTTTCGATCTAAAGGTCATCCTGTTGCTATAGTGTGATTCAACTCAAATTGCAGTCCTTCCAAGACACCAAAAAGAATAGGAAAATAAAAACAGGCAAGTTTCAGCTCAAATTGACCAGAGGTTTGGGATGACTTTCAAGATGGCCCTCCTGTGACCTTGAAAATGGGGTCAAGGTCTCCAAAATCTAATCAGCATTTTTTTTCCTCCCAATGATATATTTGTGTAAGTTTGGCCAAACTCCGTCCATTCAATATGTTCCCCTCTGGTGGGGGGACATAATAAAAACAATATGCCCCCCCCACCCCCCGGTGGGGGGACATAAATACCCAACAAGTGCCTCAGATTTACTGGGTACTTTTTTTGGACATTAACAGAATAAGTGGCAAGTACCTAATTCATGTCTACCCAATATATGCCCATTTGTGGGCTCTGACGGACGGACAGGCAGATGATGGACAACAAGAGCTCTGCCAAGCGGGGCATTATACACCCGTGGCAAGTAATAAGATGCAGCACATTAACTGGCTCCTGTATAATTCAGTGCTCCGTATAGAAACTGTAAGTGGAATTACAAAAAAAAAAAAAAAATTAAATAAAAAATTCATTGGGGCATAATCTCTGCTGATATTTGGTGAACTGTAACCTAAGGGTCCAAGCTGGCCAAGAAATTAAGGGAGAAGTTTGCTGCTTCTAGGGAGAAGTGCTTTCTGACGGAGGACACACCACAGAAGCATGGCTATATTATAAGCTCATACGAGCCTTTGGCACACTATTACCTCTAAACAATATGCTGTGAAAAGTTTACAAAAACTTTCAAAGGGGCATAAATCTGCAAATATTTGGTGCACTGTAACCTAAAAATAATATATGCTGCCCCACATCATCATGTAAGTATTTATGAAGTTTCAGCTTGATTGGATGTAAACTGTAGGAGGATTTAGCCGGAAACAAAAAATTAATAGAAATTTTCAAAGGGGTTTAACTCTGCTCCACATCATGGTCTTACTACAAATCAAGTTTCAGCTTGATCGGATGTAAACTGTAGGAGGATTTAGCCGGAAACAAAATATTAATAGACATTGTGGAAGGAGTTTAATGCTGCTAATATTTGGTGGACTGTAACCTCGAAACAATACGTGCTGCTCCACATCATGGTCTAACTGTACATGAAGTTTCAGCTTGATTGGATGTAAACTGTAGGATTTAGCCATAAACTAAAAATGAATCAAAATTTTCAAATCAGTATAACTCTGCTAATATTTGGTGGACTGTAACCTCAAAATAATATGCACTGCTCCACATACATGAAGTTTCAGCTTGATCGGATGTAAACTGTAGGAGGAGTTAGCCGGAAACGAAAAGAATACTGAAATTTTCAAAGAGGCATAACTCTGCTAATATTTGGTGGACTATAACCTCGAAATAATATGCGCTGCTCCACATCATGGTCTAACTATACATGAAGTTTCAGCTTGATCGGATGTAAAATTTAGGAGGACTTTACCGGAAATGAAAAGTCTACAGAAATTTTCTAAGGGGCATACTCTGCAAACATTTGGTGGACTGTAACCCCAAAACAATATGCGCTGTGCCACATCATGGTCTAACTATGTACCAAGTTTCAGCTTGATCGGATGTAAACTGTAGGAGGAGTTAGCCGGAAACGAAAAGTCTATTGAAATTTTCAAAGGGGCATAACTCTGCTAATATTTGGTGGACTGTAACCTCGAAATAATATGCGCTGCTCCACATCATGGTCTAACTATATATGAAGTTTCAGCTTGATCGGATGTAAAATGTAGGAGGAGTTAACCGGAAATGAAAAGTTTACAGAAATTTTCTAAGGGGCATAACTCTGCAAACATTTGGTGGACTGTAACCCCGAAACAATATGCGCTGCGCCACATCATGGTCTAACTATATACCAAGTTTCAGCTTGATCGGATGTAAACTGTAGGAGGAGTTAGCCGGAAACGAAAAAGTTTACGGACGGACGGACGCCATACCCCGTAACATAATACGTCCCGTTTTTCAAACGGGCGTATAAAAAGCGATCACTATAGCTCATCCTGAGCATAGCTCAGGTGAGCTAAAAACTACCAAGTATATCCATTTACTTTAACTCTTACTAGATTTTACTTAAATTTTTGGTCACACATACCTTAACCCATTGTAGAATGAATGAACTCTCCCTTACTATATATTAGAAGATTCTAATTTTGATTTTAGGTATATCAGGTTATGTAAGTTATATATTCAGAGAGAAAAATGGTTTAACTATTTGCAAACAGTGGAGACACTGATCAGATGCCACATGATGCGGCATCTGACCTGGGTCTGCACTGTTTGCTAATTATGCATTTAGGGGTCTCCAGTCTACCTAGGATAATTCAGTAGATAACAAATTAGTGCTATTTTTCTTATTTTCTCAATAACAGGATTAGACATTTCATGCAGATTGTCTCCACTGGACAGTGTAGATCCAGTCTGAAATTGTCAATTTCCCTTAATTATGCTTATTAACACTGCCAGTAAATCTTCTCTGTTGTAGGACTGTCTCCACCGGAATTGAATGAATGGGAGAAGTGCATGCAGACTGCTGAGTTGGTTAACTACTGAGAAATGTAACAATCAATAAATAGATTGCTGTGATTACTAATGACCATTTTTTACCCTCATCTTTCAATTATGGTATGGTAAATGTCCTAAAATTTCGAACACTCTAAAATTTCGAACACCTAATACTTTTGCCCAAAATAATTTCTGGAAATGTCCTAAAATCTCGAACAGTAGCAGTTTTGCAAAAAGGGGATTTCTAAAATTTCGAACACAGCTTTCTTCAGGTAATTTATTATCGGCACATTCTGATTTCGGTAACTGTTTTTTGTTGTTGTTGTTTTTTCCGTTACAGAACTGGAAACTAAAGTAGTAGTCAGTTGAAAGCTTCCACAAAACTTAAATGCACACAGCAGTGTCATAATGAATTTTATGTACATAAATAGCATGGGAACCGTATTTTAATTTTATACAAACCCAGGAGATACTGACTGAAAATTCACGAGAGAAAAAAACAGAGTCTTTCAACATAATGTTAGCCATTTCCACATGACAGTCACATGGATGTCCATGTAATTAGGGTTAGATTATGCGCAGGTGGTCTAGAACTGATGTTACCTTGTGACAGACATGATAAATATTCCAGTTGAAAAACAAAGGCCAGGATAAATCTATGGATCCGCGCTGTACGATCTGACTATTTGCTGTTTGTTTATGTATATCACTACTTTGTATGTCTTATTGATAAACCAGAATTCCAAAATTGATCATTTCTGCAAAGGGTGACGCACATGCGATAATATGAAAGCGCTTCACACGAAATTGTAAATTAGCATGTGCATCTGCACATTCTGATCTGGGTCGTTCCTGCTCGTCCGTACACTGTTTCCTTCGATAAGATCTGCCGCTAATATTTAAATTTAGTATGCCAAATGTTTCAATAATTACGCTGAAAATGTTTTCGTCGTGGGGGATTAACACCGCCAGCAAATTATTTCCTGTCTGACCACATGATTGTCATGATATGCTCAGTGCATCCTATTTGAACAGGTAATGGTCCCTCAGAATGGTCCCAACAGAGATGATAGGCCCCAACCAGCTAAAATGACCCTAATCATTTGATACAAATGTGATCAGTATGTGCATTAGCTGGAGACTGCGATTCATGTATTACAGTGTTTTATACCAATGACCTAATCAGCGAATTGAGTGACACCATTCTGCACCCGACTGCATCTCGCACTCTGATCTGAATTACACATATCGAGGGTTGAGCGCAAGACTAGCGTAACTCAGATGGTTGTTTTTCCCCAAACCTAATCTCCTCACCATGAAGGCATTATGAAGATTACAACATTTCTTTCTGTAAACAATGAAAATTTAGGTGCCATTGCTCGTATGAGCAATGGCACCTAAATTTGCATTGTTTACAAAGGGGTCCAAGTTGCCCCTAAACAAGGGTTTCAAAAATATGTTTGAGTTACAATAGTCTTGCGCTCAACCCTCGATATGCCATGCAAAGGGATATTTTCGTCTGAATATGGATCTAATGAAAGGATTAGTATTGATGACAGATAATTCTTGCTATGTTTCATTTCGGTGTAGAAGATAAGCCGTTCCACCACCAAATTCTAAATGACAGAACATCTTATTCAAGAAAGAAATATTGCTAAAAAAAATAATAGCAGTTCACAGGTTTGGCATGTTCAGTTTGGTGCAGAGCTAAAATCTTTGATCTTGATCAGGCTGCATTTAGCGCAAGCTGTTGTCTATTGGAAAGGATTCATACAATAAACTGTTTGTTTATTGTATGAGTCCTTTCCAACAGAAACAACGTTTTGACATTTACGACCAGGAGACGAGATCAACATGCGCATCCGTGCAGTCTATGTATCAGGGCTGTCTGATATGGGTTGATGCATATCGCCAATAGAATGCACTGTGTCAGCAAGTGTTCATATTTTTCTCATTTCTCATTTCTCCATGAAAACATATGTTGTGGGTACTCATTGGAAGCACCTCACCAAGGTGCTTCTAATGAGTACAACATATGTTTTTGTGGAGAAATAAGAAAAATACTTACTGGATACCCTATCCCATCTGGAGTATGACTACTCCAGGAGATGGATTAATCTGGTGAATGTCTGAATGTTATAACTTTATTGACAAATTCAGCTGTTCAAACTTTCTTCCAGATAAGGCACTATTTTTTCAGCCAACGTATCGGTATTTTTTTTATTTCTCCACAAAACATGTGTTGTGGTACTCATAAGAAGTACCTCGGCAATATGTTTCTAATGAGTACTCACAACGTACATTTTTGTGGAGAAATAAGAAAAATACTTATAAGATATTCCTCTTATCTGGAGCTATATGGAACTTGATCAACTCTCAAAGGATGAGTGAAGAAATGAATCAAATTATTTTCAGGAAGTCAAGGCCAATATAACGGAATAAAATCACAATATAGGCCATGCCATGGGAAAATGTGTCTAGCATATGCAGACAGAGAAGCCCCAGACCAGCCTGCACATCCATACAGTCTGATCAGGGCCTTTGCTGTCTGCTAACAGTATCACTGGACGCTACAGAATGTACAGTGAGCCCTCGTTACAACGACAGCATTTGTTCCCAAAGACATTGCCATTAAAATGAATTTGCTGTTGTAAAGAACACTTAATGAGCAGAATGATATGTAAAAAAGGTCTTATTTCCTAATAAAACATATGCTTTAGATATTTGTTAGAATTGCCTCTCTGAGGCAATTCTAACAAATATCCAAAACGTATGTTTTCATAAGTATTAAATACAATATTCTTCTATAATTTGCAACTAATCGTTATCTCTTAAACGAAGGTTTCGTGACAGTCAAATTGACATTATAACGAATTTTTTCGTTGCATCGAGTGTGTGTATAAACAGGATCATCTGCATAGGTCTAGATAAGTGCAGGTATCAGATAAATAATTTTCTTATTACTCAACGAAAACATATGTTGTGGGTACTCATTAGAAGCGCCTCGGCAAGGCACTTCTAATGAGTACCCACAACATATACTTTCGTTGAGTAATAACAAAAATACAGATACTTTTTGGTGGAAAGAAGTGCCTTATCAAGAGCTATGATCTGTATCAATAGAAAGCAAATGTCCGAATGAAACTTTGAGCATGCATGGGATGGATTTGATTCGGTGCATTTTGCGCATGTTTGAAGACACCTTTTTGCTTGGTGGGGACCATATAGAGCACAAGAAATATAATTCAGATCCAATGTAAAGCCATACAGAGCAGAAACAGATCTATAAAGTCATACCTGCTTTTTATTTTAACCCATTTTAGACTGAATAAACTCCCCCACAGTATACACTGGAAGAGTCCGACTTCAATTTTAGGTGTGTCAGGCTATGTTATTTAGGATATTCCTAGAGAAAAATGGCTGCGCTATTTGTAAACAGAGGAGACCCTGATCAGATGATGCATTCTGCTACATCTGATCTGGGTTTGCACTGTTTGTAAGTTACCCTTTTGGGGGTTCCAGATACAAAAGTATGGGGATGCAAACTTGACCTAGACAAAGAAAGGTCAAAGGTCATCCTAGGGATCATCATTGAACAAACTTGGTAGACCTTGAGTCCCCAATGCTATGTACCAAGATTCAGCCATGAAACTTTCTTGGTTCTGGAGAAGAATATCTTAAAGTGTTTTACCAAATATGGGCATGACAGCCATCTTGTTGAATGATGTAGAATAACTAATTTGATAGAAGGCCCAAGGTGAAATCTGGTGAAAATTGGTCAAGCTGTTTCAGAGAAGAAGATCTTTAAAGATTACAAGATTTTAAACATGTATATAGCCAAGAGGCAAGGGCAGATAACCCTGGGGACAAAAGTTTGATTGTAACTAACTATACTGAAAGGAAAAAGAAACGCAGGGTAGAGTTTTTTCCTTCTTATTTTAACCATTTTTTACGGTGTTTACTATAGCCATACACTTTTACAGATTGTCCTGTGAATGTGAACCGTGGGTATACCAGTCTTTGGTCGATGTGCTATCTACCCAGTGTGTGAAATCATTCAACCGTGCACCACACAGTGCATTGCACGGACAATACGGAAAGCCAAAATTTCGTGCAAAACAAGCATGTTTAAATCTTCAGCACAAGATTTCCTCACACCATTTGGTACACTTCAACGATACACAACGCTCTTTGATTCTTTTACCGATTTTTCTTTTTATTTTTACGCTACTTTGAACTTTTTTTCAATCGTGGTACGATTGACTGATGTTCAGAGGGGTAGGGCAATTGCGTTGCTGATGCAGGGTCAGAGGCAACAGCAAGTTGCCAATCATTTTGGGGTTAACGTCTCAACAATTGAATGTCTTGTTAGACGTTTAAGGGAGACAGGGCATTTAGCAGACCGACCATGGTCTGGGCATCAACTCGTGACGTCGCGACGTCAAGACAGGACAATCCGTCTGACACATTTGCGGAATCGTCATCTCACTGCTACCGAAACTGTCCTTAATACAGTAGGTACACATAATCGACAAATTTCTCCGAAGACTGTTTGTTTGTGTTGAGGTTTTACGGCCCAGTTAACCCAATGGGGTCATGTCGAGCGCGGTCAGTTTACCTAACCACACATTTACTGGGCAGGCTTAGTCCTCTAAGCGGTTAACCAGTATTGTGCACATTCTTTCGCCAGAAACTGACAACTGCCCTTCTTGAATCAGCGGAAGGGAGAGAATGACCGTAGAAAATATTTCATGATCAATCTCCACGAAAGAATGTTGCCGACCTCGGCGGGGGTTAAACCCGCGACCTCCTGGTCTCCAGTCGGACGGCGCATCCAACTGAGCCACCGAGGCCGGCTCCAAAGACTGTTGGAAGTCGATTACGTGAGATTGGTCTTCGAGCTCGTCGTCCATACGTTGGTCTGCCTCTGACCCAGGCACGTAGGTTGCGTCGTATTGCGTGGTTGACTGCGCATGCGCCCAGGCTATTTCCAATGAGGCAGCGGAGACGAGTTCTTTTTACGGACGAGTCTAGGTTCACTCTCTATTGCACAGATGGTAGACGTCGTGTGTACCGACGTCGCGTAGAACGCTTTGCCGACGCCTGTGTTGTCGAACGGAATCGGTTTGGGGGTGGCTCCGTTATGGTCTGGGGAGGCATTGCTCACGGGATAAAATCACAGTTGATTATTGTTGCGGGCAATATGACCGCAGCAAGGTATAGGAATGAGATCTTGCGTCCTGTTGCAGTACTGCTTGTGCAACAACGTAATCTGATTCTGCAGCAGGACAATGCCCGACCACATGTTGCCCGAGTTTGTCAGGATTTCCTGGCAAACAATTACATCGCACCACTAGCATGGCCACCGTACAGTCCAGATTTGACCCCAATAGATCACATGTGGGATGAGCTGGACAGAAGGGTTAGGAAGCGCCGAAATCCCCCCGCAACTCTCGCACAACTAAAGAATGCGTTGATTGATGAATGGAATAACATCCGGATGCGAACTGTCAATGCTTTGGTTAACTCTATCCAAAGGAGAATTAGGACAGCAATGGCAACAAGAGGGGGGCACGCCCGATTTTGATTTTCAGTTTGATTTTGATTTCAAGATTTGGGGGGTAGCTACCAATGAACTTCAATAACGAGACTTGTTGATCACAAACCAATGAAATTTGGAACTTTTGTTCCATACATGTACCGATGCAATCATAGTAAAATATTTAACAAACTTTTTCAAACTTGAATGAAATTTAGGAATAAAATTTACCCTGCGTTTCTTTTTCCTTTCAGTATAAAAAGGTTTGATACTTTGATCATATATTGTAAGTTTCAGTCAACAGTCTTCAATATATTTTGAGAAACTGAATTTTCAATATTTTCCCCATATAAATGCATAGGGATGCAAATTTGACCTTGCCAGAAAAAGATCAAATGTCAACCTAGGGTTACCATTGAACAAACTTGGTAGACCTTGAGTCCCTGATGCTTTATAACAAGATTCAGCCTTGAAGCTTTCTTGGTTCTGGAGAAAAAGATTTTTAAGTGTTTTTTACCATATATGGGCATGGCAACCATATTCTTTAATGACGCAGAACCATTTGAAATTGATAATACCCTTCAACAGAAGGCCTAAGGTAAAATCTAGTGAAAATTGAGTCCCCAATGCTATATAACAAGATTCAGCCTCAAAGCTTTCTTGGTTCTGGAGAAGAGGATTTTTAAGTGTTTTTACCATATATGGTCATGGCGGCCATCTTATTTAACGAGCCATGACCATTTGTAAAAATTTTCAATCCCCCTTTAACAGAAGGCTCCACATGAAGTTTGAGGAATTGGCCCAGGGGTTTCAGAGAAGTCGTTCAAATGTGTGCACGGACGACTGATGGACGGACGGACGGACAGACAGACAACGGACGGTGAGTGATCATAATAGCTCATCCTGAGCCTCTGGCTCAGGTGAGTTAAAAATGCATATATGTGTGTGTGTGTTTGTGTGTGTGTGTTTTTATGCACATGATTGTGTGTGTGTTTTCATGCACATGATTGTGTGTGTGTTTGCCTGCCTATGTCTATGCAAGCACATGTACTTGTATGTTTGTGTGCATGCTCATTTGTGTAAGCATGTATCAGTTATCATCTTCAGCTCTTCAGAGTTCTAACAAAAGTGCAAGAACCACAAGTGACTGTGACTGTCGCAATGACTGAACATTTACATGTCATAGCTCTAGATAATGCACTAAAGTCAATGGTAAGTCTGGGGCCCAGTTGTTCAAAACTAACGACATCGCTAGTTAACATATCGTTAAAACTTTGATCATTAAGTATGGCATATATGCTAATATTTTTGCTGAAAAAAAGTGAGTAGCTTTTGCAAAAGCTACTCACATTTTTTCAGCAAAAATACCTGTGGATTAAATATTGTACTTAATAGAAAATTACCATTCTGACCACTAACAAGCTCATTAAGCTAACCATGCTTTGAACAACTGGGCCCTAATATTTTTCTTATATCTCCACAAAAACATATGTTGTGATAACCCATTAGAAGAGCCTCAGTTTCACATGTTGTTGGTACTCATTAGAAGCACCTCAATTAAAACATGTTGTGAGTACTCATTAGCAGTGTCTCTGTTTCATATGCTATGGGTATTCATTAGAAACACCTCACTGACACACTTCTAATGAGTACTCACATTTTCATGGAGAAATAAGAAAATTTTTATGTGGATACCCCTCTTATCTAGAGCTATGTGAGTGTTTCTGGAAAGGGGAAAAACAGGGGCATGGGGAATGTTGGTGGTTTCTTACCTTTGAAGATGCTGACATTAAGGTTACTGGAGTCTAGGTTCTGGACATATTTTCCCAGGAACCGATTGAGGAGGTAAGACACGACTCCTTCAAACATTGTGCTGGATTAGTCTTTCACACAACAATACATCACTGGGTCTCATTACTGAAACAGAAAACAAATTAACTCATTTTAGTCTGGAGACCACCAAAAGGGTAAGTGGCAAACTATGCAGAACCTGATCAGATGCTGCAAATAGTTTGGCCATTTTTCTCTAGGAATATTTAATTCACATAGCCTGACACACCTAAAATTGAAATTTGACACTTCCAATATATAGTGTGGGATGCAGTTGTTTTGTTTTTCAGTCTAAAATGGCTTAACGCTTAGCACTCTAGGTAAAAATTTCAGCAGACGACATTTTGAAATATTTTTCTTATTTTTCCCAGAAAACAGGATTTGACATTTCATGCAAATTGTCTCCTAAGGAGACAATTTGCATGAAATGTCAAATCCTGTTTTCTGGGAAAAATAAGAAAAATATCATCAATCTGTCGTCTGCTGAAAATGCCCAGAGAGTGGTAAAGGTTAAGACACATTTTTTCAACTAAAAAGTACTGATATTTTTCTTGTCTCACCACAGAAACACATTTTGTAGTACTTCTACTGAGTATCCACAAAATGTTTTCATGGAAAAAGGGCAAGGTGCTTCTCATGAGTACCCAAAACAAATCTTTTGAAGAGAAATAAGAATACCAGTACTTTCTGGTTGGAAACATTATGAGTTCTTTATCTGGACTATGCTCAATATATTTGTACAAATGAAGTATATCACTGCACAAATAAATGGATTCAAACTTGATGTGAACTTGATATAAAACATTTTTATTTGACTGATCAATCATTTAGTTTTAACCCTTAAAGTGCCAAGCAAAATTTGTAGCAGACGGCATTTTTTTTTTTATTTTTTTTTTTTTTTATTTTTCAGAGAAAACAAGTCTTGACATTTCATGTGAATCATCTGCCAAGCAGACAACTCACATGAAATATCAAGACTTGTTTTCTTCTGAAAATAAAAAAATAAAATAAAATAAAAAATTGTCGTCTGCTGCAGTTGTGACTGGTGCTTTAAGGGTTAACATTTTCATCTTGGAGTTTTTGAAGTGGACTGGTATTTTAATTTGGACATGCTGATTGTTGCTAATAGGAATGTCTGTCAAAACTCAAAACCCAAATGGCAAACAGTGTAGATCCTGATGAGTCAGATCAATACAAGTTACAGCAGACAGTGAGCAAACCCATCCCCCTCCCCCACACACCCCGCTCCTGGCTACAGCAATCAGAAGTATGTTTGATAACACCAATTTTGTAATAGTCACTTAGCCCTTAAACTGCCAATCACAACAATTGCCGTCTGCTTTGTCATCTGCATGTGATTTTAAAATTCATTTTTGCAAACAGTGTGGACCAAGATCAGACTGCTCCTCTAGGAGCAGTCTGATCAGGGTCCACACTGTTTGTCTGTATGCAAAAATAGGTTTGAAAAGTTTGCAAGAATATTCAGCAGACGACATAAACAGACGACATTTTCAGATGCAGGTTTTCTTGGCGTTTTAAGGGTTAGTATTGCATGGAAGAGATGAGCAAAAGAAATAAATCTCAGCATCTTGTTTTTCTCTTACACAACATACGTCACCATTGTCAAGTGCATAACTACAGATAAGAGGGATATCCACATAATATTTTTCTTAATTCTCCATGAAAACATATGTTGTGGGTACTCATTAGAAGCGCCTTGCAGAGGCACTTCTAATGAGTATCCACAACATAAGTTTCCATGGACAAATAAGAAAGATACCAGCATTTTTCAGATGAAAAAAGTGCCTTATCTGTTGCTATGCAAGTGTATAAAAAATTTGAAGGCTCTGCTCTAATAGCAGGTAAGAAAACTGTGATAGATTTTTATGCAAAAGAAGAAAAGTGAACAAATAAAGGAAATGATAAAAAGAGGGTGCTGATTCTGTGTTACAAAATACAACAAGTCAAACATGAAGTTTGTACAAACTTTCAAAATTCTAGACTTTGCAGTTCCTGAGAAATCATTTCCCTGATTTACATTTGAGTGACAGTTGGAAAAAGAAAAAAGTGGAAAAAGAAGGCAAATAAATCATACACAATAGAGTTCAACATTCTGTAAGTGTATACAAAAGTTGAAGACTCTAGCTCTCATAGAAGCTAAGAAATATGTGACTAAAACTTTTACTGGGGAGAAAGAAAAATGGACACATAAATGGAAAGATAAGCATGAGGATGCTGATTCTCTCTTACACAATACAAAAAATCAATTACTCAATGTTTGTACCAAATTTCAAAATCCTAGGTGCAGTAGTTGACACAAATTTCACTAGACCATGAAGTGAGCATATGCTCACTAATACCCCCGGCCATGGCCATCAGTATAGCCAGAACAACAAAGGGAAATAACTCTAAGGGACCTGGCCTCATGGCCCTTATTTTCTTTCCCACAATACAACCAGTCATACTTGTCATGTGTACAAAATTTCAAGTTTCTAGGTAAAGTAGTTCCTGAGATATCTTTGACACAAGTAAATGCCATGGCCATCAGTATAGCCAGAACAACAAAGGGAAATAACTCTAAGAGACCTGGCCCCATGGCCCTTATTTTCTTTCCCACAATACAACTAGTCATACTTGTCATGTGTACAAAATTTCAAGTTTCTAGGTGAAGTACATTGTAGTTCCTGAGATATCTTTGACACAAATAAATGCCATGGCCATCAATATAGCCAGAACAACAAAGGGAAATAACTCTAAGGGACCTGGCCCCATGACCCTTATCTTCTTTCCCACAATACAACTAGTCATACTTGTCATGTGTACAAAATTTCAAGTTTCTAGGTAAAGTAGTTCCTGAGATAGCTTTGACACAAAATAAATGTTAACAGACTGACAGACACATAGAAAAGACAAAAACTATATACCCCCATTGCATACTTCGTATGCCGGGGGTATAATAAATATGCATTACATTGGAGTGAATGAAAAAGGAGAAAAGGAAAAAGAAAGCAAAATAAATTCCAGCATCATGATTTTTCTTTTACACAATATACTTCAACCCTCTGTAGGTGTATACAAAATTTGAAGATTCAGGCTCTCATAGGAACTGAGAAATGTATGACAAAAACTTTATTTTGGAGAAAGAAAAAAAAATGGACATACATAGGAAATCATGCTGATTCTCTCTAATACACTACATAAGTCATTCCTGTGTTTGTACCAAATCTCAAAATCTTAGGTGCAGTAGTTCCTAAGAATTCTTTGACACAAATTTCCCTATGCATTATATT
This sequence comes from Anodontia alba, assembly GCA_964016985.1. Taxonomy (NCBI): domain Eukaryota; kingdom Metazoa; phylum Mollusca; class Bivalvia; order Lucinida; family Lucinidae; genus Anodontia; species Anodontia alba. The sequence continues at coordinate 102,088,028 of OZ024824.1, forward strand.
GGAGTGAAAGATGGAAAAAAGGGAAAAAAAAGAGGTAAAAAAAGATTTCAGCATTGTGGTTTTGTTTTTACACAATATACTTCAACTCTCTAAAGGTGTTCACAAAATTTGAAGACACAGGCTCTCATACGAACTGAGAAATCTGTGACGAAAAATCCTATTGGAGAGAAAGAAAAAAATGGACAAGTAAATGGAATCATAAGCATGAGGATGCTGATTTTCTCTTACAAATACAACAAGTCATACCCAATGTTTGAACCAGATTTCAAAATCTTAGGTGCAGTAGTTCCTGGGTAATCTTTGACAGAAAAAAAAGTTTACACACAGACACACAGACAGACACACAAACATTGTTATGGAAAAGGACAAAAACTATATACCCTCTATACACTTTGTATGCTGGGGGTATAATAATCTCCTCTGGATCTACATTGTTTGTAAAATGATCTTTTTGGTGTGCAGGCTAAAAGTATTTGACTGGAAGACTGTTTCTACCTAAAAAAAAAAAAATAAATAGATAAATAAAAAACAATTTCATCAAACCAAAATCTAATCAGTAAATATTTATTATCAGATTTTCTGTTATTTCTAATTCCTCTGAGTAACAGTGTCAACTAAATCATAAAACATCCCCCCCACCCCACCAAGCAAAAATGTGCCTTCGGATTGTGCAGACAGCAATGACCCAAATCAGACTGCATGGATGTGCAGTCTGATCAGGGCCTTCACTGTCCCCTAACAGGATCATTAAATATTATGGAGTGTATGAATGGACAGCAAAAGCCCAGAAAATACTTTGCGCATATGCAGGATTATCTAAATGTGCCCAATTTGCACATGTTCAAAGGCACTTTTTCGCTTGACACTGCTCATAATATACATATAATATGTCCTAAAATTTAGAACACTTTATTCCATACTTTTCTGGTTTAAATTTTGCTTTTTATGCAAAATACTAAATGGAATGGCAAACTGTGACAGCCCTGATCAGACTTCTTCTTCAGGAGCAGTCTGATCTGGGTCTGCACTGTTTGCATATGGCACTATGTCCGAAATGTCCATGTTTGAAATTTTAGAACATTTACCAAAACCAAAATTCAGACCAGCCTGCACACCTTATCAAAGCCTCAGAGGTCCTTTCTATTCTCAAAATGTCTACCATACTTACATAGTTCCAGGTAAGGTGTTTTTGTAATTCAAAAACAGTTGATATTTTTCTTATTTCCCCACAAAAACATAATGTTGTAGGTACTCATTAGGAGTGCCTTGCCTCGGCAAGATGCTTCTTATGTGTACCAATAACATGTTTTCATAGAGACATAAGATAGGGCCCAGTTGCTCAAAGCTAACGACGTCGTTAGTTAACGATTCGTTAAAATTTACATCGAGTGATACGCAAATATGCTGAAATTTTTTGCTGAAAAAATGTGAGTAGCTTTTGCAATGCAAAAGCTACTCACATTTTTTCAGCAAAAAATACCAGAATATTGTGTATTGAATTGGCTAAAACAGTAAACGAAATGACCCTTAACGAGCTCGTTAAGCTAAAGACGCTTTGAACAACTGGGCCCAGATATTTTCCTGATGCCCCCTCTTTTCTGGAGCTATGCATATTTACTCTTTAGGCCACTTTAACCCTTCTCTTGCTGAACATGACCTGTCCTAGCAGTGTAAATCCAGATCATTTGGCTTCTGAAGAAGCCAACTAATCTGGATCTGCACTATTTGTCATTTAATATGTGAATTTCTATCAATCTATTGTCTGATTGGCTGGAAATTAGAAGTGGGCGTGGCATCTTAATTTATTCAGCAAGGCAAGGGTTAACTCCCTGGACTGTCCAATTTCAATTTTAGGCATGTCAGGCGATATGGTTTAGATACTCCTAGCGAAAAATGCCTAAACTATTTGCAAACAGTGGAGGTTCTGTTGAGATGCCGCATTCTGCATCTGACCTATGTCAGCACTGTTTGCCAGTTACGCCTGTAGGGGTCTCCAGACTAAAATGGGCTAAGTATTGAGACAAATATTTATTAGCCTTTTTCCCAGCTGGTGGCAACTTTTATCGTCTGCTGATAACCTTTGCAAACAGTTTGGATCCAGATCAGGCCCGACAAAACATTGGGTCTGATCTGGATATAAACTGTTTGACACTCTGATGGTATTCCTGGAAGATTTCTTTTGAAAATGTTAATTTAAAAAAAAAAAAAAAAACAACAAGAAAAATGTTTAATGGCATAATGGACAGGTTTTCCCAAAAGTGCAATCAAAAGGTAAACCTCGGACAACCTCGGACGACACCCAACGCATGATGCCAGTCTGGACATCCCTATTTTAAAGGACGGATTTTTGTAAACCCATCCAAAAAAATCAATTGTGGCTGCACAAGCTTTTGGCTTCAGGGAAGATAAGTATGCAACGAAGAAAGTCAGAGTTGTCTCTCTTGCACATGACATGCCTACTGGCTTTATCTATGCCTCTACCAAATATTATCAAAACATTTCAAACCTTTCAGAAGTTATAAAGTGCACAAGAATTTGGTTTAGAAATTCATTCAGGAGAGACAACTTGAAGAAAGAACAAAGGGATTGTCTGTCTTGCATGTGACACTCTTACTTGACCTGATGTATGTCCATACCAAATATTATCAAATTATTTCAAACAGTATGGGAGTTATGGCCTGCACAAGATTTCAGTTTCAGGGGAAATAAGAACATAACATATAAAGTGAAAATTGTCTCTCTTGCACACGACACCTCTTCTGGTCCTTATCTATGTCTCTACCCAATATTATCAAAATATTTCAAACCATTTATATATCAAACCATTAAGAAGTCATGGCGTGCATAAGAATTTGGCTTATTTGTTCAGGGCAGATAACTAGAAAAAATAACAAAGCAAGAGTTGTCCTTGCAAAAGACACCCCTACTTGACCTGATGTATGTCCCTACCTAATATTATCAAATTATCTGAAACAGTATGGGAGTTGTAGCCTGCACAAGATTTCGGCTTTAGGGGAGATAAGTACATAACAAAGAAAGTGAGAGTTGTCTCACTTGCATGTGACATGCCTCCTCTTTATCCCTACCAAATACGAAAGCAATCTACTGAAGAATAAAGGTAACATATAACTTTAAAAAAAAGTTAACTAAAAGGTAAACCTTGGACATCAAGGGAGATAAGTACATAACAGAAAGTGAGAGTTATCTCTCTTGCACACCACATGCCTACTGGTCCTCCTCTTCATTCCTACCAAATATGAAAGCAATCCACTGAAGAATAAAGGTAACCAAATTATCTGAAACAGTATGGGAGTTGTGGCCTGCACAAGATTTCGGCTTTAGGGGAGATAAGTACATAACAGTGAGAGTTGTCTCACTTGCATGTGACAGCCTCCTTTTTATCCCTACCAAATTTGAAAACAATCTACTGAAGAATAAAGGTAACATATAACTTTAAAAAAAAGTTAACCAAAAGGTAAACCTTGGATGTCAGGGGAGATAAGTACATAACAAAGAAAGAGAGAGGTATCTCTCTTGCATATGACACACCTACTGGTCCTCCTCTTCATCCCTACCAAATATGAAAGCAATCCACTGGAGAATAAAGGCAACATATAACTCTGAAAAAAGTTCAACAAAAGGTTAACCTGCAACGACGCCCGCCCACCTGTACATCACTATTTTAAAGGACGGATTTTTTTAAAAAACCTGTCCAGAAATCAACAGACATCAAAAAAGCATGCAAAATTACCCAGCATGCAAAGATTTAAAGGAAGTTTACCTTGAGCAGACACTGCAGGAGATTCTGCTCATCCAGCAGATTTTAGACACATTAAAAGTTTGTAAAATGGGCTTGTTCAAATTTAAGAACCAATGTCATAGGGCTTAAACAGGTCAGTGTAAATATGGTAAGAGGGCATGTATGTGATGGTTGGTCTGTATTACCCATCATATGTGAATCAGTGTCCCTGACTGCAGCTTTCAGAAAACAATCATCAATATTTAATTACTGTGTATAGTTCCAGATAAAGTGCTTTCTACAACTGAACGGTGTTAATTTTTTTCTTATTTCTTCATGAAAACATATGTTATGGGAACTCATTAGAAGCACCTTGGTGATGCACTTTTAATGAGTTCCAACAACATATGTTTTCATGGAGAAATAAGAAAAATATTATCTGGATATCCCCTCTTATCTGGAGCTATGATTACTGTAGTGAACAAAACCCTGGCCAAATCCCATGGTAACACTTGCTAAAACAGAATTAATGAATATACTGGAATAAGTCAACATTAAGAAAATTTGTGTGACTGCATTCCATATTCATGTCAAATAACAGGCACAGTACATAAATACATACAGGACTACAACTGAAGGGATGTACTTCTTTATTTCATCCAGAAAAACATAGAATCGAAGAAAACAGAATTTAAGCTCCTATCATGGGCCACCATATGGTAGCCTGATTCGAGAATAAATACAAAGAAAACATACAGCGGTACTTCTAATTACTGCCCACTACGTATGTTGTACATTGTATATGGCACTTCTAATTACTGCCCACAACATAATGTTGTATGAGGCACTACTAACTGCTGCCCACCACATGTTGTATGTGGCACTTCTAATTACTGCCCACAACATATTATGTTGTATGAGGCACTACTAATTACTGCCCACCACATGTAGTATGTGGCACTTCTAATTACTAATCACAAGGTGTGTTGTACAAGTCACTTCTAATTATGGCCCACTTTATATGTTGTAAGAGGCACTACTAATTACTGACCACCACATGTTATATGTGGCACTTGTAATTACTGACCACAACATATGTTGTATGAGGCACTTCCAATTACTGCCCACAACCTATGTTGTATGAGGTAATACTAATTGCTGCTCACCACATGAATTATGTATAAAATATATATAAAAAAATGTTGTATGAGGCGCTGCTAATTACTAATCACAACATTGCTAATTACAAACCACAACATATGTTGTAAGAGGCACTACGGATTACTACACATACCATGTGTGTTTTATGAGAGACTTCTAATTACTGCCCATAATGTTGTTTATTTGAGGCACTACTAATTACTGCCAACAACATTTGTAGTATGAAGCACTAAACATTACTGCCCACATCTTGTATGTGACTCTTCTAATTACTGCCTACAATGCATGCTGTATCAGGCACTTCTATTTACTGCCCACAATGTATGTTGTATGAGGCACTATTAATAATTGTCCACAGCACATGTTGTATGTTGCACTACTAATTACTGCCCACAATGTATTTTGTATGAGGCACTATTAATTACTGCCCACAATGTAATTTGTATGAGGCACTACTAATTACTGCCCACAACACATGTTGTGTGTGACATTTCTAATTACTGCACACGATGCAATTTGTATGAGGAAATTCTAATACCCACCCCCTCAAATTGTACATAGTATGAGGCACTTCTAATTACCACCTACTTTGTATGTTGTATAAGGCATTTATAATTACTGTATGAGGCACCACTAATTACTGCCCTCAACATATGTTGCATGAGCCACCTCTAATTACTTCCCTCAATGTATACCCAACAGCATTTGGTGTACAAGGCATTACTAACAACTTCCTGCAATATATGTTGTATAATGGCACTACTAACTACAACCCACAACATATGTTGTATAAGGCACTACTAATTACAGCCAACAACATGCTGGCACTTCTAATTACTGCCCACAATGTATGTTGTATGAGGCACTACTAATTACTGCCCACAACACATTTTGCATGTGGCATTACTAATTACTGCCCACAAAATATATTATATGAGGCACTACTAATTATCACCCACAACACATGTTGTGTGTGGCACTATTAATTACTGCCCACAACATATGTTGCATATAGCATTACTAATTACTGCCCAGAATTATTTTGTATGAGGCGTGATTAATAACTGCCCACAAAATATGTTATATGAGGCACTACTAATTACCACCCACAACACATGTTGTGTGTGGCACCACTAATTACTGCCCACAATGTGATTTGTATAAAGCACTTCTTATTACCACACACAATGAATGTGGTATAAGGCACTTATAATTGCTGTTCACAGCATATGTTGTATGAGACACTTCTAATTACTGCCCATTAAATATGTTGTATGAGGCACTACTAATTACTGCCCACAACAAATTTTGTATGAGACACTTTTGATTACTTCCCACAAAATATATTGTCTGTGCACTTTAAATTACTGCCTACAACATATGCTGTATGAGGCACTAGTAATTACTGCCCACCATGTATTTTGTATGAGACACTTCTAATTACTGTCCATAAAATATTTTGTATAAGCTACTTCTAATTACTGCCCACAACATATGCTGTATGAGGCACTACTAATTACAGCCCACAATATATGTTGTTTGGGCCACTACAAATTACTGCCTACAATATACTCATAACAGCCTGCAATATATGTTGTATGAGGCACTTCTACACTATGCCCACAATGTATGTTGTATGAAGCAGTTCCAATAACTGCCCACAATATAAGATGCATGAGCCATTTCTAATAACAGCCCACAATGTATGCCCACAGCATTTGTTGTACCAGGCATACTTATAACTTCCTGCAATATATGTTGTATTAGGCACTACTAATTACTGCCCAAAAAATGTTGTATAAGGCACTACTTATTGCAGTTAACAACATGTTGTACAAGCCCTTCTATTTACTGTCCACAATGTATGTTGTATGAGGCACTACTAATTACTGCCCACAACATGTTGTATCAGGCACTTCTAACTACTGCCCACAAATTATGTTGAATGAGTCACTACTAATTACAGCCAACAACATGTTGTATTAGGTTGTTCTTATTACTGCCCACAATGTATTTTGTAAGAGGCACTACTAATTACTGCCCACAATATATGTTGTAAGAGGCACTTCCAATTACTGCCTACATTGTATGTTGTATGAGACACTTCAACTTAATGCCCTATATGTCTGCACTACACCTGTACTTATTACTGTCCACAATGTGTGTTGTATGAGATACTTCTAATTACTGCCCACTAATTTATTGTATTAGCATTTTAATTACTGCCCATAACATATGCTCTATGAGGCACTACTAATTTTTGCCCCCAATATATATCTTGAATGAGGCACTTCTACGTACTGCCCAAAATGTATACTGTATACGGCAGTTCTAGTTACTGCCTGAAGCATATGCATGAGGCACTACTAATTATTGCCCAGAATATTTATTGTATGAGGCACCACTAATTACTGTCCACAATATTTGTTATATCAGGCACTTCTGATTACTGCCCACAACATACATGTACATTGCATGAGGCACTACCTATTACTGCCCACAATATAAGTTGTATGATACACTAATAATTACAACCAACAATATATGTTGTATGAGGCACTACTTATTACTGCCCACACCATGTGTTGTATGTGGCAGTACTGTTTACTGCCCAAAACATGTTTTATGTGGCACTACAAATTACTGCCAACAATATATATTGTATGAAGTAATTCTACTTACTGCCCTCAACATGATGTATGGAGCACCACTAATTACTGCCCACAAAGTATGTTGTATAAGGCAATACTTATTACTGCCCATAAACATATGCTGTATAAGGCACTTCCACTTACCGCCCACAATGTACATTGTATAAGACAGTTCTATTTACTGCCCCAAAAATATGTTTTATGGGGCACTACTAGTTACTGCCCACAATATATGTTGTGTTAGACACTACTGATTGCTACCCACAACACATGATGTATGATGCACTACTAATTACTGCTCATAATATATGTTGTATCAGGCACTACTACTTACTGCCCACAGCATATGCTGTATGAGCCACTAAACAGTACTGCCTACATCATATGTTGTGTGAGGCACTTTTAATTACTGCACACAATATATGTTATATGAGGCACTTCTAATAACTGCACACAATATTATGTTGTATAGGGCTCTTCTTATAACTACTCACAATATATATTGTATAAGATACTTCTAATTACTGCCCACAACATATGCTGTATGAGGCACTTCTGATAACTGCATACAATATAATATGTTGTATGAGGCACTTCTAACTGCACACAATGTATGTTGTATGAGCCACATTCAATAATTTCACACAATATATGTTTTATAAGACACTTCTAATTACTGCCCACAACATATGCTGTATGAGGCACTTCTGATATCTGCATACAATATAATATGTTGTATGAGGCACTTCTTCTAACTGCACACAATGTATGTTGTATGAGCCACATTCAATAATTTCACACAATATACATTTTATAAGGCACTTCGAATTTATTGCACACGATATACATGTATGTTGTATGTGGCATTTCTATGTACGGCACACAATATATGTTGTGTGAGGCACTTTTAATAACTGCACACAATATATGTTGTATGAGGCACGTCTAATTACTGCATACAATGCATGTTGTATAAGGTATTTCTTATAACTGCAAACAACATACACCTGTATGTTGTATGAGGCACTTCTAACTACTGCCCACAATACACCACAACCTCTTTATAACACTGTTGTTGGGGTCCATAGCATAAACTGTGTTAGTTAAACAACCATGTTATATCCAAACAAAAATGTATAGATTATATTGAAAACTGACCATTTATGGTCATTTTTCAATTTAATCTATACATTTTTGGGATCCATCTTTGAACCGTGTTGTATCCAAAACCATGTTATAATGAACCGTGTTATAAAGAGATTGTAGTGTATATGTTGTATCAGGCACTTCTAATAACTGCTCGCAACGTATGTTGTTTGAGGCACTTCTAACTACTACCCACAACATAGGTTGTATAGGCACTACTAGGTGCTACATAGGTACGTCTTATAACATATGTTATATGAGGCACTCACTGCCCACAAAATATGTTGTATGATGCACTTCTAATAACTGCCCACAACATAATGTTGTATGTGGTATTTCTAAATACCGCCCACAACATATGTTTGGAGGCTCAAACCAACATCCTCCTGAGTTGAATGGATGCTCTCAATGGAGGCTCTGCCAATGAACTATAAGGACTTGAAAAGTCAAGTACCAGTATTATTTTGCAAGCCAAAGTACATGTACATATTACGTCTGATTCATATATGAACATATCCTTCTCAATGTAGGTATATCAGGGGATCAGTCAAGGAGTATTTGGTTATAATTCTAAGATAATTTTCCCAAGTGTTCCATAAAAGCATACATTGTGGGTACTCATTAGAAGCACCTTAGATAGTTCTAATGCATACTGACCGCATATTTATGGAGAGATAAGAAAGATTATCCCAGAATTATCACCAAATACTCCTCATTACAAGTCCCCTGTATATTTTTTTGCTGCTCAGACAATTTCTTTAGAAAATGAATATCAATATTACATTTGTATAAGGCTAATCCATCTCAAAATCAAATTTTGAAGATACAACTAGCAGTAATCAACACAATGACACAGTCAGAAGCAATTCTGGCCTATGCTTTCCTTAATACATAATTACAACCACAAATTCATCCCGAACTTTCCTGTAAAATTCTATAACTTAACCATTAACACTCTCTAGGATAATTTAGCAGACAACTGGTAATATTTTTCTTATTTTTCCCAGAAAACAGGATTTGACATTTCATGCAAATTGTCTCTAATGGAATGTCAAGTCCTGTTTTTGAGGAAAAATAAGGAAACTATTTCAACATGTCGTCTGCTGAAAATTTCACCCAGAATGCTAAGCATTAACAGAAAGTCTTAGTGCCTAAAGAAGTGGAAACGTCCTAGAAAATTCTTAGATCAGTCTGACGTCCATTTTCAGAACTGGGCTGTTAACAAAAAAAAATATATATATACAGACTTTACTGGCCCAAAATTGAGCTGTAAAAGGTCAAGACTAGACCCAATGGATGTGCAGGCTGGTCTGGATCTTCACAGTTCTGATGCAGCATTTTGTTGATTTTCCTATGCACCACCAAAATGTTTTCATCAATCCTTTGATCAATAAGATTTGTGACTATGAGGGATGAGCATGCCGCCTTCTTTCAGACAGCGAGATAAAGTGATAATTACTGTAATCACCATAACCCTTACGCTTAGCACTCTGGGTAAAATTTTCAGCCGACGACATACTGAAATATTTTTCTTATTTTTCCCAGAAAACAGGATTTGACAATGGAGAAATGTAAAATCCTGTTTACTGGGAAAAATAAGCAAATTATCCTCAATTTGTCATCTGCTGAATATGCCAATAGAGTGGTAAAGGCTAAAGTGCTAGTCACAACTACATACTTTTAGAATTGCCTCACTGAGGCAATATGTAGGAATAACCAAGCATTCAATATGCTATTGCGCAATATTCATAGATCCAGATAAGGCACTTTTTTCGACCAAAAAGTACTGATATTTGTCTTATTTCTCCACAAAAACTATGTTGTGGTACTTATTAGAGGCGCCTCAGCAAGATGCTTCTAATGGCTACCCACAACATATGTTTTCATGGAGGAATAAGAAAAATATTGTTACTTTTCAGCTGAAAAAAGCGTCATATCTGGAGATACTGTATTCAACCTAATTACTGCACATGCTCCTATAAGCGCACAGTCGAGCAAATACATAATCTAAAAGATTGCAACCAGTGTACTTTTATCTACTTCTTTATAAAAACATATGTTGTGGGTACTCATTTGAATTGCTTCGACAAAGTCAAGGCAATTCAAATGAGTACCCACAACATATGCTTCTATAAAGAAAACAGAAAATAATATCGCATAAGCATCACTAAATAAACTCCTCATGAAGTCCTCTGTTGGACTTTCTTTAAAGTGTGCCCTTATTAGGTGGATATTTTACTACAAGTTTTCCCAGGGCTTTTGAAAAACCTAAGCACACAGTGCGGTAATTAGGTCGAATACGGTATGTATAAGGTATAATACATTTCATAGCTAAGAGAAATGGGTATCCAGAAATTGTTTTTTTCTTATTTCTTATTTCTCCACAAAACATATGTTTAGGTACTAAGTAAGTCATGTCTAATGAGTTCTTTAACACATAGTTTTTCAGAAAATTAAGAAAATATCAACATTTTTAGTTTAAAAAAAAAAAAAAGCACCATATTGCAAGCTATGACACTCACTTTTTCAACTTTTAAACACATGATCAGTCAAATAAATCTGTAGAATTAAAATATAGTATGACATATCAGGGATTGGGTAGAGAACAGAACCAACAATAACAAAGGTACCTTTAATTTTTTTGTTTTTTAATTTTTTTTTTTTTTTTTTTTTTGCGGTATATTTAATAACTTCATCAAGATAAGTAAAATAAAATTCTTGTCTACTGAAGTAGCCAAGTCTTTGGTCACATGGTCTAATATTGTAGCAAGGAATTTGATTAAAAACTGAAGCTAAAGGGGCTAAAGTAGCTGACAGCATTCAAAAACTGAGTTTGTTATTTTTCAGAGATAAGAAGATTTGGCACTTCATGAGAATCATCTGCTAGGCAGATGACTGCTGGGCAGATGACTGCTAGGCTGATGATTCACACGAAATATAAAGCCTTCTTTTATCTGAAAAATGAATAAATATATACTTCAAAGTGTTGCCTGCTGAAGTTGTGGTGAGAGCTTTAACACCCTGTTAAACTTATACACCGGCAGTACAGTCATAACACATCATGAACGGTATATTTCAAAGGATTTACATCAGGACAGTTAAGAAAATACATTCATCTTGAAGTATGACGGCACTTTGCACAACAAAACATAGCGCAGTTGGTGAAGAATAAACCACTTTTTCTAAATATATAGGAATGTTACCATGGTTTGTTGAGGGTTTCTCAAACATTCGAAAAGAAGTTGAGAAATATGTTCGTCCATGACATCCGTTCCTATGACAGTTCGTACATTTCAAACTACAGTGTATGTTAAAATAATGAACATGTGCGGTATTTTTTGAGTATTATTAAACTCTTCATTTGATCATTTAATCAAATTTAATGAAAATATATATGTAAACATGTTAACCTTTGTCCTGCTGAATAAATTAAGATGCCACGCCCTTTTCAAATTTTCAGCCAATCAGATTACTTGATCAAGGTTGTTGATAAGAGTTTACATACTTAATGGCAAACAGTACAGATCCAGATCAGTTGGCTTCTTAGAAGCCAACTGATCTGGATCTACACTGTTTGCAAAGGCAGGGTATATCTGGGTTCAGCAGGACAAGGGTTAAAATAGAATTTTAGCTGAAAACTATAATAATACCGGATAAAATGGTACTGTTTTGCTTTTGGTATATGTCCAAAAATGCTGAAAGAACTCAATTTTCTCATTCTGAAGGCTGATTATGGTACATATATTGATCTACATCTTGTTGCATAATGGGCATACTTAACACTTATGCATAACCAATAATAATGCCAAGAAAGCACTTTGAGAATACCAGAGTGAAAAGTTGGTAAAAAGTCTTCTGACATGCGAACTGAACGATCTTGTGTCAGTTTGTGTAAGATGAAAGTTTCTTCTGTGAATGGATACTTGCGAGTGCCAGCTGCAAATTTCTTTAATGAATACTGTTCCTCAAGTAGAAACAATCCTAGCAGCTGCAAAGTAAGTGTTTTTTCAACATCTGAATAAAACAAAATAACTGAAATTAAAACTGAAACAATTAATACAAAGTCTACTTAAAATGTACTGAGTTCCATCTTCAAAAACTGAATCAAAAATTCCATTGTGTCAAATTCCTTTCTGAATATCAAGCTAATATCGGATAAAATGGTCATCTCATGTGACTCTTTTTTTTTTTCTACAGACAAGTTTGCTTTCAGTGAATATGTTCTTTGACAGTAGAGTCTTAGAAAGCAATCAACACATTAAAGGACTGAAAACTGCCTAGTGGACCAGACTAGCTAGCTTCTATGGTCAAAATTAAACCTTGTCCTGCTGAACCCGGATATACCCTGCCTTTGCAAGCAGTGTAGATCCAGATGAGTTGGCTTCTGAAGAAGCCACCTGATCTGGATCTGCACTGTTTGCCATTAAGTATGTGAATCTATATCAACAACCTTGATCAAGTAATCTAATTGGCTGAAAATTAGAAATGGGTGTGGCTTCTTAATTTATTCAGCATGACAAGGGTTAATAGAGTGAAAATAATTTCTTCGTAGGTCGCAGCTGATGCATCTGTTAAGATACTAGATGTAGCTTGTCAACATCTAGGCAGCATGCACAAACACAAGTCAAATCATATGCCAATCATATGCAAACCTGCAAACGACTGTTAGCCTGGTTTCTTTTAATATGTTGATCCTATTTAGTCAAATGCCACAGTCATTATAGTCCAACAAAATAGTTTTGGTGTGTGAATCCTTTGAAAATTACAGTTTATGATGTGTTACGACCGTACAGCTGGCATATACGTTTAACAGGGTGTTTAATGGTTAGAGGTTTCCTGACTGTACTTTTAAAGACATTGTACACTTTGACTGCCATGATGATTCTGTTCTGGCAGTCAGTTTCTGTGGAGCTGACTGAAGAAGACTCAGATGGTGAGAGATGGAGGTCCTCCGTTGCCAAATCGGTGTTCCTCTGGTTTGTAAACTCATCCTCCACTTCTTCCAGTGTATACAATAGAGCTCCAGATAAGGCTTCTTTTTTTTTCAACCAAAAAGTACACCCAAACCTCTTTATAACACTATCACTGGGATCCATAACAAAAACTGAATTGGCTAAACCAACTGTGCTGTATTCAAGCAAAAATGTATAGATTATATAGGACAAGAGCTTTGCAAGCAGGGCATCATACGCACGAGGCAAGTAATCAGACGCTTCTTCACATCATGGTCTAAATATAATCACCTTTCAGCTTGATGGGACAGGGTTCAAATTTAACTTTCCTGACAGCTTGCTAAAATTAGCAAGTAGCATTATTTTTTAGGCGAGGTCTGGTGACAACCGGCTGTCAGCAGACTTTTAGGTCTGGTGACAACCGGCTGTCACTAGACCAAAAGTCTGGTGACAACCGGCTGTCACTAGACCTAAAAGTCTGCTGACAACCAGCTATATTTTTCAATAAAGTTATGGAAAAATTGTCCTTAAACTGGAATAATAATGATTTAAAAAAAAATAATAAGTAAGACTGAATAACTATTTAATGCCTATAGTTCCATTTTAACATTCATATATACGGAGAGGCAAAAGTAAGTATACAGGTAACCATTTTTTTCAATGTCACAGAAATTTTACATATGTGCATAAATTATTGATATCACAGTTAAGAACATGTCATTTATGCATAATATGCAACAATTTTCAGGAAATTCTATTGAAGAGTAAGGAAATGGCATTTACCGAAACGAATAAGGGATCTAAATCAACATTTGCGTATGAGTCGCTTCCCTTTAAAAGTGCATTTTGGAATAAAGAAACTTACATTTATGCATTTGTATTGCACTCAGTCAACAGAAGTATAAAAATGCTGTAAGGACATAGTTCAACTTTAAATGCATAGTAGAGTACACAGTCAAATTTCTATAAAAAAAAACATGACATTCTGACGGAATGCACTGAATTTCTTTGGGACATTGACATTGTTCTGTTAAATAAACAGTTTTAGGAGATTTCATCTGTTTGTGGTATAATGAGGCTAAGCCAAGCAACACTTTTTTGAAACAGTCAAGTAACAAAAGACCAACGCCACTTCAGATATATACTTTTTTAAATTCCCTATATTTTTCATTAAAAGAGAGATAATTTCAGATGGAAAGAAATCCATACCCAGCTTGATGTCAATTGATGGTAATTTTGAATTAATTAACATTGTGGTTTTGCTCACAGACATTTGTGCAAGACATTTTATGAGAAGTAAAATGACATTTGTTTATGGCAAAGCAAGTTTTGACTGGAAATGCTGTTTTTAATTAAGGGCTCATAACTCCATGATTTACGACTGAGAAAGAATTACCTTTGTGATTTTAAAGACAAACGTATGACAAAAATGAACATGAAAACTTTAAACTAAAAAAGTACAACATGAGCCGGTACTCAAAGCTCGAAACTGTATATATTTTATTGCCTCTGAGTATATTTTCTATCAAATTATTTAGTACTAGCATACCTTTTATGGAACAGCTGTAGTACATGTATTTCTAGATATAAAACAAGAAACAGAAACATGCAGATACATGTACATATGTAACAGGAAACAAACATGTACATGTACATGTAATTCTAAATAACATGTTTTTATAATTCATGCAAATTTGAAGTTGTTTTGGTTGAAGCAAATTTCATTTAAATAACCAATTGATAAAAGTTCAGAAACATTGAACCCATCTTTAAATCTATACTGGTTTCTTTTCATAAAACTAGAGTTATCAAAGGATCTGACTAGTCCCACTGCAGGCCATCATAGTGTTTAAATATTTAGAAGTCATTCTTACCAGATGACATAATGGTAGGACATGGTAACATGGCAATGTATAACCTATGAAGGGATTTAAATCCAAGAGTTATGGACCCTTGGCTCTTATTCTGGTATACACTATACATCAACTCACTGTCCATGTGTGTATCAGGTTTCAACTTTGTTACACTTTCAGCCCTTGAGAAAAGTGGGACAAAATCTTCATTTATGGCAAATTGTAAAACGTATCAAGGGATTAACTCCAAGAGTTATAGGCCCTTTGCCCTGTTTCTGCTATACATGATGCAGCAGTCCACTGTCCATGTGTGTACCAAGTTTCAACTTTATAGCTACATCTGTATCATACATTGTAATTCCTAAGAAATTTGTAGTGAAAACTTCATTCATGGCAAATTGAAAAACCTATCAAGGGATTTAATTTGTATTTTGGCAGTTTTTACCCCCAAAACCATATCCAGGACCCTTGAAAGTTAGTGCTAAGGGTCCTGTTTCAATTGATGCATCTAAATTATCAATCTAAACTGAACTTCATATAACTTTGGCTTGGAATTTTAATCCATTTCCCACAAGAAGTACAATAATTATCATTATTTAAACAAAAAGAACCTCTTTAAAACAATATACCCCTAAATCTTATTAATGGACCCCTAACTTCATTTTGGGGAGTCTCAGGGACCCTTATTTTCAAATCCTAAGGGAAAACCCTGGCCCCACTTTTTCAAAGTTGGGCTACATGTACATGTATTCTAATACAGAACATATATAACTCCTTAAAAACAAAAAATGTATCTCAAAATTCATTAGACCATTTTTTAGCTCGCCAGGACTATGTCCCTGGAGAGCTTATGTTGTCACCCAGGCGTAGGCGTCAGCGTCCGCATCCGCATTAGCACAGTGTTTAAGTTTTCAAATGTGTGCATAGTTTTTTAACTGTATAAGGTACTGCCTTCATATTTGGCCTACACCTATAGAATTCAAGACCTACACCTATAGTATTCAAGCACCTATAGTATTCATATTTGGCCTACACCTATAGTATTCAAGACCTTTCAGTAGCATACACCCCCATCCCCAAAATAGACTCTTTATGTAGGTCAAGGTCAGTTCTTACTTTGGTCTTTTACACCCATGTTTAAGTTTTGTGTTTAAGTTTTGAAAAGTGTACATAACTGCTGAAGTATTCAAGATAGAGCTCTAATATTTGGCCCACACCAGCTTTAGGGTTAGGCCTTTCAATAACACACACCTCCACCTCAGTTTGACCTTCTGCCTAGGTCAAGGTCAGGTCATACTTCGTCATTTGAACCCATGTTCGAGTTTTGCGTTTAAGTTGAAAAGTGTTTGTAACTGCTGAAGTATTCAAGATACTGCTTTAATATTTGGCCCACACCAACATTAGGGTAAGGCCTTTCAACAGCATAGACTTTTCCTCAGTTTGACCTTCTGCCAAGGTCAAGGTCAGGTTATACTTTGTCATTTAAACCCATGTTTGAGTTTTGCGTTTAAGTTTTGAAAAGTGTCTGTAACTGCAATAGTATTCAAGATGCTGCTTTAATGTTTGGCCTACACCTACCTTAGGGTAAGACCTTTCAATAGTACACACCCCTTCCTCAGTTTGACCTTCTGCCTAGGTCAAGATCAGGTCATACTTGGTCACTTATACCTGTGTTTAAGTTTTGAAAAGTGTACATGTCGGCTGAAGTATGTAAGATATAGCCTTCATGTTTCATCCACACCAGCCTAAGGGAAGATGTTTCAATGGCATATACCCCATCCCTCAGTTTGACATTCTTTCCGACATCAAGGTCAGGTCATACTCTGTCATTTAATCTTTAATATTTAAAGATTGTTTTCTTATCGGATCAGCCCTTTCTCACGAGCTGCGTTGTCTTCTGACAACTCTTGTTACATTATTTGCTAGCTACTGAAGCATAGAGTTAAAGCATGAGAAACCTCTTCTAATACAAGATCACACCTGCTGATCCCTTCTAGTATTGTAATCCTCTAGTCCTCTGAACAAAAAAAAAAAAAAAAAAAAAACACCACAGAGTCTGTTTCAACAGTATCAGCATCTTTTATACATTTACTTTCTTTCTATGAAACCTCTCATTACAGTTATCATTGTTCAAGACCCATGATGTTCCTGTCTGCATATACAGTACACCCTTATTTTCTGTTTTTTGTTTGTTTGTTGTTTTTTTTTCCCTTTTTTTTCTGTTGCACATTCACATAAAAAGGGAACATAGTGAATTGTCCAGATTCTACACAAGAAACTAGATGACTTTGTAATTTATCCTGTCTGAAAATTAATTTATTTTGTTCATGAGAATAAATATATAAGAAAAAAAAAAGGAAAATAAATGTCTGAAATTGCAGAATTAAATTAAAAACAATAATCATTACACAGTATAATTGGAAAAAAGTTCAGCTGGTTGTCACCAGACTTTTTGGTCTGGTGACAACCGGTTGTCACCAGACCTAAAAGTCTGCTGACAGCCGGTTGTCACCAGACACTTCCTATTTTTTACTTGCTAAACCTTTCAGCCACTTGCTTTTTCATACTTATAAACACTGTTAAATGTGGCTTTAAACCTTTGAACTCCGGGTAAAAATTTCAGCAGACATTTTAAAATATTTTTTCCCAGAAAACAGGTTTTGACATTACATGCAAACTGTCTCCTATGGAGACAATTTGCATGTAATGTCAAAACCTGTTTTCTGGGAAAAATAAAAAAAAAGTATAGTCATTGCTTTTGGAAAAGAAATTGCAAAACTTTAGCAACAGTGCCTCAGGTTCCACAATTAAAGAGAATCTTTCCAACTTGCTAGAATTAGCAAGTGATGGAAATTGCAGCTTGCTTTTTGAGGAAATTAACTAGCATTTAGCAAGTTAGCAAGTGCTAAAATTGATCCCTGTGGGATGTAAACCATAAGAGGAAATATTTGGCGGACAGTAATCTCGAAATGGTATGTGTTGCTCCACATCATGGTGTATATTTTTATAATGTTTCAGCTTGATCTAATGTAATCTGTAGGAGGAGTAAGCTTATGAAATTTTCAAAGTATTACTGCTAATATTTCATGGACTGTAACCTCAAACAATATGTGCTGCTAACTATTAATCAAGCTTCAGCTTGATCGAATATAAACTGCAGGAGGAGATAACCAAAAACAAAACATTTACAGAAATTTTCAAAGGGACATAACACTGCTACTATCTGGTGGACTGTTACCTCAAAATAATATGCACTGCATCACATTATGATGCAACTATTTACAAAGTTTCAGCTTAATATAAGGTAATCCACAGTTACAGTGTAGGAGTTAGCCAGAAACAAAATGTGTACAAATTTTTTCAAAGGGTCATAACATTTAATATTTGGTGAACTGTGACCTTGAAACAATATGCGCTGCTCCACATCATGGTCTAACTATAAATCAACTTTTGGGTCGATCTGATGTAAACTGTAGGAGGCGTTAGCCAGAAACGAAAAGTTTACAGAAATTTTAAAGGGCATAACTCTGTTAATATTTGATGGACTGCAACCTTGAAACAATATGCACTGCTCAACATCATGATCTAACTACATGTATAAATCAAATTTCAGCTTGATTGAATGTAATCTATAGGAGGAGTTATTCGGAAACGAAAAGTTTACAGACATAACATAATATGTCCCATTTTTCAAACAGGCCTATAAGAATGGCCATAAATGTCATTTTTCTATATAATCTATACATTTTTTACAGAAAAAATACCATAAATGGTCATTGTTTTTTTTGTTTAGATACAACAGTTTTGGGGCCTATAAACTGTGTTATATCCGAAACTGACTTATACCAAAGTGTCTTATAGAGAGGTTTCAGTGCATTGATTTTTTTCATATTTTTCAATGAAAATGTATGTTGTAGGTACTCATTAGAAGCACCTCACACTTTTAATGAGTACCCACAACATATGTTTTCGTCTAGAAATAAGAAAAGTATTATGTGGATATCCAATCTTACATGGAACTATGGTATAGAGCAGCCACATTATCTGTGGCTCAGTGGCTGTCTCCACTGTAGTGTCTGATGCAGGCGGATGTCACTGATTTTTCCACTGGCAGGGTAAGGTTTAAACCTTTGGCATGTCTGTGTGTTATTGCTCTTGCCATCTGGATTGTGATCCTGTTCCAAATGAATATTTCAGATATAAATTCCAATTTTTAATAAATGATAATTAATTAAAATTCATATCTTAAATAATGATCTGGGTTACACAATACAATCATATGGCAAATGAACTCCAGGCTTTTGCTTGTTTGTTTGAGTTAAAGCTCAACCTTTAAAGTGCCTATTACAACTGCAGTAGACAACATTCTGTTTTTTGTTTTTTTTATTATTATTTTTTCAGAGAAAATATACCTGACATTTCAAGTGAATTGGCTTCTAGGCAGATGATTCACACGAAATGTCAAGTCTTATTTTCTCTGAAAATAATAACGAAAAATTATTAGAATGTCATCTGCTACAACTTTACTTGGCTCTTTAAGGATTAATGTCATTGTCAACAATCTTTCAGTCATGTTGTGATGGTGTCTGGATCTGACAGAGGGAAATGAATCAAATGACGCCCTTTCATAGTTCCGAGATATTGCAATATTCCACCTAAGCCACATTGGCATGATACTAACACAAGTCATATTATACTGCACCAGTACAAACGGGTCCCAGCTCTTCCACCTAATACTCAGTGCCACAACAGAGCAGTTGGTACCAATTTTTAAAACTCTTAGGTATGACTGGCTGGAATTGAACCTAAAACCTTCTAAACTGAAGGCACACTCTATCATTGGAGTCATAGGGACCGCTTTTAGGCTTTCAAGGCACAGTAAGTGTGCTAAGGCTCTCTCTGCTTTGAGAGTAACCTATTAAAATGTAGTCAGCCAGAGTATCTCATTCAGATGTCTGACTCCAGCCTGCTATTCTCATAGCTCCAGATAAGAGGGGAGTCTGGAAAACATTTTTCTTTTTTCTTCATGAAAACATACATGTATGTTGTGAGTACTCATTGAGGCACTTCTAATGAGTACCACAACATATATTTTTGTGGAGAAATAAGAAAAATGTCAACAATTTGGGGTTGAAAATGCACCTTATTAGGAGCCTGCACCTTAAATATGTTGTCATGCCATCCGGTTACATATGTCATCCCGGAAATAATTCAAATATCCCTTATTCTCATATTATCATCCATTCTCATGTTATTGTCCACCCATCAATACTAATACAGCAAAATGACCCCTCATCCAAGCGTTCGTGATGGATGAGGGGCATTATTGGAATGAGACCTGAGGCCTTGAGCATGTATAACATTAGCAATTAACCTGGCTAGGAACTCCCTGGATGCTCTTTTAAAGATTTTGACCCCATGTGACCCAGTTTCAAACACATTCTAGAACTCATCAAGACAAACATTTTGAGCAAGATTCATGATTATTGCTTCAAAAATGTGACCGCTAGAGTGTTAACAAGGTTTTCTGCTGGTTTGGCCTGGTGACCTAGTTTCTGACACCACGTGACCCAATTTCAAACTTGACCTAGAAATCATCAAGACAAACATTTTGAGCAAGATTCATGATGATTGCTTCAAAAATGTGACCGCTAGAGTGTTAACAAGGTTTTCTACTGATTTGGCCCGGTGACCTAGCTTTTGACTCCAAGTGACCCAGTTTCGAACTTGACCTAGAAATCATCAAGACAAACATTTTGAGCAAGATTCATGATGATTGCTTGAAAAATGTGACTGCTAGAGTGTTAACAAAGTTTTCTGCTGATTTGGCCCGGTGACCTAGTTTTTGACTCCAAGTGACCCAGTTTCGAACTTGACCTAGAAATCATCAAGACAAACATTTTGAGCAAGATTCATGATGATTGCTTCAAAAATGTGACCTCTAGAGTGTTAACAAGGTTTTCTGCTGATTTGGCCCGGTGACCTAGTTTTTGACCCCAGGTGACCCAGTTTCGAACCTGACCTAGAAATCATCAAGACAAACATATTGAGCAAGATTCATGATGATTGCTTCAAAAATGTGACCGCTAGTGTGTTAACAAGGTTTTCTGCTGATCTGGCCCAGTGACCTAGTTTTTGACCCCAAGTGACCCAGTTTCGAACCTGACCTAGATTTAATAGAGGCAAACATTTTGAGCAAGTTTCATCAAGATTGGGTCAAAACTATGACCTCTAGAGTGTTAACAAGTTTTTCCTTTGATTTGACTTGGTGACCTAGTTTTTGACCCCAAGTAACCCAGTATCAATCTTGACCTAGACTTCATAAGGAGAAACATTCTGGGCAAGTTTCATCAAGATTGGGTCAAAACTGTGACCTCTAGAGTGTTAACAAACTAATTGTTGACACGACGACAACGGACATAGGGTGATGACAATAGCTCACCCTGGGCTTTTGCTCAGGCAAGCTAAAAATAAGGATTTTGTATGCTATACTTAGGCTTGTTGCTTTAAGAGTTAAGCATTGCAAAATGGGCATTTAAGCATTGACCTTAAAAGCAGGGGGTAAAATACTCCTTGCATCAAACCCTTATCAAGAGCACTCTTTAAAGTATTCACAGACATCAGCCCTCACTTACGTCTATAAATAGGCAGAAACTTAATTAGGATATCAGCAGGACTAGGGTTAACTTGAATTTCAATATAATATATTTGACTATACATGTATGCGTCATTAAGAACACATTAAGAGATAGGTATATAATAATATTTAAAGTATTCACAGACATCAGTCCTGACTTATGTCTATAAATAGGCTGAAACTTAATTAGGATATCATTTTTAAAAGTACCACAGGCTTGTAAAGATCATTTAAAACTTTGTTTGTTTGATTTGGGCTTAACGTCGCTTTCAACCTTTTTCAATCATATCGCGACGGTGTCTGGATGTGACAGGGAGCTCAATGCTCACTTTTAGAGTGCTGCCTCACTGAAATATCACGCCCCAGACACTTTGACATGATATTCCACCCAGTCACATTATACTGACACTGAGCTGACCAGTTCTAGCTCTACTTTCTTAATGCTGAGCGCCAAGCGAAAGAGCAGCTAGTACCATTTTTAAAGTCTTTGGTATGACCCGGCCGGGGATCGAACCCGCAACCTCCCGGTCACAAAGCGGACGCTCTACCACTGAGCCACTGAGCATATCTCCAATAAGGCACTTTTTTCAATCAAACCTGTTGATATTCATGAAAACATATGTTGTGAGGCACTTCTAATGAGTACTACAACATGTTTTTGTGGAGAAATAAGAAAAATGTTTTCCTCATTCCCCATGTATCTTGAGCTATGACTGAATCATCAATAAGAACAGATACACATAGCTACAGATAAGAGATAGTATTCGCATAATATTTTTCTTATTTCTCCATGAAAACATATGTTATGAGTACTCATTATAAGCACCTCAGTGAGATGCTTCTAATGAGTACCCACAACATGTGTTTTCTTGGAAAAATAAGAATGATATCAGCATTTTTCGGATGAAAAAAGCTCCTTATTTGTTGCTATGGATACAGCTCCATGGGGACTGTCGGGAACGCTCGCAGGTATTGACTGAACATAATCTCTTATGCACCAAACTTATAGTTCAAATTTCATGGAAAATTTTGAGCAAATCCAGAGTATATCCAAATTTGTTTTGTTTCTATAATGCACTAGTCATGGGGCCAGAGAACAGTGGAAACATTGACTTAATTTCAAACTGCAAAGACTTTGTGTATGTCCTGCATAGTGGAGATATTTTTTATACAAAATTTGTGCTAAAAGCCCTCACCCTTGGATCAGTTTTCATTAATACAAAAGACTGACAACAATGAATTTCTTTCTTTCAATGATGCCATATGTCCTCGTGCCTTGCAAACATTCTAGGAGTTGTGCTGTCAAACTAATCCAAGTATGTTAAATGAAAAGATAAAAAGTAAAATTAACCCTTGTCATGCTGAGCCCGGATATACCCTGTCTTTGCAAACAGTGTAGATCCAGAGGATCAGTTGGCTTCTGAATGCTGTGCCCGGATAGACCCTGTCTTTGCAAACAGTGTAGATCCAGATCAGTTGGCTTCTGAAGAAGCAAACTGATCTGGTTCTGCACTGTTTGCCTTTAAGTGTGTGAATTTATAGCAACAATCCAAATCAAGCAATCCGTATTGGCTGAAAATTAGAAATGGGCATGGCATCTTAAATTATTCAGCATGACAAGGGTTAAGATAGTGAGCAATTAAGTATAACAGTAAAGGGGATGACAAAAGATAGGTTAAAATAGATGGGAAGAGCTATAATGAAGTTAAAATAAGCTGCTTGGAGTCTGGGGCTTGACATTATGCAGCCTGCCAATTACTGGCCTGAAATGATCACAAGTTCCCAAAACAGTATGAATGGCTGTCTTTACAAACTTTTAATCCCAGTACTCTCTCTACAAACTGTTCTTTCTTTCTTTTGTTTTCTTTCTTTCTACAATTAATGCAGTTATTCATATTCAACCATTAACTGCAGCCAACAGGAAGCAAGTTTTGCAGGACGGACCACTAAGAAGCAATTATATACATGTTTCAGTAATGGGATCTTCAACCTTCACAGGATTGTCTCTTCCTGCACAGGAGCCCTCCAAGCAACTTGGCCATCCAAAGGGAAGTATATTAACTCCAACCCTGCCAATGGTGCTAATACAGCATGTTCAGACCTTGAAAATTTCTCACCCAGTGCAGGGCTCCAACTGGGACCTCTAGTAGCAGAGGTCAGTGCACTTAACCATTGTGCTATAAAGCTCCTATGCATTTTCCAGAGTTTTAAAATTGAGAAAACTAAGTCTGTTTTGTGTTGCAAAGAATCAGCCTGCATCTTACATCCTCTGTCTATAAATGTAACTGAGCTGTTAATATAATCTTCACAGTATAAAATATTTCCACAGTGACTGCGTTAACATATAAGTCTTCTCTTGCCTTTAAAGCATTTTTTTGGAATACACTAACATAGAAAGTGATAAAGATTTTTGCTTTTTTGATTTTTTTTTCCTCATCAGACAATGCCAGAAGGGTTGGATTAGGGCTGTATATTGTGTATATGCTAACAAAATAATTTAATTAAACAATGCTGTGTGTATGCAAACAAAATAATTTAATTAAACATTGCCGCTACTGTGGCTATTTTGGCAGAAAATCGTATGCCTACGTGGTATTTCCGTGGCTCTGTAGGGACACTGGTAAACCTGGCATTTCAAGGCACTGCAGGGACACTGATCTTAAAATGATGTCACTAAAGCTCTGCTATATTCCCTATGGCATGGGAGCCTGGAATGCCAATGACTGCATGCAAAACGCCTTTTGAGAAGTTGAATCCCAATTTCTGATATCCTGGATTCTCTTAGAATTCAAAGCTTCTCTTCAATCGAATTCTACAGATGCCACTGTAGACTGTCCAACTGTACTTAAAACTGTCTCTGACAGTCATATCTTACCTTGACCACAAATCCCTGCACATCTGTCAACCACCTGTCAAAATGAAATGTCTATTTTCTACTTTCACTTTACATCTAAATTCACATTAATAAACAGATAACACTTTCGCAATCCCAATTAGTCCTGTTTGCAGAAAGCGAAGTTCACAGTCTACAAATTTAAACAACACAGCTGTTGCATTTCTTGGTATTAAAAGAAATTGTTGCAGCCAGCATCCAACCTCAATATTAACATAGAATTTGTCAATAATGACACAAGTCACGTGGTATACACGGAAGTGACTTACACTTTTGCGCCCTCTAAATGGAGAGCATTTCAAAATAATTCAATAATTATTATATGCAAACCAGTCGCCAAATTCATGTTTCTATTCATTGATAATAAATCAGATAACATTATATTCAGGTTTTAATACCAGGAATTGAGTTTTATTTCAAACACCACTTCCTTAACTATTCTTAATAGAAATACGTTGAGATTGTTCCTAGTAATTTATTTCCAGCATTCAAGGGAAGTGACTCTCAGAATACTCGGGGTCAAGGCGAACTGTTAGGTTACTTTCATTTGTTCATATGCATGATTGAGAAGAAAACAAAAAGTTCAGTGGCTTAGGTTTGTATATTCAGATAATAGGTATTCTATTTTGAAATGAATGGGCTGTGTCATCACAAGTGTAATGGTTTACAGGTTAGTGGCCATCACTGGTTGTCTAACAAGCAGGCTTCTTCAAAAAGAAACGGGTAAATGTGGACACAGAAGACAGATACTCAGCACCGTTGGGCCAGTTCATATTTCGAGAAAACTACGTCTCAGGGAGAGTAGCTGAAATACAATCCAGAAAGGTTGTCCTTGAAATCCCATGAATAACACTGATTTAATGTGTAGCATATTAAGGAGTGCTGTGCTGCAGTGGTGAAGCATCTGATTCATAGTGGTTTGGCGCATTTTTGTGTGTGTGTTTGTTGGTAGTGTGGCCCTTCCAAACAAAAAAAACAAAAAAAAACAGACCGGACCTCTATGTTCAGATTGAGAGTTAGATGGGTTGAGCCAAGCAATTCCGAGTCTTCTCTGACGTTTCAGTGGCTTTTCTTTATTTTGATATTTACTACTTACTGTCAGAGCAACTTAGCTATCAAAAATGCAGAATTTCCCAAGCCAGTCTTAACTGGGCACTTACAAAGGAAGATTCTGAATATCATCCAGCAGACAGCAACATTAAATTTTAGAATAAACAAAAGAAACCATTTTTCAATAAATTAAATAATTTGTTTCAATTGGAAACTTGCATAACCAGCGTTTTCATTATATACCTGTCAAAGTCTGCCCTCGTTGCCTAAACTGTATATGGTAAAAGCCAATTTATTACCCCAAAATGTCAATTATTCATTATGGAATTCAAGTATTATAATTTTTTTCAGTCATAGAATATTAGTTTGATAATCCTTAGTGGCTATCTACATAATATTACAGTTTACACATTAACTTCCATGCCCCTAATTTGGTGTAAACCCTCATTTTAGACAGGACAGGAAAATTCCTGATTTTCATAATAGGAGTTGCTCTGATGTTAGTGGAAAATATCAATACAAAGGAAAGCCACTGAAACATGAGAAAAGACTCGAATTAGATCCCAGCAAGCACCAAGTGTTAATTGCGTCCTTGAGCAAGAAACTTAAATTATCCACATTGCTTAGTACTGGTTTCTACACAGGAAGGCCTGTCAAAAAATGCCAGTGAGGGTGTAGGCTGTATTTGAAGGTAAACTTTTAAATATGATAATCAATATAAGTACATATAGATCCATCTTCTTGTTAAGTATTTTGGATGCATAACCAAGTATAATGCATATTTCCAAGCTATCGATAAGGTCTCTGCTTCATGGCCACAGTTTATATGTCTAAAGGTGGACTCCTCTCATAGAGACCCACACTGGTCACTGGCTAGTGGCCACCAAATATAATGTTTACTGGATCTTTGACAAAGTAGAGCACTGGGCCAGTCATCCATCAGGGTACTAACCACAGTGTATGTCACTTAATTTCGTGGAATCCTTTGTCACCACATTAAAAAGCCAGCTTCCACAGCATGGCTGTTGAAGCAATCTGTATACCCCCTCTTTTCTTAACTGTGCCAAAATCACCACCACCATCCAGCAGATCTGAGGCATGCACCTGAATGTAACATGGATCCCTGCCCTGCACACTGTGGTCCAGAGGTATACTGATAATTGTGTTCTCATTGCTACCTAGTCTGGCCCCAGACTCTTTATTTTTCTTTTCTTTCTTTTTCTTCTTTTTTTTTTGAGGGGACACAACACTTGTATAGCTTGTAGAATTTTGTTTACTTCAGTCCCTTGGCTAGAAAGCCATAGGTAACTTGAAGTTGGATTAAAGAGGATCATGATAAAAAAAAAATAATGTAGAGAAAGAGAGAAATAGATATAAAACAAAAACGACTGGAGCCAGTCTAATTGCTACCAAGTGTGCCATTTATCAGGTTGTCCACAATGTTAGGCATCATGGTGACCCATCCCATCCAGGTACTTACCACAGTGTACATTGTGGTTAGCCAAAGTGAAGAGGCCAACAACTTTGCCGGCATTACCATAAAAGCTGGCAAATCCACAATAAGGCTGTAGAAGTGGTCTGTTACCTATTCCATTACAAATATACATGTATAGATAAGATGTCCTTATTTCATAGATAGTCACTAATTTTTGGCTCCAAAATCCCTTTTTTACACGTCTCTTATAACAAGACCTGTCACCAGACAGGAAAGCTTGCCTGATATTGCACATTTTGTTTCTGGAAAATTCTAAGTCCATGACCTTGATTTTGACATGATCTGGGTTTGAGTGGGGGGGGGGGGGGGGGAGGGGGGGGTAGGGGGGCGGGAGGGATTGCCTGTGCAAACTTTTCATCAAACCAAAGATGAATCAATTCAGTGACAAGGTTAGGAAATAATTAGGTCTTAAACTCTTAAACAAAAACTTTAACAGTTTTAAAAATCTAAGTCTGTGACCTTGACCCCAAGGTCACGGTCATGAGTGCTGATGAGGATGGAACTGGGCAGAACTTTGGACCAATATTTATCAACATACCAAAAATGAATCAAATCAGTGATAAGATTAGGAAATAATGGAATCTTACTTAAAAGCTTTAAGGAAAACTTTATTATTTAAGTTCTAAGTCTGTGACCTCGACCTCAAGGTCAGGGTCATGGGTGATGATGGTGCTGTTAAAAACTTTTGACCAGTATCTATCATGATACCAAATAGGAACTAAATCCATTATGTAGTTTAGAAGTAATGAGATCCTAAAAACTCTGACATAAAATTTTAATATAAAAATTCTAAGTCTGTGACCTTGACCTTGACATTACCTAGAGGGGTGGGAATGGCACTATGCAAAATTTTGGACCAATATTTCTCATCATACCAAAGATGAATCAAATCAGTGATAAGTTTAGGAAATAATGGGGTCTTAAAAACTTTAACAAAAACTTTAACATTTAAATTCTAAATCTGTAACCTCGACCTCAAGGTCACCATCATGAGTGCTGATGGTGCTGATAAAAACTTTTGACCAGTGTCTATCATAATACCAAATAGGAACTAAATCCATCATTTAGTGTAGAAGTGATGAGATTCTAAAATCTTTGACGTTAAATTTTAACATGAAAATTCTAAGTCTGTGACCTTGACCTTAACATGACCTGGGGTGGTGGGGATGGTACTGCGCAGAATTTTGGACAAGTATGTATCATCATACCAAAGATGAATCAAATCGGTGATAAGGTTTGGAAATAATAAGGTCTTAAAAACTTTAACATTTAAATTCTGTGGCCTCGACCTCAAGGTCACGGTCATGAGTGCTGATGGTGCTGATAAAAAGTTTTGACCAGTGTCTATCATAATACCAAATAGGAACTAAATCCCTCATTTAGTGTAGATGTAATGAGATCCTAAAAACTTTGACATTAAATTTTAACATGAAAATTATAAGTCTGTGACCTTGACATTGACATGACCTGGGGTGGTGTGGATGGTACTGCGCAAAATTTTGGACCAATATGTATCATTATACCAAAGATGAATCAAATGGATGGTAAGGTTAGGAAATAATAAGGTCTTAAAAACTTTAAGGAAAACTTTTAACATTTGTGGATGCCGATGCCAACGCCGATGCTGTGGGGTAGTACAATAGCTCTCTATGAACATTGTTCCGACGAGCTAATAAAAAATGGGTAGTTTCATTCTTTATGTATGTAATATAAAAATAAGGACCACGTTATTTTTTTCAGGACTGCCCAAATTTTTATTCTTACAAATTACAACATGTCTGCATGTATATGTGCAAGATGTTTCTTTGTATTCTAAGGTTTTTGAAACAAAGAACTTTTTCAAAAGTTGCTTAAGAATTTGTAATTGTTAAGTGATAGGTATATTCACTATCAACTTAGTATCAAGTATCATATATTTTTTGCCTAACATAAACAGGTTTATAATAGCCTTAAATGATTGTTTCTTAGCAACTTACACATTACTATTTTAGAACAATTAGACCATGTGACTCCCGACGACCATTTTTTACTATTTCAGTAGATAAAGACATTACTTTCCTTCTCTTGAAAAAGGTATTGGATATACCGAAACACATCGATCAAAAGAAATATCAAGTTAAGAGTACCGTTGTTGGTTGTTCGTTCTGTTGTCTATCCCTATATTAGTGATTATTTGAAGTTGTATTTTTTTCCTACAAAATCATCTAAAGATAAGAAAATGTTTTTGACAATTTAGTTGCACATGTTTTTAGCTGATCACCATGTGCAAAAATAAATATAATGTCTGAATTACTGGACAAGTTATGAAAGTTCTGAAATAAATCTATTTTCATGAACTAATTGCTGTATAAAAGTTTACTCTGTATTATTTAACCCTTAAAACGCCAAGAAAATCTGCAACTGAATATGTCGTCTGTTTATGTCGTCTGCTGAATATT
Source organism: Anodontia alba (assembly GCA_964016985.1). Classification (NCBI taxonomy): domain Eukaryota; kingdom Metazoa; phylum Mollusca; class Bivalvia; order Lucinida; family Lucinidae; genus Anodontia; species Anodontia alba. The sequence goes on from OZ024824.1 coordinate 102,118,043, forward strand.
CTTGCAAACTTTTCAAACCTATTTTTGCATATAGGCAAACAGTGTGAACCCAGATCAGACTGCTCCTAAAGAAGCAGTCTGATCTGGGTTCACACTGTTTTCAACAATGATTTTTAAAGTAACTGGCAGAAGACAAAGCAAACGACAATTGTTGTGATTGGCGCTTTAAGGGTAAAAATTTAAATCGTATCAGAAGGGTTTCCATCCCAGGGTTTCCATGTTTACATGTGTAAATGGCAGCATTTCATGTCCGTACAGTAATCATTTATATAAAGCTTAACACAATTGCTTATTCGAATGTTTAGCATGCTGAACTCATTAAAAAAGAAATGTTAACAGAGGTTATTGTTACTACATGTATTGACATCTACATGTATTGACATCTTACCTTCTGTATTAAGAAATAAATTCTCTGAGGCATACCATTATCTCCCATACTCTAAAAACAGCCCAACCAATTTGGGTGTATTCTTTAACTTGGAAGACAGCGAGACCACAAAACTGCATCACCTTTAAAAAAGTTAGCTCATACAGCACGGTTGAATTACTTTTCCCTGTCACATTTCTTTATCTAATCCTTTGACTTTGCTCTCAAAGTCAGCTGAAAATGCTAAGGAAGCAAAAGCAAACTCCAGAACGAGAAGCCTGTGCATACAGGGTTATGAAATTATCCCTTCCTGTCAGCAATGTCAAATGTAGCAGAGCAAATTGGTTTTCAGCCAAGTTAAGCAGTGGCCGCTCATGTGGAGTCACATATATAGATACCAACAAAGCAATCCATTACTTAACATAGCACTAGTTAAGGCGCTTTTTTCAATCCAAAAGTATTGATATTTTTCTTATTTCTCCACAAAAACATATGCTGTGGGTACTCATTAGAAGCACCTAGCTGAGGCACTTCTAATGAGTACCCACAACATATGTTTTCATGGAGAAATAAGAAAAATATTTACAGACTACTCTCCCTTATCTAGACCTATAACTTAACTTCATAGAAAATCAGACCACCATACCATGTCAACATAAGTGCTAGCTCATACAGAAATAGTGCTTAGTGATCTATATGTACCGTTCTTCCTGTCATATTTGATAGTACGAGTGGGTTGAAAAATATATGTTCATGTTTAAAGCTCCTTTTTCATGCCTAATGTTTTCTTTGCTACCTACTTTTATTTACTTATTATTTTGATTGCTTATTTTCAATGTATCCAATATTCTTCTCGTATACTTTTATAGATTAAATAGTACAGAAATAAAGTGCTGAAATAACATGCTGTACATCATAACATTACATGTGTCACTTTTAGTTTTACTTCCACCACCACATAAACTGGCAGTATGTTTCTTGGACTGGCTGCAGTCCCTAAGTGACAACATATATATATATATATATATATATATATATATATATATATATATATGTACTAAAATAAAACAAATGCAATATTAACATGCAAAGATTATGATCACTAGATTACCAACTTGCGTCATAATCTTAGCATGTAATATTGTCTTAGTTTTATTTTAGTGTCTTTATCTACAAGGATTATAGAAAAAGATAAATAGTCACTAGTGACTGGAGCAATTCTGCATGAGAGATAGACCCTTCTAATTAGCCACTTCCATAAACATAGGCATTTAATGGTTTCTATCTGATGATGTCACATTTTGGTTTTGGTACCTATGAAAAATGCAGAAAAAGGGATATTCTTATATCCAGAATGCAGACTACAGTTTTATGAAAAAGAGGTGTTTGTAAATTCTGTTCACGTTTTGTTACAGGGCTAATTCAGTAGATGAAAAAACAAATATTTTTCTTATTTTTCCAGAAAACAAGACTTGACCTTTCATGCAAGTTGTCTCCATTGGAGATGATTTGCATGAATTGTCAAAACCTGTTTTCTGGGAAAAATAAGAAAAATGTTTCAGTGTGTCGTCTGCTGAAGACTTTACCCAACATGCTAAGCATTTAAGCACCAATCACAACTGCTGCAGACTACATGTGGAACTATATAAATGTATATATCTTTTATTATTTTCAGAGAAAAATAAGGCTTGATATTTCATATGAATTGTCACCCTTCTCTGAAAAAAAAAAATGAAACAGTTTTACAGTGATTTATTTACAATTTTATACCTATGTGTCCCAGGACTTGCTTGGGCTATATAAAGTAAGTCCTACTAGAAAATCACTGCGTCCATTACAGAATTTTCCATGATAACTTTGTGAGTCCTGGGACTCGCTGAGATTTAAAATGTGAGTCCCAAAGCAAAATCTGTGAGTACAGGACTCGGGATGCGCAGGTAAAAAAAATCACCGTTTTAGAATGTCTGCTGCTACAATTTTGCTTAGGACTAATTGAGAATTCGGCCCCTTAGTGTATTCTGTGTTTTCTTTTATAGGAAATGAAGGTCCTTCTGAATGCCTTGTGGTCTTATGCTAGAACACGAACAGCAACACGTCAAGTAATAGTTAGATTTAATTCCCACAGCAGCATTGATGCTGGACCACACTATTGTTTAGGAACATGTTCTAAAGCTCTGAGAGAGCGACAGTACAGACCTCGACGAGCAGTACTATATGTCCCTGGAAATGATGAAAGAAAGCTGCTTAAGATTCCATTCCTGAATGTTGACTGTGCTGTCATGGATTGTGAGGATGGTGTGGCTTTAAATAGAAAGGTCAGACTTTTAACTCTTCTGTTACTGCGGCCCAATCATGACTTTAACTTTTACCACTCTCTGGGCTATTCAGCAGACAAATTGTTGACATTTTGTTCTTATTTTCCCCAGAATACAGGATTTAACATTTTATGCAAGTTGTCTCTGTTGGAAACAGTTTCCATGAAATGTCAAAACCTGTTTCTAGGAAAAATAAGAAAAATATTTAAAAATGTCTTATTATATTTCTTATTTCACCCTGAAAACATATATTGTGGGTATCATTAAAAATGTCTATGAGTACTAACAACATATTCTTTTGTTCTAAAGTTTCATCTTCAATATTGTTACCTAGTTATTGCAGTCATAAGGGCAGTGTGAAACAAAACTAATAAAAGGGAAATAACTTGTAAACTAAGACAGGGAGAGCAACCATTTGGTATGTGACGCAAGGTCTTAACCTCATAAGCATTCTGTAACGTTTCATCAAGATATTCTATACCGTTACCTACTTATGGTATGCACAAGGTCCGTCAAATATTTATCAAAGGGAAGTAACTCAGAAATTGTGAAAGGAAGCGCAATCTTTTTTGTATGCGGACACCGTCTTAACCTCATACACATTGCTATTAATAATTCTTCAAGATATTTTATATGGTTTACCTTGTTATGGATGCACAATGGATAGTATGGAAAAAAAAAAACTAATCAAAGGGAAGTAATTCAGAATGTAAGAAAGGAAGAGCAGTCATTTTTGCACTTGACATGCCATCTTGGCCTCATACACATTGCTATAAAGTTTCATCCAGATTTTCCAAAATGTTATCGAGTTATAGCGTGCACAAGGATAGACTGAAAAAAGTAATCAAAGGGAAGTAACTCAGAAACTAAGAAAGCTAGAGTGAACATTTTTGTATTTGAGTTTGCAGTAAAGTAAACAGGAACTCACAAAAGTTGTCTCCCTTGTAAGCATAGGCCCAGATAAGAGTGGGTATCGGGTAAATAGTTTTCTTATTTCTCGATGAAAACATATGTTGTGGGTACTCATTAGAAGCGCCTCGGCGAGGCGCTTCTAATGAGTACCCACAACGTATGTTTTTGTCGAGAAATAAGAAAAATATAGGTACTTTTTAGTTGGAAAAAGCGCCTTATCAAGAGCTATGTTGTAAGAAATGGTGGAAAATGTGCTAAATTTATCCAATCCCCTTAACCCATTTTAGTCTAGAAACCCCAAAAAGGGTAAACGACAAACAGTGTTAACCCAGATCAGACTATGCAATTTGCGTGTCTGATCAGCATCTACACTGTTTGCATTAAGTACAGAAATTTCTATAAGACATGGTGATAATAGAGAAATAATCAGACGCGATACTGTTGGAAATAGACCAGTCCAAAGAATTATGGTATAAGAGTCCATTTGACATAAATGGGTTCACCCCTCTTTATCAGACACTGCCTCATTTAAATTCAACAGGTTGAAGCGAGGAAGACAATTGCCAGGACGTTGGATGAGATGAATTTTGGTAAAACAGAATGTGTTGTCAGAGTTAATGCTGTGAGCAGTGGTCTAATGGAAGAGGATTTCAAAGAAGTATTTACTGCCGAAACATTGCCAGAAAGCATAATGGTTCCAAAGGTCAACAATGTACAAGAATTAAATATTGTAAGTACTGTAGATAAACTGATCAAGGATATACACTACAACCTCTTTATAACATGGTTTGTTATAACACGGTTTTGGATATAACACGGTTCAAAGATGGATCCCAAAAATGTATAGATTATATTGAAAAATGACCATAAATAGGTTAACATAGTTTGGATATAACACGGTTGTTTAACTAACATGGTTTATGCTATGGACCCCAACAATAGTGTTATAAAGAGGTTGAGGTGTATAAATGTTTCTGCAGATTGGAATTTGAACAGCAGCATTCGTGCAAACCAAAAAAAAAAAAAAAAAAATAATAAAATAAAAAATAAAAAATAAGGTATGCTAATAACTAGTATTGGGACAGGATCTCTTGTGCAAACAGTGTAGTCCCAGAACAGACTGCTTCTAAGAAGCAGTCTGATCAGGGTATAAACTGTTTGCCACCCATTCAGTAATACTGGGATATATAACATAGCTCCAGGTAAGAGGGGCATCTACAAAACATTTTTCTTATTTCTCCGCAAAAACTTATGTTGTGGGTACATGACGTGTTTTTGTGGAGAAATAAAAAAAAAACATCAGTACTTTTTGGTTGAAAAAATGTGCCTTATTCAGAGCTATGATATAAGCTTATAGTGAAATCAACACAGTTTAAAAGTTTAAAAGGATATATAATGGAATAAGATATGTCCAAATATTTTGAAACTTAATGTCCTATTGACACTGTTTGCATTAAATACTTTTCTATAAAACATAATATTGATAATAAAAACTAACCAGACACCTTGCTGTTGGGAATAGGCCAGTCGAAAGTGTTGGTAGAAGAGTCCACACCATGTAAATGGGTTAATATACTACATTTGTGTACATTAAATTTATTTAAATTTCCTGTAATCAAGCCATAAAATTAATTATTTTTACAGTTTATTATTTTATACACAGAAGTCTGAATTAACTACAAATAATATAGTACATATATGACAAAAACAATCCATATCATATCAGTCACAAACTTGGCCAATACAGAGTTCTAAACTCAGCTGAAACTCAGCCAATAGACTTGGACAATACAGATAATGTTTCCATACTAAGGAAATGATGTAATCCATATTGGCTGAGTTCAGGCTGTATTGGCCAAGTTCTGGCTGCATTGGCTGTCTCTCTGTTCTAGAGAAGTTTATTAATAAAACTGTCATGAATCAAGAACTGTCGTTTTGGCCCAGTTACAGGTCTTTGGTCTGCTATATTGGCTTTCTGCCTTGGGCCAGCACAGCAGACCTTGGACCTGTAACTGGGCCAGTACAAAACTTCTTAATTAATAACATTATATGTGTATTATTTTTGAAAATGTACAAGCATTCTCCTTCAACAAATATTTGCTCTCCCTTTTCTGTTTATTTACAAAGGGAGCCTCTCCTAACCCATTTTAGACTGAATAAACTCCCCCACGCTATATATGGGAAGGTTACAATTTCAATTTTAGGTATGTCAGGCTATGTGATTTATATATTCCTAGAGAAAAATGGCTAAACAAAACAGTGGACCTTAATCAGATGCCTCATTTTGCGGCATTCAATCTGGGTCTGTGCTGTTTGCCAGTTACCCTTTTGGGGGTCTCCAGACATAGTCTGACATACCTAAAAAGGGTAATTGGCAAACAGTGCAGACCCAGATCAAATGCTGTACAATGCGGCATCTGATCAGGGTCTCCAGTGTTTGCAAATAGTTTAGTCATTTTTCTGTAGGAATATCTAAATCACATAGCCTGACATACCTAAAATTTGACTTTATATATAGAATATTTAATGATGGTGGTGCTGGAGGAGGGGGGTGGGGGTGTAGTTTATTCAGTCTAAAATGGGTTAACATAGGTTAACATAGTACCATATATTTAAGGGGATTTCAGAAGATAAGTTTTGGTGCAAATATGGCTTATCTTCTGATGACCCCTTATATATGGGGTACTCATTAGAATCACCTTGCATAGCTCCAGATAAAGTGCTTTTTTTTTTTCAGCCAAAAAGTACTCATTTTTTTTTTATTTCGCCAAGAAAACATAATTATCTTGTAGATACTCATTAGAAGAACCGCACTGAGGCACACCTAATGAGAACCACAACATATGTTTTTTGTGGATAAATAAGAAAAAAATATTATGTTGATACCGCTCTTATCTGAAGCTATGCCTTGGTGAGGCAGTTCTTATGAGTATATAAGCTTTAGTGAAAAATAATATTTTTATAGGATAGGGAATAGGGGTTGGGAGGTGGGGGAGGGGAGGGGGGGGGGGTCAAATATAGCAAATTATCCTAAATGATAGGTACAGTTATCTACTTATTTGAAGTTATCTCTCTTCCCACCCCCACCACCCTCCCCCTCCACACACACACCAAAAATGTATAATGATAATATCATTATACATTTTTTTGTGGGGGGAGCAGGGAGGGGGTCAAATATGGCAAAACTTACCCTAAACTATAGGTACGGTTGTCTACTTATTTGAAGCTGTCATTATGCATTTTTTTTGCCTTTGTTTCAAAGAAAATATCCTTTTGAATAATTATATATATATAATTCCATATCAGTAGTCATGCAGTTTTGCATAGTTTCCTTTTTTTTTTTTTCTTTTTTTTTTTCTTCCATTTCAGTTGTCTTTATGCATATATCTTTTACCTCTTAAGTCCCAGTATCGGTTTGAAGTATCTACTGTATTAGTTTGGGTTTCTTCCCTTTTTTGAGCATAATTGTCGGTAACTAATCCATTACCACTTCTACTAACACTTCTTGGTGGTCTCATGAAATTGCTGCTAGGCTGATCAAAGTTCTCTGTAACAAGTCCGTTTCTGGTTTTTGCCATTCTTCTTGCTGAACTGACAATATCTCCATCTACATTTTGAACAGGCCGACTTGAAGTCAGTCTTGGTCTCTTTGAATTAAATTCACATTTTCTCTCTTTTTGTTTACATTCTTTGATATATGTACTTAATACTTCAACTTCTTTATCAGTAACATCAGGCCTTGGTTCACACTGGGAGGCCTTTATGAAGTTATAAAACAGCCTGTAGAATGTGGCAGGATCCTCATTTCTGTTGTATAGCTCTGTTCTATCATTATCTTTGTCAGAGACTAAAATTATTTCTATTCCAAAGTTATCAAAATATGTCAGAAATGTTTCACGTCTCTGTTTTGTTCTTTTGTTTACAAATGGAATGTGTTTCTTTTCCATACAGTTTTTGAGTTTTTCTGCATAAGTATATGTATCTTTAAAATCATTTGAGTCATTTACTGTTGAAGAATTCCTACTTGTGCTAATGGTCCTCTTTAAATTGGTTTCTTTCTTTCGATAGATGTAAGAAGTTGTATCTAAAACTTTATTTGGGTCCTTAAATGATGCCGAGGAAGTTTGAGAAGAACTGCTCTTAGTGTTATTTTCTTTACTTTTGTCTACAAATTTGATGTTTTGTTTCTGTTTATGACCATTATCCAGTTTTGCCTGCATTTTTTCTTGTATGTTTGTTCTGGGCTGTTTTAACTGAGTTTCTCTGTTTGAAATACCACTGGCTTCACCAGTAGAAATGAAGTCCAATGTATGAAATTTTGCTTTTGTATTTATATCTACTCTAGTTTCTCCACCTTGTTTGGAGCTGCATATTCCAGTTGTATCTAAATTGTCATCTGCAGCCCTGTAATAATCTGCAACTTTAGTCATTGAGATAGGTTTCCAAGTCTCATTGAATGATTCTTGTAGATTATTGGTTGTTACTGAAAGTGTTTCTGTTCCACAAGTACCTATGTTGTCAGTATTGTTAACTGCTTCAGTTTTAATATTACAGATAGTAGACTGCCCTGTGAAGTCACCTAATGTACTGTCTTTTTGCTGAATTGGCTCTAATTTTATTTTTGCAGCTGGAGTCTCTCTAGGTTCATAGTGTAGCATGTCTTCTTTGATACAGTCTAACTTTGGCTCAAAATATTTACTCTTTTCTTTGAACTCTTCTACTTTAACACATATGTCAGTCTCCATAAGTTCTTGTTTAATCTTTGATTGGTCAATAGGTAAGCATGCTTTTGCTTCCATGGTTGCCGACAGTCTTGGTTAGAACTTTATCTTTGTCAGCAAATATTGTGATATTGTAAGCGAGGCACTTCAGCAGCAGAAATCTGAAATGTTAGAAAAACAGTCCAGTAAAACTTCAGTGACTAGAACACTGATGACTAGTTTACTGTGGCTTATAATAACTTGTTTTTGAGTTCAAGTAAATTCTGATAGTCCCTGAAAACAAACATTATCATTAAAGGGATATTTTAAAGAAATCAATTTTATCATGAAAATGTATGTTGTGTGTACTCATGTTTTATCATGAAAATGTATGTTGTGTGTACTCATTAGAATTGCCTCTTTGAGGCAATTCTAATGAGTACACACAACATACCATACCATTATTATTATAACCAACATACCATTGTTTTATAGAAGATCAATTAAAGACATCCTTAAATTATTCCCATTTGCTTCCTGATCTGGCACTTTAATTAACCCTCGGTGACTCGAACTAATGTCTAGAACAAATTTCTATGGTCCCAAAGATGTTCAAGCCACCACTGGAGTTTGACTATATTTGCTTTAGAGTGGCTGTTACAAAATAACCACAGTGGTGCTCCACCATGAGAAAAAGGGTTTCTGGAGCAAATAGCCCAAAGCATGCTGAAAACTATGCAGTCTGATCAGGACTGTAGCTCCAGAAATGAAGAGTGTTCAGATTTTTTTTCTTCAAGTGCCTTGTTGAGGGGCATCTAACAAATATCCACAACTAGTGTTTTCATGGAGAAATAAGAAAAATATCAACATGTTGTGGTTGAAAAAAAAAACACAACAAAAAAACATTATCTGGAGCTATATAAGGACCTTTGCTTTTTGTTGATTTATACGTCAGCATCCAGTATTCTATATTATCATATGACATCGCTGTTATTCAGTGGATAATGCCATGTTATGAAAATCTTGTGACCACACATTATATAACATTTTGGTGGGAACAAGTAACGTCATGATGACATCCATGTCAACCATGCATTTTCTGTTGAACAATTGTCAACTTTAAAGGTGATAAAATCCAATTTTAAAGGGTCAAATGATAAACAGAATCTTACACTCGTGGTCATTTCATATGAAGTTTCAATGAAGGTCCTGATCAGACAGCAAGGATTGGTAGGTTGACCTGGGCTTTTGGTATCCATTTATGTCCTGAAGATGATTTTGTTTTTCTGATGTTCTGGTTTTGCAGCCAACTTCAAAGAAAATGGAGGGCCGATGCATTTGGGTTGTTTGTCCATCGGTTTATCACACTTTTCTTGTCAACCAGATATCTCAATAACTATTGGAGCTAGGACCTTGAAACTAGGTCAGCTTATTGGGGTTGAGATGTAGGTAATCTGATTAACTTTTGAAAAAAATCAGAATAATTTTGTGAGAGTTATGCCCCTTTTCAAATTTGGGATTTTGTAGGGACAAGCATACAGTTGGGGACATATAGTATTTTACAGACATATTTCTAGTTTAACTATGTCTTATCCCTCCTACTACTATAAACTGTCATATGTTGCACTTAGCATACTAGAAAAATTTCTGCTGACATTTTGAAGCATTTTTTTTTCTGCAGAAAACAGAATTGATGTCTCATGCAACTTGTTTATTGAGGAGACAATTAGCAAGAAAAGTGAAACCCTATTTTTATATGAAAAAAAAAATGTGGATATCATCAATTTGTTGTCTGCTGACTTTGGACCGATATTTAAATACAGGAGATGGCAGATTAGTGTTATTTTGTTTATTTCCCACAGAAAATAGATCTTGACATTCTATGTGAATTTTCTTCCAAGGAGACCATTTACCTGATACGTCAAATCTTATTTTCTGTTTGTCATCTGCTGCTAATATTTCCCTGAAAATAGGCTTTGACATTTCATGCAGACGGTCTCCAAGGAAACCATTTGCATGAAATTTCAAGGCATATTTAGTGGGGAAAATATTTCAAATAGTGTCTGCTAAGCAGTAATGCTAATAGAACCTAGATTTTTTTTTCACCTGCCAGATTATCCATCAATACAGACTAGTCATTCTGACCATTAGCACTCTTTTGGCAAATCCACAGGTGACAAATATGTTTCTTCCCTTTTGTCTACAGAAAATTGAATATGGTATTTTGTGACAATTATTTCTTCTACTTAAAATGTCAAGCCCTGTTTACTGAAAAAAAAAAAATAAGACAAATGTCATCTGCTGCTACGCCAACAGGTCTAACTCTTACCATGTCATTGTCAAATTCAGCAGATGACAAACATAATATTCTTCCTATTTTCCCTAGAAAATAGGATCTGACACTACATGCAAATTGTCTCCATAGGAGACAATTTGCATGTAGTGTCAGATCCTATTTTGAAGTGTCTAGTCTTATTTTCTAGAAAAAAAAACATTTCAAAATGTTGGCCGCTGAAATTTTTACCCAGCATGTGAAGTGTTATGGTCGGTTTTTAGTTGTTACTGTATTTACCTGTAGATTTCTTTACAAACTTGTCTGCCTCTTTACTCCTGTGTGTCCTCTGTGTATGTGATTAGTCCAAGCAAAATTTCTGAGGAGTCCAGGCATAAATACTTAATTGTTACTCAAACTCAACAATACAACTGTGCTCAATTGATGAAATGTTTGAGCGAGACAAACTATTGCCCTGGGGGAAAGTATATTCATTCATTCATTCATTCATTCATTCATTCATTCATTCATTCATTCATTCATTCATTCATTCATTCATTCTTTCTTTCTTTTTTTCTTTCTTTCTTTCTTTCTTCCTTCCTTTCTTTTTTTGTAATCATTCTTTTTTCTTTTCATTCATCCATCATTCTTTCTTTCTCTCTTTCTTTCATATTTGTCCAAACATCCATCCATCAATCCATCCAAGTATATTTCATTTATTCATTTGTTCATTCATTCATTCATCTGTCCATCCATCCAACTAAGTATATTTCATTCATTCATTCATTCATTCATTCATATCCATCCATCCATCCATCCAGCCAGCCAATTATTTATTCATAAATGCATATCCATCCATCCATCCATCCTTCCATCCATCCATCCATCCATCCATCCATCCATCCATCCATCCATCCATCCATCCATCCATCCATCCATCCATCCATCCATCCATCCAAGTTTATTTTATTCATCCCATCCACTCCAATCTTATTCATTCATTATATAAATGAGTTGATTGGTTGATTCATATTCATTCATTTATTCATGAAAATGTAGGCTTGGAATTCTTGTATTCTAGTATTGAGTGATCGGTTTGAATTCTGCAAATATACAGAGCCTTTTTCACATTGTCACATCATCAGCATTTCATAAATCCGAAACAACTCACAACAATAGTATTTCAAGATTTATGACTTTTACCATATGTAGCCTAAATATTGGGACATTTCTCTATGCCCATTTTGCTAAATTTATGATTAAAAACTGCTGGATGAGTTACAAACAGTGTTAACCCTGATCCAATGCCCCAGTCTGTCAAATAAGATATTGGTCTACACTGTTTGCTCAGGCTCTGTCCTTATACTAAGGACACATATGGTATATTTTTAATAGCAAACCTTATATAGAAAAAGGTGCCTACTTTTATGTATTTTAACCCTTATCCTGCTGAACCCAGATCTGGCCTGCCTTTGCAAACAGTGTAGATCCAGATCAGTTGGCTTCTGAAGGAGCCAACTGATCTGGATCTACACTGTTTGCCATTCAGTATTTGAATTTGCATGAACAACCTGGGTCAAGTAATGTGATTGGCTGAAAATTAGAAGTGGGTGTGGCATCTTATTTTATTCAGCAGGACAAGGGTTAAATCAGTTAGCATGCTAGAAAGCTTTTTCAACAGATGACAGTATTGAAATATTTCTTTTTTTTATTTTTCTCAGTAAATAGGATTTGTCATTTCATATTTCTCCAGTGGAGACAATTTTGTATGAAATGTCAAATCCTGTTTTCTTGGAAAATTAAAAAAAAAAATGTAATCAGCTTGTCATCTACTGAATTTGTCCAAAGACTGATAAAATTTACCATAATTTTTTGTGTATTTGCAGCTAACAAAGGTAATCCATTCTGCATTGAAGGATCGTCCCTTAGAAACAAAAGTTGGTCTCATTTTATTTACGGAGAGTGCAATCGGCTTGTTGAATCTCAGGGAGATATGTCAAAAAGGGACAGAACTCTCATTACGATCCAGCACATTTCAACTTGAGGGGTTGGTGTTTGGCTCAGATGATTTTTGTGCTGATATAGGTAATACTGTACATGTGTGGTGACTTTGATCCTTAACCTTTACCACTCTCTAGGCATATTCAGCAGGGCCCAGTTGTTCAAAGCTAACGATGTCGTTAGTTAACGATTCATTAAAATTTAAATCAAGTGATACGCAAATATGCTGAAATTTTTTGCTGAAAAAATGTGAGTAGCTTTTGCAGTGCAAAAGCTACTCACATTTTTTCAGCAAAAAATATCAGAATATTGCATATTGAATCTGCTAAAACAGTTAACGAAATGACCCTTAACGAGATCGTTAAGCTAACGATGCTTTGAACAACTGGGCCCTGATGATAAATTTATGATCTTTTTCTTATTTTTCTCCAAACATAGCTTTTGACATTTCAAGCAAATTATCTCAAGTGGAGACAATTTGCATGAAATGTCAAAGCATATTTTCTGGAATTTTGTTTTCTAATTGTCGTCTCCTGAAATTTTTACCCAGAGTGGTAAGCATTAACCCTTGTCCTGCTGAACCCGGATATACCCTACCTTTACAAACAGTGTAGATCCAGATCAGTTGGCTTCTGAAGAAAAAATAAAATCAGTTTGTCATCTGCTGAATTTGCACAGAGACTGATAAAGTTTACCATAATTTTTTGTGTAATTGCAGCTAACAAAGTTACAAAGGTAAGAAGCCAACTGATCTGGTTCTGCACTGTTTGTCATTAAGTATGTGACTTTGTGTTGAAAACCTGGATCAAGTAATCTGATTGAATGAAAATTAGAAGTGGCGTGGCATCTTAATTTATTCAGCAGGACAAGGGTTAATACACAGACTTTAAATAATAGCAGATGATAGTAAAAGACATTTTTTCTCATTTTTACAGAAAATAAGGCTTGACATTTCATTCAGATAAGACTGTTCACATAAAATGTCAAGCTTGTTTTGAGGTATAAAAGTAAGAATATCACTCATTTGTTGTCTGTTTTTCTTCTTTTTATTTTTTAATCATATCCATGTGCTAAGGGTAAAATCACATTTTTCAAACTTGATCTGAGCATTTGAATTGTTGTGATCACCCTCTGTACATTGTCAACAATTAGTTTTGACCCAATCTTAACCCTTGTCCTGCTGAACCTGGACATACCCTACTTTTGCAAACAGTATAGATCCAGATCAGTTGGCTTCTTCAGAACTGGAACTGCACTGTTTGCCATTAAGTATATGAATTTATAGCAACAATTTGGATCAAGTAATCTGATTGGCTGAAAATTAGAAATGGGTGAGGCTTCTTAATTTATTCAGCAGGACAAGGGTTAATGAAACTTGCTCAGAATGTTTTCCCCTTTGAAATGTATGTCAAGTTTGAAACTGGGTCACTTAGGGACAAAAAATCTAGGTCACCAGGTCAGATCAAAGATTAATCTTGTTAACACTCTAGAGGTCATATTTTTTAAATAATAATCATGAACCATGCTCAAAACTTTTGTCTTGATGATTTTTAGGTCAGGTTTGAAACTGGGCCACTTGGGATCAAAACTAGGACACCAGGCCAAATAAAAGGAAAACCTTGTTAACTCGCCAGAGGGCATATTTTTTAAGTAATCATCATGAAAATTGCTCAAAATTTTTGTCTTGATGAAAAAACTAGGCCAATGGGTCAAATCAAAGGAAAACCTTGTTAACTCTCTGGAGGTCACATTTTTGAAGCAATCATCATGAATCTTGCTCACTGGGCCAAATCAAAGGAAGACCTTGTTAACACTCTAGAGGTCACATTTTTTGAGTAATCACCATTAATCTTGCTCAAAATGTTTGTCTTGATGTTCTTTATGTTGACTTTGAATGGATGCATTTTGTCGAAAGACTATTTTGTCTAACAGACATTTTGTCTAATAGACACTTTGTTGAGTACGACAGTTGGCCTAAAAATTAACCCTGGTATGACACTTCGTCTAAAAAAATAAAGATTTTTTAGACTTTTTTTTTCAATCATTTTTCTTTCTAATCGGCTCAATTTTCATAATATTTAGATGTATTGTCTACTGACTGAAGGTTTGTAGGTTTTCATACAAACCGTCGGGTTGTTCAGAGCTATGGTGAATGCGACAACATGGAGTGCCTGCATGGGATAGCGTAAAATTTGTGCTACTGAGACTCAAATTAGTGAATTTGGTGTAAAAGTGTGATTAAAAATTCAGAGTTTATACATCACTTGTCTGTTCCTGGCAAAAAAAAAAAAAAAAAGACGAAAAAAAAAAAAAGATGATAAAAATTGTTACTTATTTTTACTGATTCCTTACCTCATAAAAAATAAGATACATGAAAGTCAGGTATCTTATTTCTTTATATTAGTACATGCAGTGATTGTTTTCGTAAAATTAAAACATTCAAATATGTAAAACAATCCTTTAGAACTGACACTTTATAAATGTTTATAGTAGCAGAAATTAACCCCCAATATACAGAGTGATAAGGATTCATAACTACTTTTTCATCACCCCATATATACAACACGACCTCTTTAAAACACTATTTCTAGGATCCAAAGAAAAAATAATACACCACAACCTCTTTATAACTATTGCTGGGATCCAAAGAAAAAATGATACACCACAACCTCTTTAAAACACTATAGCTGGGATCCAAAGAAAAAATAATACACCACAACCTCTTTATAACATTTTAGCTGGGATCCAAAGAAAAAATAATACACCACAACCTCTTTATAACACTATTGCTGGGATCCAAAGAAAAAATAATACACCACAATCTCTTTATAACACTCTAGCTGGGATCCAAAGAAAAAAATATACACCACAAGCTCTTTATAACACTATTGCTGGGATCCAAAGAAAAAATAATACACCACAACCTCTTTATAACACTATAGCTGGGATCCAAAGAAAAAATAATACACCACAACCTCTTTATGACACTATTGCTGGGATCCAAAGAAAAAATAATACACCATAACCTCTTTATAACACTATAGCTGGGATCCAAAGAAAAAATAATACACCACAACCTCTTTATAACACTATAGCTGGGATCCAAAGCAAAAACTGTGTTAGCTGAACAACTGTGTTGTATCCAAACGAAAATGTATAGAATATATAGAAAAATGACCATTTATGGTCATTTTTCTAAACAATCTATACATTTTTGTTTGGATATAGTATCTTAACAAAAATGTATAGCATATATAAAAAAGTGACCGTATATGGTCATTGTTCTATTTAATCTGCACATTTTTGTTTGGATACTACACTTTTGAGTCCACCTTTAAACCTTTTTCAATCAGTCAGCAGATTTTTAACGTGCCAGGCACCAAAGTCACATAGGGGCAGTGCCTTAAATCATCTTATACCTGAAACTGTATGATAATGAACCATCTCATGGCGAGGTTTCATTATAATAACTAAGCAACAGTGTTCTTTCCACATTTTTGGGGTTCCTTATGATCCAAAAACGTGCTGTAATGAACTGTAATATACAGGGGTTCTTATGTAGTACGGTAAATGTCCTAAAATTTCATACACAAAAGTTTCAGACAAAATGGCATATGCAAGCAAAATAGTGCAGACCCAGATCAGACTGCTCCTGAAGAGCAGTCTGATCTGGATCCACCCTGCTTGCCATTCTGCCAAGTATTTTAACGCTTAGCACGCTGGGTAAAAATTTCAGCAGATGACATTTTGAAATGTTTTTATTTTTTTCTGGATAATAGGTTTGACATTTCATGCAAATTAATTTGCATTTGCATGAAATGTCAAAGCCTATTTTCTTGGAAAAATTTGAAAAACATCAATTTGTCATCTGCTGACTATGCTGACTACACCCAGAGAATGGTAAAGGTTAAGAAACAATTGCATAAAAAGTCAAATTTAGGCAAAATAAATATGGAATGAAGTATGTGAAATTTTAAGACATTTACCGTAGTCATGGTGCAGTTCCGTTATTTGCAGGAGCTAAAAGATCAGCTGATGCTGCAGAACTAGTGTATGCCAGACAGAAGTTTGTTACAACAGCTAAAGCTTTCCGGTTACAGGCCATTGATATGGTTCATATTGATTACAAAGGTGAGAAACTTTACTTGGTAATATGCTTACTGTACAAGGGCTGTCCGTAGAATTTTGAGATAGTGGGATTTTGTGAGAAAAAGGGGTAGTATATTAACAGATTTCAACACAAAACAAATCATCATCTTTGTTTCATTTACCATGCAAAATATTGTTTGCTTAACTGAAGAGATGTGTTGCACAACTACAGATAAGAGGGGTATCCACATATTTTTATTTCTCAACGGAAACATATGCAGTTGTACCCATTAGAAGAGCCTCGCCAAGGAGCTTCTAATGAGTACCCACAACATATGTTTTTGTTGAGAAATAAGAAAGATATCAGCATTTTTCCGATGAAAAAAGTGCCTTATCTGTTGCTTGTATACACTACCAGCTTTCATTATGGTACCCTGCCAGGTTCGGAGCAGGTGATCGTAACTTCAATATCATGAAATGATGCACAACATCATTCATCATCAGTAAGCAAGCACATGGTTTCATTCTTTTCAAGGTAAACTTTATTCATTTTAACACTTTTTAGTGATGTTGCACCCACTTATCAAACACAGAATTGCACCAGTGGCTGTCTAATTTTCTCACCACATGGATCATTGCGTGTTTTAATTCCTCATTGCCAGAAAATCCCAGCCCTTCGTATTCAGATTTGATACATGGGAAAATGGCAAAATCCATTGGGGCAAGGTCTGGGGAATATGGTGCATGGATGATCTGGTCGAATCCAATCATCTCAGTTCAGGTCGAGTTGTCACTGCCTTATGTGGGGGTGCATTGTCCTGATGGAAGAGGACATTTTCAAACTGGTCAGCAGTCTTGGGTCTCTTTTTTAGAATAGCATTCATCAAATCACATCAGACAATCTGAAAAGAAATGAAGGGCCATGCTACTATGCTGTGAGGTAATGCAATAGTTTTTAAACATATGAAAATAAAAAAAAAAATCTTTAGTTTAAATTAAAAGAAATTTTATTGCTTTTAAATAATAGGCTGTGTTGACAGTCTTTCCCTCTGGCATGAAATATGTCAGTAGGATTCCTTTTCTGTCCATGAACATTGCACACATAAGTTTATCTGCAGACTTGGAAACTCTGGCCCTTTATCACCCACTGGATAGATTGCTGCTGTTTCAGGATCATAGTACAGCCATGTTTCATCCTTAGTAATGATCATATTCAGAGAGCATTCTCCCACAGATCTCCATTGTCTCAGAAAAGCTGGATGCAGAAACTCTTCTTTCTGTCTTAGTCTGTGAGGACCCTAGGCACCTATCAGGCACATATACATTCCATATTCAGATGTTCAGTTATTACTTAATGAACTTTTCTTTCCAATGTCACAAATTACACAAACTGACTGCACCTTGCAGCGCCCTCTTCTTGAATTGCATGTCAAACCTTTAGCGTCAAACCTGAATCATTGACAATGCTCCATCTACCAGGCATCTCTTCATTGTCACAAGAAGATCTCCCATCCATAAAACTTTTGTGCCAGCGATAAACAAGTACTCTCAAAACCATGCTGCCAGTTTTGGTCATTTCCAAAATCTTTTTTTTTTTTTGTCTCTAACTGCGTTGTCGCTAGCTTGACGCTAAACTTAATGTAACTTCTCTGCTCCACTTTTATCTGTCATGACAATACTGCTGAAATTTTCGCACTTTCATTCTCCACATGTCCAGCTTCTCTGCTGTCTATGATGCAAACTTTCCCAAAAAACAAGAAGAAGAAGGCATAACCACATTGTTTTGCACTGTCTTTTCATTTGACATTTTGTTGTCATCTTATCTCTCTTTAATGGGTGGCTTTTTGAAAGAGCGTTTATCATCAATGGTAATTTTTAACCTGCTCTAATAAACCTACCATAATTTTGCTATAGAAATGACAGTGTCCAAAATTATTGTTTTTGTTGAATGCTTTTAATTTTGTATAACAAAATACATGTTTAGCAAATAATATGCAGAGTTTTTTTTGCAGATGGTTAACAATAACAAATAAAATTGGAGTTGTCTCAAAATTTTTGGACAGCTGTCTTATTTACACTAAATATTTGCATACCTGAAGTCCTTACAATATTTGTCCTGAACTTTAAAAAAATCCATTTTGTTACCTGTTGAAACGCAGAAAAACAGCTGGATAAGTGTAGACCCTGATCAGATTTTTATGCAAAAGACAGCTTGCAAAGTCCTTGCCATTTTCAAAAATGTTGAATAAAAATGTTTTGGTTGTGTGTTATTTTGTTATCCTGTCATATGAAAATAGAAGTTTTTAACAGTGAATTGAAACAGGAATTCATGTTCATTGCACTTGGCTGTATAATTTCTTTAAATACTGAGACATTCAGGCCTTTGCAATTAATATAGATCTAGATGAAAAAAAAAAAAGCAGTTTGATAAAGTTGTTACTGTTTTCCCTTCCTCCAGAACTTTTCTTAAACAAATCACAGTGCAGATAAGTCAAACTTGTGAAGGTTTTAGGATAATTCTGGATAATTTTTGTATTTCTCCATTAAAAAAAAAAAATATGTTGTGGGTACTCATTAAATGCACATCACCAAGGCTTTTCTAATGAGTACTTGCAACATGTTTTTTTTTGTTTGTTTTTTTATGGACATATGGAGAAAAATTATCCCAAATACTCCTTAATAAGTCCACTCCCAGCAGGCACACAATGTTGAAACAATGTCGATTTGACGTTGATTCACTTGACGTTGAATTAACTTTGAATTGACATTGTTTCAATGTTGTGTGCCTGCTGGGCTGTATGTAGACTTGTTCACTTTAGGATAAGTTTGGTGTCCAAATATTGGTAGGTTTTGTCAGGCATACCATTACTCCAGCTAAGAGTTTGTTTTTTTTATTTGTTTCTTTGGCCTGCTGGGCTGTAAGTGGACTTGTTCACTTTAGGATAAGTTTGGTGTCCAAGTATTGGTAGGTTTTGTCAGGCATACCATTACTCCACCTAAGAGTTTTTTTTTTATTTGTTTCTTTTGCCTGCTGGGCAGTAAGTGGACTTGTTCACTTTAGGATAAGTTTGGTGTCCAAATATTGGTAGGTTTTGTCAGGCATACCATTACTCCAGCTAAGAGGTTTTTTTACATGTTTCTTTTTTGGTTTACTTAAGCTTATTGTTTATCAAAATGTATCAGTATTTGTCTTATTTCTCCATGACAATATATTTTGTACTTGTTAGAATTAAGACACTGTAGCAATCTAAAGAGTACCAACAACTATTAACCCTCTTTTCTGGTTATTTTTCATTTCATTTATCTAGATCACGAGTCTTTACGACAGCAATCAGTGTTAGGTGCCAATATGGGTTTCACTGGAAAACAGGTGATACATCCATCACAAATCCCAATAGTCCATGAAGCATTTAGTCCTACTTCAGAGCAGATAAACTGGGCTACAGAACTTATTACAGCGTTTGATGAACATCAGGCAACAGGAAAGGTATTGACCCAGTCATAGTACACAGTACTAGCTTCTGCTTAACCAATTTTAGTTGGCAAATATTGCAGATCCAATGCACTGTTCAAATTTTCAGCCAATCAGATTACTTGATCCAGATTGTTGATATAAATTTACAAACTGAATGGCAAACAGTGTAGATTGAGATCAGCTGGCTTCTTATGCTTATGTCAGTCTGCTGCTTATGTGACTAATGTTTTTTAAGATGAACACATAGTCCTTGCAGCCCAGAGTTTTCACCACATTACGCCTTTATAAAACTATTGCTAGGATCTAAAACCAAACCACTGTTAGCCAAACAAACATGTTGTATCCAGCAAAAATTGTATAAATGGTCATTTTTTTATATAATCTATACATTTATGTTTGGATACAACATTTTTACAGTCTATCTTTAAACGGTCTTATATCCCTAACCATGCTGAAATGAATTGTGTTATAAAGAAGTTTATGGTGTAAATTGATGGGTACAATTCTGTCTTTTCTTCTGTGTTAGGCCTCTATTCAAATGAAGTGTCCTGTTTTGTGGAAAAGAATAAGAAATTGAGAGAAATAGATACATTTTCAGAGAAGACAACCCCGTCAAAAGTGTTTTGTCCATACATTGCAAAACAGCCTGTAATCGTGATTACTTTGACGATTACAATATGATTACAATATGGATATTTAAATAAAATAAGTCAGAAGGAATAGAATTGAAAAAAAAATCATTTCTGGTATGACAACTTGACAAGAAACAAGAATATTGGAGATAATTATTTTGATATGTATACATTTAATGACTTAATGACTCTGTATTGGTTTGTTTAAAACAATCAATATATCTTAGAGATAAAAGAAAATTTAAGAAATACATCTTTGAGATCAAAGGAAATTGAAGTTTCACACATGGATTAGCTGATATGGATTAGCAAATAATCAAAGTAATTAAATTGGCAAACACTTATAGTCTTTTATCTATATATCTATACGTTTTTGTTTGGATATAACATGGTTGTTTAACGGTGTATTATACTTTCGGACAGACAGATCAAGGCAAACATTGCAGATCCAGATCAGAATTGACTAATCCATGTGATAATGGTAAAGGCATGTGCCAAAAGAGGCATTTCAGGTGCAGCTTTGAATTTGTGCAGTCCCACCAGAGCCTTCACTGTCTCCACACATGTAATATGGAAAATGAAAATTTTAGTGTTTTTACAGTAGCTTACTTATATAATTTCATGTTTATTGTGTGCATGCTGTCAACAATGTCTCTCATGTCTGATGACCTACTGTAAAAGTTATATACATTTGGACAATTGCTAAGTGGCTAAAGTTGACCTGTCATAATTTATAGTTGGAGTGTGGCCTTGTCATATATTTCTGCATCTAAACAATGACATTTGAATTTGAAAGGATGTAGACCCTGATGTACTTTTTCTTCATTGTTTGCAAAAGCCTATTTATCAAGTATCCAAATACTTGAATTATTTATGGCATTTACTAAAACTGGCCCAATTATACCCTTCTGTAAAGTACCTGTGTTAAGTTTTGACATATTGCCTGAGGATATTGACAGGTTTTGAGCTAGTTCTTTCATACATGCAGAGGACCAAATAAGAGGAGTAAATTAGTGATCATTCAGGGATAATTTTTCTTATCTCTCAATGAAAACATATGTTGTGGGTACTCATTTGAACCATCTTGACAAGGTGGTTCAAATGAGTACCCACAACATATGTTTTCATTGAAAGATAAGGAAAATTATCCTTCAATTATCAGCAATTTACGCCTCTTATCTGGTCTACTGACAGGTAAAGCAATGTCCTAACAAAACTTATTCACTGCAAATTTTAAAACTGTACAGCCCCGGGACAAGATTGATTTTTTTTGTCCCCACTGCCCCCCCCCCCCCACCCCCCAACCCCCACCTATCATCAATGACCACACTACATTTTTAGATAGAGAAGAGGGATTGTTCTTTCCTTTGTTCCATGAAGCTTCATAATGCTGCTTATGCAAATTAAACTTATTTATAACAGATGAAAACTTGATTTAATTCCATTATTGTTTTTATTTTTATATATCAATGCTTAAGATGAACAGCCTGACAGAATTATATTGCACCCCAGGGAGTACGACAAAAGCCAGGCATTATAAGTCTTTGAACCAGCTCATGGTACCAAGAGGAAGAGTAAAAAATAACCATACGTTATAGAAAATGTATAGTAAATGGAATGTCATAAAAAAATGAATATATGGTATAAAGAATATGAATAACATCTTGTCAGAAGATATAGCATGCCATGCATGAAGCTTTGAAAGAACAATAAAACAGATTATTAATTTAAACTAGATTTTTTTAAAACACGGAACAATGAGAAAGTAATTGTAATTGTAATCAATTACATTGCAATGTAATTGTGATTGTAATTGATTACATTCAGGAAAGATGTAATTGTAATAGTAATCTGTAATCATGAAATTACAAAGTAATTGTAATTGTAATCGAATACATTTGTATGTAATCGGTAACAGGTCTGGTCCTGTTCTGAAAAGGGGTCTTCAGAAGGGGCAAGTTCTTTCCTGTGATCTGGCAACAGTCACTTGACGTAATACAGAGCGTGTTGTAATAATGTGTATTTCAAATTTATTTCTCCACAACAACAAATATTGTGGACACTCGTTATCTATTGAGTATCACATTTTTTTGGAGAAATAAGACAAATATGAATACTTTTTATGAATACGTTTTAACTGAAAAAAAAAAAGAGAAAAAAATACAAACATCATAGCCAGAGCTATGACTTTTGTTCTGGTACCCCATTGTTATCTGACAGGATCATTGAATTCTGTAGAATATGTGACGCAAATGACCCTCATGGGTTGACGACACATTTAACCCGAATTCATCATCTGTAGAATATGTTGGCAAAAAGCTAAGACCCAGATCAGCCTGCACATCAGTGCAGGCTGATCTGGGTCTTCGCTTTTTGCATATATCAATAGGGATATTTTCTTGCTGTAGGCAGAGAGGCTGATATTATATCTTATTGTTTATTTTCAGGGAGCATTCACATTTCGAGGAAACATGATAGACATGCCTTTGTTACTTCAAGCCAAAAATATAGTCCAACTTGCTAAAGCTGTGAAGTCAACTTGAAAACTGCCATAGATTGTTTCTGTTATATTTGTTCAGCTTGCCAGCCATGTTATGACAGTATTACACCTTGTGTGTTATGTAAAAGTTGTCTTGTGGATGACTATTGGCATTAAAGTGCTTATCAGATGATTCCAGCTGGATGTACTTTAAAATGAAAACCAGTGACTTGAAGAACAGCAACTATTAGAGCTTAAACACTTGCACTGCCAAATATGAATAAACCACTCACTGCCAAATGCGACTAGTCAAATTCTATGGGTACCAGCTTTTAGCAGTCCATAGATTATGCTTGAAGGGATGTAACTCGGACAGCTATACGAGTATATTATTATTTTTAGCACAAATGATATATAATATGCGGTGATATTCAGTCTCTTACCCATTTAATATAACATTAAAATGAAGATATACTTTCAGGATTTCTCAAAACATGCTTGGCACTTATTGATTTTTTCAGGCTTTTGGCAGTGAAAGTATTTTCACCCTGCTCCTGACATTCACAGAAGGCCTGTTTATATGTATATTTTCTCAGAAACAGGGATTGACATTTCATTATACCTTACCTTGAAAAGAGTAGAGGTATATTGGTTTTGCTCATGTCGCTGATCCTATTTTACATAACCCATTTTGTTGGCCTCGGTGGCTCAGTTGGATGCGCGTCAGACTGGTGATCAGATGGTTGTAGGTTCGACCCCGCCGGGTTGGCAACATTCTTTCCTGGACATTCTCTCCCTTCTGCTGATTCAAGAAGGGCAGTTGTCAGTTTCTGGCAAAAGAATGTGCACTATACTGGTTAAACCACTTAAAGGTCAAAGCCTGCCCAGTATGTGTTGTTAGGTAAACTGACCGCACTCGACTTAACATGGGTTTACTGTGCTGTTAAACCTAAGCACATACAAACATAACCCATTTTAGTCTGGACAACCCAAAAAGGTAATTGGCAAACAGTGCAGACCCAGATCAGAATGTGGCATCTGCTCAGGGTTTCTGCTGTTTGCAATTAGTTTAGCCATTTTTCTCTAGGAATAGCTAATCACATTGCCTGATATATACCTAAAAATGAAATTGACTCTTCCAGTATATAGTGAAGGGAGTTTATTCAGTCTAAAATGGGTTAAGCAGTGTAGTTAGGATTGTGTCAGTCAGATCTCCTAATAGTTTTGGTTTATCTGGATTCCAAGGAAACCATTTGAATCACCTGGCAGACAGTTTTATGGAATGTCATGCCCTATTTTTTGCAAGAAAATAATGATATTTTTTCTGCTTATTGTTTCCTGAAGGTTAGAAATTAAATGGTCATACATGCGTCTTTGGGAGCAGAGAGATAACTAAACTGAGTTTGCAAATTATCACAATCCCTCTAAATAAAAAATGGCCCTTAGCTTCAGATATGGTGATAATTGTAGAGATAATTTAAGACAGATTTTGTGATCTTTGCACCAGAATATTGTGTTTGCCTATTCAGACAGGCAGGCATGAACAGGCACTGTAGACCCAGCTCATGAATTACAAGATATGATCACCAGTAAGACACTTGTGCCTGAAAAAAGAATAAATGAAGCAAGCATTCATATCTTTTAAATTTATTTTAGCTCACCTGTATATAAAGGTACAGGAAGAGTTATCACCCATTCCCAGGGGGATAAAGCTGAAGGGAATATTCAGAAGATATTTTTGTTATGTACATTTTTCATGTATACTGAACAACCCAGATGCACCCGAGCTTGATACCAGAAGGAATGGCACCAGGCTTGAAACAGTAAAGAGTTTCAAATACCTAGGATCCATCATATCTGAAGATGACTCCAAACCAGATTCTGTTTTAAGTTAGTGCTTAGCAGTCTGGGTAACATTTACAGCAGACAACATATTTAAATATTTTTCTTATTTTTCCCAGAAAACAGGTTTTAAATCCGGTTTTCTGGGTAAAAGGAGAAATGTTAATAAGCAGTGCTTATTTGATACTTCCCACATAGAAAGCAAAACGTTATGGACGAATGAACAGATGGAAGTTTGTACCAATGGTA
Organism: Anodontia alba; assembly: GCA_964016985.1. NCBI lineage: Eukaryota > Metazoa > Mollusca > Bivalvia > Lucinida > Lucinidae > Anodontia > Anodontia alba. The sequence goes on from OZ024824.1 coordinate 102,143,376, forward strand.
CATCATCATAATCATATCATAATCAGATTTTTGATTAACGTGCAGGTACAGGGGCAACATCCACATCAGTGGGCCCCCTTCCAGATAGCTGGCTTGCTGCACGCATGGCAGATCTCACACCAGATCTCCAGGCATGTCTATCATGAGGGTTGATAGCCGAGAGCTTCCACTCTCTGCAATCCCTCTCTGTCACCTCCCAGGCCCACGCTTTCCATCAACCTGTATGTCAAAGGCTGTCTTGACTGCACCATTGGAGCGTTCCACATGTCCATACCATCGGAGTCTTCTCTCCTTCAGAATGAGGTCCAGATCCTTAATGCCATACCGCACAAGTAGCTCAGTGGACCTGGTGGTGACAATGTCTTGCGGCCTGACATTGCAGATCTGTCTGATCATTGCCCTGTCATTTCGCTGCAGACGCTGGAGGTTTGGCTTTGTCAATGGCCAAGTCTCGCTGGCATGGAGCATTGTGCTCCGCACACAAGAGCTGTACACACGGCCATGTGTTTTGAAAGAGAGGTGGTGTGAAGAGAGAACTGGTAGCAGATCCTTGAACTTCTTCCAGGCAGGTTTCACACGTGTTGTGGTTGAGAGTTCACAGCCACCTGCTGCTGAGAGCATGTCTCCTAGGTAGCAAAAGGAAGCTACCACCTCAAGCTTGTCAGGTCCGACCTGGACTTCCTTCTGTGGTCTGCCATCCAAGGGGCATGCAGTTCCCTGGCACCGTGTACATTTGTAGACAGGGTCTTTTTTCAAGCACTTGAGCCCACTGCATTTCTTGTGTACTCAGTGCTTGCAGCCATTGCAGAAGATGCTGTTGCTGACCACTCCAGTGCGACAGACGGCGCATGGAAACTCGCCTGAACTCTGCAAGAGGTCCAGTCCCGTACCGCAGATCATGATCTGTCTTTCCTGCATTTACTCTCAGTCCTTTCTTCTTCATTGCTTCTTTCCAAGTCAGGAGTCTCCTGACACATTCCTCGTGATTCAGCGATAACAAGGTCATCGGCATAGTCCTTCCAGGGGACCCCAGAGCAGAACTCTCGTGATAAGGCTTCAAGCACAATGATGAAGAGCAGCGGGCTGAGTACTGATCCTTGGTGAACACCAACCTTCACTTCAAACTCTTCACTGTACCCCTCACCAACACGGACACGGCTCCACGCATTTTCATACATCCCCTGCACCAGTCGCACAATCCACTCCTCCACACCAAGTTTTCTCAGCGCCCACCAGATGACCTTCCGAGGTACTTGATCAAACGCCTTCTCCTGGTCTATGAAAGCCATGTAGAGTCTCTTATTGGCAGCTAGATACTTCTCTTGCAGCTGCCTGACAACAAAGATTGCGTCTGTAGTACATTGTGTGACTAAAACTAGGTGCACTTGTCATCCTGCCATTTTGTCAAAAAAAAAAAAAAGTTTTCGGCATCATACTTGTGCATGCACTTCTTTAATATGTCTGTAACATATCTTCAATGTTTTGGAAAGAACTAATGAAAGGTGTAAGAGGAGTATATTTTACAACCTTTACACTATTAACCATCAGTGACTAGGTTGTCATAAAATGGCTAAGTTAAAAATCCTGCCATTTTGTCAAAAAAAAAAAAAAAAAAAATGTTCAGCATCAAATTTGCACTTGCACATCTTCAGTATGTCTGCAACAAATATGCAATGTTTGGAAAGATCCAATGAAAAGTGTAAGAGGAGTTGATTTCACAAACTACGCATGTACATTATTAACCACCATTGACTGGGTGCAGTTGTGGTAAAATGTAAATTAAAAATGCTGTCATTTTGTGAAGAAATATTTGTTCAGCATCAAAGTTTCACATGCACATCTTCAGTATGTCTGTAATGTATGTGTAAAGTTTTGAAGAAATCTAACAAAAGCTCAAATGTTGATGGTATGACTGAAGGAAAGAATCATGGACTTGCTGAAAACAATATACCCCAGAAACTTTATTTTGCAGGGGTATAATAAAAAAAATATATCAATTTGTCAACTGCTGAAGGTAAAGGTTAGACAAATGGCACCAGCAAAACTAAAAGTAATATGGAATGACAAGAACATCAGGGCCCAGTTGTTCAAAGCTAACGATGTCGTTAGTTAACGATTCATTAAAATTTACATCCAGTGATACGCAAATATGCTGAAATTTTTTGCTGAAAAAATGTGAGTAGCTTTTGCAGTGCAAAGGCTACTCACATTTTTTCAGCAAAAAATATCAGAATATTGTATATTGAATCCGCTAAAACAGTTAACGAAATGACCCTTAACGAGCTCGTTAAGCTAACGACGCTTTTTTGAACAACTGGGCTCAGGCTTTCTTCAAAAGTCAAAGGGTGTGCTGCTACCTGGTTACCTTCACCTTATGCTTGTGTGACTAGGACTTTGCAGTATTCAAGAAGAGAATCCAGGCCTTGGAACAGTTCAGCACCTGAACCTTCATTCTTTGTACTCATAAAATTTGTCTCCAACACCTAAAAATATATATTGGGGTACTCATTAGAATTACCTAACTAAAGCAATTATAATGATTACATGCAATGTCTATTTTGGTGCAAAAACAACACAAATTAAATTATTGCCATAATTATTGCCTTTTTGAAGCTGAATGTTGTTTTTATGGACTTACGTTTTCTAGCAACCATCTGAACAACAGGCATTCAAATTTCTATATGCCAGAAACTTGAATTCTGTGATTTCTTGTATCTCAAAATTGCATTTATTTTATTACATGAACTTTTTCATGTATTATGAAGAGATATATGTGCAAAGCACCTTGGCTTTTCATGGAAATAAGACATATCAGTAATTTTTGGATGAAAGAAACACCTTATCTGGAGCTATGCATGTTTATGACCACTGGATGTTCAAAATGAAATGAGAAATTGCTATTTGTTACTTGTCACTAACTCATGATCTTGGCTATAAGGTTTTGCAGTGTGATACTAACACAAAAATTTCAGCAGACATTTTAAAATATATTTTCTTAGTTTCCCTAGAAAATAAGAATTTACACTTCATGCAAATTGTCTCCTAAGGAAGGGACAATTTGCACATAGTGTCAGATCCTATTTTCTAGGAAAAATAAATTAGGAGACAATTTGCATGAAGTGTCAGATTCTATTTTCTAGGAAAAAATATGAAAAATAACATCAGTTAATTATCTGCTGAATTTGCCCATAGCATGGTAGGTGCTAAGGGGGAAAAAGAAACAACAAAACTGGTATGTAAAGTTAAAACTTTTACTTGAAATTAACAGTCTATCTGACTTTAACATACTCAAATGTTTGTATCCAAACAAAATGACAGGAAAAGGGAGAGAAAAAAAATAGGCTACTTTTTTAGTTACAGATGTTTAGCAGAAAAAACAGATTAACATAAAACAATCATATGTCTTAAGGCCAGAGTTTTTTTTTTTTATTTATTTTTAATATTATTGATAGGTTAACAGGAGAGCCTACCCTACGATTTTAGCCTCTTCGTAAACATAAAATTTGCATTTGGAATTTTATTTTTATTTTGTGTCCCTACCTTTCAAATATTATTTGACTGACACAAGCTTTTTCATGTTTTTTTTTTATTCTTCCCTCCCAACAGCAACTTTTTAAGAAGTCTCCCATAGAACTTTAGATAAAAACTCTGGCCTAAATCAGTTACTCTATTTCTAAATTTCAATAAGCATCCCCTCTCAAAACAGAAGCTGACCTTACAAAACATTTAGAGAAATATCCAGGGCCCAGTTGTTCAAAACTAACAATGTTGTTAGTTAACGTATCGATAAATCGTTGATTATTAAATATGGCATATACACTAATATTTTTGCTGAAAAAATGTGAGCATTTTGCAAAAGCTACTCACTTTTTTTCAGCAAAAATACCCGTGAATTAGCTGTTGTGTTTACTAAAAGAGTTAACATTTTGACTACTAACAAAGTCATTAAGCTAACGATGCTTTGAACAACTGGCCCCAGATTTTTTTTATTTCTCCATGACATCATCTTTTGTGACTACTCACTGGAATTGCCTCAGTGAGGTGATTCTAATGATGTGTATCTACAACATACATATTCACGGAGAAATAAGAAAAAAATATTTCATACTTTTTAGCTGAAAATAGCATCTTATCAAATGCTTTGAATATGTGACATTAAAGGCTGTCGATGATTTGTGTGTTGAGGTTTTACGACCCAGTCAACCCAATGGGGTCATGTCGAGCGTGGTCAGTTTACCTAACCACACGTTTACTGGGCAGGCTTATACCTCTAAGCGGTTAACCAGTATTGTGCACATTCTTTTGCCAGAAACTGACAGCTGCCCTTCTTGAATCAGCGGAAGGGAGAGAACGACCGTAGAAAATATTTCATGATCAATCTCCACGAAAGAATGTTGCCGACCTTGGTGGGGGTTGAACACGCGACCTCCTGGTCTCCAGTCGGACGGCGCATCCAACTGAGCCACCGAGGCTGGCAAATTCTGTGTGCCAAAAGTGGTTTGGAGTTTAATGACACAGTCAATACTGTTAAGGTCACATTGAGCCAGTCAGTTTACCTTACCACACTTTTCCTGGGCAGGCTTAGTCCTCCAAGTGGTTAACCATTACTAGTGCACATTCTTTCGCTACAAACTGACAACTGCCCTTCTTGAATCAGCGGAAAGGAGAGAATGACCGTAGAAAACATTTCATGAATAATTTCCAGAAAAGAATGAGCATGCATGCCAACAGTAAAGTAGGCTGATCTGGGTCTATGCTGCTCAACTCACTTTGTTGGTTGAGTTTCATTGTGGCATAGACTTTACTTTGCACTCAATTCACCCTAAGTATTTGGACACCTGAACTCTACCTTACTTCAGCCAACATTTGACCAAACCTACCATAACCCTATTAGGATAAACATGCCTTTGCAATGTAGACCTAGATCAGATGCCGCAGAATGTGGCATCTGATCAGGGTCTACACTGTTTGCTACTCATCCAGCACTACTTTAGACACATCAAGAGGTAGTAAAATGGACTATTTCAATTTTTAGGACAAGTATGGTGAGCAGTTAAGGTGTCCCAATACTTAGGGTAAATACAGTATTTGACTGCTGGATAAGTAGCAAACAGTATAGCCCCAGTGCATCCTCCAGTGTCTGATCTGCATCTGCACTGTCTGTCCAAATACATAGGGAAAATATAGTATAAGTACATTCACACAATTTAATTTTAGTATCAGGACTGTGCACCCATTTCTGATGTATCATATACAGATACATGTAGGGCTGAAACTCACACCAAGAAATGATGTATTTACCCTAACTATTGACACTTTACCCTTTACTGTATTTGTACTAAAATTTGATAACTATCAAAACTGTGTAGACCCTGATGCCACATTCTGATCTTGGTCTACTACTGGGTGAGCAGCAAACAGTGTAGGCCTGATTGATAGGATTGTTCCTTGGGAGGTCCTCTACCAAAACTGCTCATATCTTTCTGCTCTACTGCACAAAATAGCCACCAGAGCCATGTTCCTTCCGGTCTGCATCTACACTGCCTGCTTCAGTCTAACTGTCCCAAAACTTACTGTGCTTTCAACATCTTTCAGAAAGTCGTTTTTTGCTTGGCGCTTTACACAGAAGAAGTAAATTTGCAAACTTTTGTCATGCTTTAATGCAAAACCATTTGTCGTAACTACCTATGACCAAAATGTTTTATTCTATTCATTGGATTTTAAAAAATCAAATATTTTCACTTTTTCCTATAGTAAAAATGAATGCGAATTTTGCAGAAATCTGTAGGGTAGGTAACTTGGAGGCAGATTTTCAACAAGTTCCGCTTGTTCAATTTTTCTGAAATTTTCACAATATTGTTGTGAAACATCAATAATTTAAATTCAGCAAAGAAAAGTAAAAAATATTTTCTCAGACAAAAACTCCAAAAAATCACTTTATAGAAATTGCATAGGTCAGACCAAGTTTTGGCTGTAAATTTAATTTTACTGTAAATATTTGAGAACAAAACACTGAAACAGAGAAGACAAATGGTTTCTGATTAGATATGGTCAATCAGAACAAAATATTTTCATTCAAAATAAAACGCCAAGCAAAAAAACGTCTTTTCGAGAGATGTCGAAAGGACAGTAGGGTAAGTGTGGTATATCCAAACAGGTTTGAAGGAAACCGACTACTTCAAATATTCCATACACCAAATCTGAGAAGCAATACTTTGGAATGACTGATTATCCATTAATTTGTTTGTGTTGAGGTTTTACGGCCCAGTCAACCCAATGGGGTCATGTCGAGCGCGGTCAGTTTACCTAACCACACGTTTACTGGGCAGGCTTAGTCCTCTAAGCGGTTAACCAGTATTGTGCACATTCTTTCGCCAGAAACTGACAACTGCCCTTCTTGAATCAGAGGAAGGGAGAGAATGACCATAGAAAATATTTCATGATCAATCTCCACAAAAGAATGTTGCCGACCTCGGCGGGGGTTGAACCCGCGACCTCCTGGTCTCCAGTCGGACAGCGCATCCAACTGAGCCACCGAGGCCGGCGATTATCCATTAATCATAATAATAATAATATGACAATTTGGTGTTTTACTTTCAACATTAAGTCCTATCAAGATGATGGGTGATAATTAAAGGCTCTGTGCGAAGAAATGAAGTGCCATACAGTCATGAGCTGAATTCTGCCCCAGCAGGATTCAAACCCAGGTGCCATAGGGTCCCCGATCATGCCCTTAAAAGATATCGTTATCTGAATGTTTTAGCCATATATGAGCCTCGACATGACAAAACCAACAAAGTGATTGCGCACCCAGCAAAGACTCAGATCAGTCTGGACATCTGCCCAGTCTGATCAGCCTTCGCTGTCCACATGAAGAAACCTTGGGTCCTTAGTAACCCAATAAGTGCACAATGAAGACTGATCAGACTGGGCATCTGCCCAGTTTGATCGGAGTCTTTGCAGGATGCACAATTACTTTGTTGGTTTTGTCATGTTGTGGCTCAATTATGGTTGTAGTGGTCAAGGAATGTTACAGTAAGTAACAAATGCTCTTAAAGGGATGCAAGCCTCTTGCCTTATTACCCTTTACTTTTGTTTTGCGGGTAATTACACTTGTGTATGGGTGGGGTGACTTCTGATGGATCAGTGGTCTCAGAGACACAAGTCCTGATAGATGTACATATACTCCAATACATAGTTCAAGTTTAAGATGCAAACCTGTGCAGGCATAATTTGATTGTGTTGGGGTTTAACGACACGTCAACCCTTGTGGGTCATTTTGAGAAAGGGAGAAAAGAGATAGAAGAGATGAAAGAGAGAACAGGGAAGAAAGAGGAACAGGAACGAAAGTGAAAAAACAGAAGAAATAAAAACATTCCCCCTCTACCCTTACCTGCTACAAGGATAGAAGGCCTTGCCCAACTGTAACTGAAATATCAGTTGTATGCCCCGGCGACGTAAGACACATGACACTTTCGCACCACCTAACCACCCCCGTGCAGGCATAAAAAAATCCAAAGAAGAAAAGAAAAGGAATGTTTCAGGAGGAAAAGCAGGCATTTATGAATGTATAAGCTATTAGATATCCGTTTAATTAGAGATTATCTATGTCTAAAAACTCTTAATCTTCAGGGAATAAAATGACACTGGCAATTTCTGTTTTGTCCCTGAAACTGGTGGAGATACAGTAAATAAATGGTCCTGAACTTTTTGGAACTTGCAAGTTACTGAGTATTTTCTATTGTCAAATGATGTTCATTTTGAATATATATTATCATTTCTGAGATTTTTATATTGAGTAATACAATTATACATTTTATCAGCTAATTGTGGAGAATTCATCTTTCTGGTTTTGCAACAAAACAAGAACGATCCACGACCAAACTGGAATTAGCAATTTCTTGCCTGACATGATAACATCAGTAGAATGCCTTCTTAACAATATGATCTATAAGTATGACAACAGAAATATCCATTGTAGGAGTGAAACTAATAAGAAATACTGTAAAAACACTAAGTATTAGGACAGATAGGCCTTTGCAAACATTGTACACCCAGATCACATGCTGCATAATGCAGCATCTGACCAGGGTCTACACTGTTTGCCATACATACAGCAATATTTTGGACACATCAAGAGGCAGTAGAATGGACTATTCCAAATTTTAGGACAAGTATGGCAAGCAGGAAAGTTGTCCCAATACTTAGGGTTATTACGGTAAAGTGTAAAAGTTTCTTTTCTACTTATTATGAAGGTGTTTATCTCAACAGTGGTTTCAGTGAAGAAACAGAAATAAGACCACAGTGTTAGAGTGCGGAAATCAAGCATGAACGGCTGGACACTTCGAGGGGAAAACATAAAACCATACCACTATCTTGTGGCAGGGTATAAAAATAGGAATTGGAGAAAATGTTTTTTGTACCACATGGAAAGACAAAGAAGTATTAATTGACTGCTAAACAGTGTACAGAAATACCGATTTCACTAAATTTATGTGGACAAAATTCTGACAGAACAAAAATCAGGAAGATATAGCTTTCAAAAACACACAAATTTATCTTTGTCAAAAGACTGCAACATTTCTTATTTCCTAAACATGAAAACACTGAAGTTGGCTTATCTCAAAAAGTATGTCCAGCTGTTGGACCTAACAATCAATATTGTCAAAATAAAATGAGCCACGTCAAGGGCTTTGTTCTCCATTCATCCAATCTGTGGTATCCAATGATTGTTTTTGAGAGAGTTGAGGCTTTATGGCCAGTCCACCCATTACAGTCATATCGAGCCAGCCAATGATTCTGTTAGTGGACAGAGAAGGCCCTGATCAGACTGAGCATCTGTGGAGGCTGATCTGGACCTTTGCTGTTCACATATGACCCAAAGGCACATTTTTAGCAAGGTGGGGCTCAAATAATGTATTGCCAAAAAAAGTTTATAGAAGACAAGCTCTAGAGGTTATCCTGAAAAAATAATCATCCACGACAACATACGCTATGATTACTCATTGGAATCACCTCAGGGATTTTAGAGGGTACCACAGAATTTTTTTTGTGTGTGTGTAGAAATAAAAATTTTAGATTTCAGTTGATAAAGATTTTTATCTAGAGCTTTGAAATTTCTCGATACTGAGTCATATACTGAAGAAGCGTACTAGGAATACCTAAATCACATAGCCTGACATGTCTAATATCTAAATTTGACTCTTCCAATATATTGTGTGGGGAGAGTTTATTCAATCTAAAATGCGTTAAGAGCTGTCACAGTCTCATGTCAAAGATTGTATCAGGTCAATCGTACTGAAAAATCAAGATCAAGGATAAGGCCAGTCAACTTTACTGGGCTCAGTTGTTTAAAACAAACGATGTCATTCGTCAATATATCTTTAAAACTTTGATCATTAAATATGGCATATACACTAATATTTTTGCTGAAAAAATTTGCAAAAGCTACTCACATTTTTTCAGCAAAAATAACTGTGAATTAGATATTGTACTTACTAGAAAGTTAACATTTTGACCACTAACAAGCTCGTTAAGCAAACAATGCTTTGAACAACTGGGCCCTGATTGCTAAAAATTCAACAATGCATCGTATTTCAACAATTATTATATATAAAAAATTTAGAATAATAAAGATAAATTTTATACATATATTTTATAATACACATAATTCAATAAGCATATTCAAAAACCATAATAATTGCTAATATAGCAAATGGAATCAAAAATGTGAATCACAATGTAAGAAAGTTGCCCTTAGGTCATATGTGAACATAAAAGGCCCATATCACCCTGTGCATTCACACAGCAATAGCTTCAGACAAGAGGGCCAAGATGGCCCTGAGTCGCTCACCTGATTACCAGACAAGTCTAAGTCAATTGGCCTTTCGGTTAAAGAGAAGTTCAATATTGATTTTCAAGATGGTGGACATCTTGGATTTCCAATCAGAACAATTGTAGCTACTTTTGATCTACAAGTCACCTCGATACTTCCAATGAAATTTGAGTCAATTGCCCTTTTGGTTCAGGAGAAAAAGTTCAAAATAGATTTTCAACATGGCTGCTAGGGCAACCACCTTGGATTTCTGATCAGAATGGTTTTAGCTATTTTTTATCAAGAAGTCACCCCGATACTTCCTATCAAATTTCAATTGGTCTTTCTATTCAGCAGAAGTTCAAAATAGATTTTCAAGATGGCAACTGTAGGGGCCATCTTGTATTTCGGATTGGAGCGATTTTAGCTATTTTTGATCTACAAATCACCTTGATGATTCTTACCAAGTTTCAAGTCAATTGGCCTTTCGTTTCAGGAGAATAAGCAAAATATAGATTTTCAAGATGGCCACCATGGTGGCCATCTTGGATTTCCGATCGGAACAATTTTAGCTATTTTAATCTACCAATCACCCCTATGCTTCCAACCAAGTTTTGTGTCAAGTGGCCTTTTATTTCAGGAGAAGAAACGAAAAATAGATTTTCAGATGGCTGCCATCACCATGGCGGCCATCTTAGATTTCCAATCAGAACAATTTTTTTTATATTTTTGATCTACAGTCACCCCAAAGCTTCCTGCTCTGGTTCGAGTCAATTGGCCTTTCAGTTCAGGAGAAAGTGAAAAATAGATATTCAAGATGGCTGCCATCTTGGATTTTAGCTTTTTCGATCTACAAGTCACCCCGATGCTTCCAACCAGATTTTGAGTCAACTGGCCTTTCGGTTCTGGAGGAGAAGCAAAAAACAGATTTTCAAGATGGCCCCCATGGTTTCCAACCAAGTTTCAAGTCAATAAGCCTTTCAGTTCAGGAGAAGAAGCGAAAAAATAGATTTTCAAGATGGCCCCCATGGCGGCCAACTTGGATTTCCTATCAGAACATTTTTAGCTATTTCTGATGTACAAGTCACCCCCAGAACATTTTTAGCTATTTCTGATGTACAAGTCACCCCACAATGGACACTGACTGACCACAATAGCTCACCATGAGCACTTTGTGTTCAAGGTGAGCTAATAAAAGGGGGCATCCATGCTTCAGATAAAAGGGGGCATCCAATTAATATTTTACTTATTTCTCCATAAAACGTGAATACTCAGTAGAAGTGGTTTGGCGAGGTACTTATTACATTTGTATTTCTCCAAGAAAATATTTGTTGAGGGTAAACATAAGAGGTATGTGGGTAAACAAAAGAAGTACCTCAGGGTGGCACTTCTAATGAGTATCCACGTTTTCATGAGAAATGGAAAAAAATATCAATACTTCTTGACTAAAAAAAAAAAAAAAAAATAGAAACATCTGGAGCTATGCATCCGGCCATCTCTGTTTGCTAATGTATAGTATCACATGACTCTTAAGTGTATAATGACGGTTCTAATCAGACTGTGCAGGCTGATCTGACCCTTCACTGCCAACATATATGACAAAGGCCATTTTCTGCCATGCTGTGACTCATATAACAAAAACAACAACCACTATTTTGCAAAAGACAAATTACATTCAAAATGCTTACACAGTAACCTCTAAAAATGTATAAAACACGAAATACACTATTTCTAGTAATCTCCAATGAATTATAAAATGCCAACTCCCACAGCTCTAGGTAAGTATGGTATTCGTATCATTATTTTCTTTATTTCTCCTGGGCCCATTTGTTCAAAACTAACTATGTCGTTAGTTAACATATCGTTAAAACTGTGATCATTAAATATGGCATATATGCTAATATTTTTGCAAAAAAAATGTAAGTAGTTTTTGCATTTGCAAAAGCTACTCACATTTTTTCAGCAAAAATACCTGTGAATTAGATATTGTACTTACTAGAACAGTTAACATTTTGACCACTAACGAGCTTGTTAAGCTAACACTGCTTTGAACATCTGGGCCCAGGTAAACATAATTCCAACGAGAATCCAAACCCTCAAACATGTTTTCCTGGAGGATTTTTTCTTTGGTTCATACACTTTCATAGCATGCTGGGTAAAAACTTCAGTATAGGACATTTTGAAATATTTTTCTTATTTTTCCTGAGGAGACAATTTGCATGAAATATCAAAGCCTTTTTTTCTGAGAAAGTTAACAAAACATCAATTTGCCGTCTGCTGAATCTGCCCAAGAGGTGGTAAAGATTACACGCCCCCCCCCCCAACACACCTCCCCCCACAAGAAAAAAATCAAGTCTTACCTAGAGCTATATAAATCTATTTGTAACTAATTCCCCATGCATATGCATACATGTATTTGCCAATTACGATCACCACTAAAGCACTACAGATATGTACATCTTTAATTATTGCAAGAAAAAATTTCAGATATTTTTTTAAAACTTTATCTATTGTTTATTGATTTTTATTTAGATTTTTTTAACATCGAAGTGTTTTCTACCCAAATCATTTCATTTGCAAACTAAAACTGTCCAGTGGGCATGTATACCTCAGGCTGACACCAATCCATCAACAGACCCAGACTTTTTAATATCTTAACCCTTGTCATTATGAATATATTAAGATGCCATTCCCACTTCTAATTTTCAGCCAATCACATCACTTGATCCAGGTTGTTGATACAAAGTCAAATACTGAATAGCAAACAGTGCAGATCTAGATCAGTTAGCTTCTTCAGAAGCCAAATGATCTTGATCTACACTATTTGTAAAGACAGGACATATCTGGGTTCAACAGGACAAGGGTTAAAAACTTTAAGCAAAATTTGCCATATATGTCCACTAATGCTATGGAAGGATAAACAAACATGCATTTTGGTTGGTTTGGAGTTTAATGGCCCAGTCAACATTATTAAGATTACTCAAAGCCGGTCAGTTCACCCAATTACACTTTTCCTGGGCAGGCTTAGTCCTCTAAGCTGTTAACCAGTACATTCTTTTTCCCGAAACTGATCATAACTGCCTTCTTGAATCAGGGGAAGGGAGAGAATGATGATGAGTTCAGTTTAATGAAGGGTCAACCCATGAGGTTCATTTGCATCAAAGGGAGAGAATGACTGTAGAAAATATTTCATAATCTCCACAAAAGAATGCTGCCGGACCCAGAGGGGATTGAACCCTTGCCCTCAGGATCACCAGTTGGACTCTCATCTGACTGAGCCAGCGAGGCCGTCTAAACAAAATTACACTGGAATGAATGAAAAAGCGGAAACTAGATACCCCTTGGCTTATAGTATGCCTGGGGAATAATTAACATGGACAGACATTCATGAAGCATAGCTCTAGTTAAGAGGCGGTATCCACAATATTTTTCCTTATTTTTCCACAAAAATGTATGTTGTGGGTAATGAGTACCTGTAACGTATGTTTTTGTGGAGAAATAGAATATCATTGTTTTTCAGTTAAAAAACATCACTAAAACATCCCTATATAATTTTGACCCCCTTAAACCCCACTTTTATACAGTAAAACTTGGGTTTACAGGGATATACATTATTTTTCTTATCTTTGCTCAAAAACATAGATTGTGGGTACTCGTTAGAGCTGCCTCACCGATGCTGTTCTAGCGAGTACCCACTTATATGTTTTGAGCAGAAATATGAAAAATAGAGTTTTTTATCTGAAAATTTTCTGTTTTTGGAGGTGAATTTTCTATATATTTGAATAAGCATGTTTTCATAATGAATGCCTTATCTGGAGCTACGCATGGAGAAATATGTGTAAGACAATGGTTTTCCTATATATAGATAGATGATGCCAGTATTTCACAAGCATTTCTTGGGCCACTCCAAGCAAGAAGATATTGTAAACCATGCTTCTAATATTTGTGAACACAAAAACACAAATTCCCGTTTTACAATAATAACAAGCTGAATTTACACATCAGCAGATGTGATATTTTAAAAACATTTTTTTCTTGTATTTCCCAGAAAATTAACATGACTTTTCTTTCCAAGCCCTACAAATCTCTGAATATATTTGGAATGTCAACTCAGCCATGCTGAAGAATCCATTATTCTGATATAAGCAATTTGTCTCATCACACAAGAGACAGATAAGTAGAATACCATGTATCCTTACATCTTAACTGATTAACGTCCAGTGGACTCTTCTAACACAACTATTTGGACTGGTGTATTTCTAATAGCAGTGTGTCTGTTGGTCTTTATCATTACAATGTTTTATAGAAATTCTTGTATTTAATTCAAACAGAGCAGACCCTGATCAGATGCCGCATTTTGCAGCATCTGATCTGGATCTGCAGTTTGCCAGTTACCATTTTGAGGGCTTCCAGACTAAAATGGGTTAATAGCTCTGGGTGAAAGTGGTAGCCAGAAAATTATTTTTCTTGTTTCTCCAAAAAACATGGGAACTCATTAGAAATGCCACAGTGAGACTCTTTCTAAAAAGTACTTACAACATGTTTTTGCAGAGAAGAAAGAAAGAATATAAAAAGGTTTCAGCAAAAAAAAGTGTCTTATTGAGAACTATGACTATTCTTGAGGAAAACAATTTTACATTATCTACTACCCTGCACATCTCTATTCAAAATGCAACTCTTCTGGCAATTCAAGAACTAATCATGTTTGGCTGGGATTGGGAGGAGAGGGCGTTCAAAGGCACTCCAATTATTTATTTATAGGTTATGTAGAGTATAAAGTAGGCATTTAAGTTGTTTTTTCATGGGTTTTGGGGTGTTCAAAAAGTGTCTCCCAACCTCAGCATGATTAATTCTGGAACTGCCCTTATCTGAAGTCCTCTCGCTATATATATTGCTGAAACAAACCCGTTTCACTAGATCACATCAATGGCACAATAAGGCAACTAAACTTATTCAGTATTTATTCTGCAAAGAGTGAAGTATCTAACCAGACAAAGCTTGCTGATGTGCAAGTTGGTCTAGGCCTTCACTGCTGAATATGCATAGCTCCAGATAACATGCTTTATTTAACCAGAAAGTACAGGGCCCGGTTGTTCAAAGCATCGTTATTTTAACAAGCTCGTTGATGACAAACTGGTTTACTGTTGTAACTAAGTATTTTCAAATACACTGATACTTTTGCAGCAAAAATGTGAGTAGCTTTTGCAATGCAAAAGCTACTCACATTTTTTCAGCAAAAAATATCAATGTATTTGCCATATTTCAAGATAGAAATTTTAATGTAACTTTAGCTAAAACCTCGTTCAGTTTTGAACAACTGAGCTCTGATATTTTTCTTCTCCGAAGAAACATGTTGTGGTACTCAATGCACTTCTAGTGAGTACCCACAACATATGGTTTCTGTGGAGAAATAATGAAATATTATCTGGATACCCACTCTTATCTGGGTCTATGGTATATGGCAAATGAATGTAGATTATTTTGCCCTTTTTTTTTTTCATGTACAAATACAGGACAAATATAAAAGCTGTTACAGCCAGACATTTGCATGTGTTCTAGGGTAGACTTGATTAATCTACAGATGGGAATCATTCAAAAGGCTATTATCAAAAGTCAGATAACTTGAAAAGATGACAAGGAACATGGAAGCTCATAAATATTAATGCGGGCAGTAGATGAGAAAGTACTATTATTTGTGCATGAAAATTTGTTACAGTATTGTCAAATTCTTGGTGATCTACTAAAGTGTCACAAAGTAAGTGTTTGTGGAGAAATAAATTTTATCCATATACCCCCAGGGGGTGGTTGGGTGAGGCAAAGGTGTTGTGTATCTTACGTCACCAGCACATTCAACAGATATTGGTTATAGTTGGGTAAGGCCTGCTGTACTCGTTTGTTTGTTTGTGTTGAGGTTTTACAGCCCAGTTAACCCAATGGGGTCATGTGAGCGCTGTCAGTTTACCTAAACACACGTTTACTGGGCACGCTTAGTCCTCTAGGCGGTTAACCAGTATTGTGCACATTCTTTCGCCAGAAACTGACAACTGCCCTTCTTGAATCAGCGAAAGGGAGAGAATGACCGTAGAAAATATTTCCTGATCAATCTCCACGAAAGAATGTTGCCAACCTCGGTGGGGGTTGAACCCACCACCTCCTGGTCTCCAGTCGGACGGCGCATCCAAATGAGCCACAGAGGGCGGCCCTGCTGTACTTGCAGCAGGTAAGGGTAGAGGGGGCATATTTTTATTTCTTCTGTTCCTTCACTTTCATTCATTTTCCTTTCTCCCCTGTCCCTCTCTTTCATCTCCTTTACTATCTCTTCTCCCTTTCTCTGGAAGATGACATTAAATGACCTACAAGGGTTGACGTGTTGTTAACCCCAACTCAATCAAAAAAATCCATGTACCCGCTGAAGCCCTGTTTAACCTTTGCCACTCTCTGGGTTAATTCAGCAGATGATACATTAATATATTTCTTATTTTTCCCAGAAAACAGGTTTTGACATTTCATGCAAATTGTCTCCAGTGGAGACAATATGCATGAAATGTAAAAACCTGTTTTCTAGGAAAGAAAAATATTTCAATATGTCTGCTGAAAATTTTACCCAGAATGTTAATAGTAAATAATAATAAATATTGCAGTAATAATAGCACAGTAAATTTCTCATCTCTCAATGTACCTTCCAGATATTCCGAACAGTCCCCAGCTCTAGAGAAGGCGGGGATTAGGAAAACATTTTTTTTATTATTTCTCTACAAAAACATATGTTGTGGTACTTACTAGAAGCACTTTGGCAAGGAGAAACTTCTAATCATTATCAACAAGTTTTTGTGGAGGTATGTTGTGGGTACTTATTAGATGCACTTTGGCATGGTGGCCCTTCTAACAAGTATCCACAACCTATGTTTTTGTGGAGGTATGTTGTGGGTACTTATTAGATGCACTTTGGAATGGAGACACTTCTAATGAGTACCCACAAACTATGTTTTTGTAGCGGTATGTTGTGGGTACTTATCAGAAGCACCTTGGCATGGACGACTTCTAATGAGTACCCCTAACATATGTTTTTGTGGAGGTATGTTTTGGTACTTATAGATGCACTTTGGGATGACAACCTATGTTTTTACGGAGGTATGTTGTGGGTACATATTAGAAGCACTTTGGCATTGAGGCACTTCTAATGAGTACCCAAAACCTATGTTTTGTGGAGGTATGTTGTGGATACTTATTTGAAGCACTTTGGCATGCAGGCACTTTTAATGGGTACCCACAACCTATGTTTTTGTGGTGGTATGTTGTGGGTACTTATAAGAAGCACTTTTCGCATGGAGGCACTTCTAATGAGTATCCACAACCTATGTTTTTGAGAAGGTATGTTGTGGGTACTTATAAGAAGCACTTTGGCATTGAGGCACTTCTAATGAGTACCCACAACCTATGTTTTTGTGGAGGTATGTTGTGGATACTTATTAGAAATACTTTGGCATGGAGACCTATGTCTGGGTACTCTTTAGAGCATCTTGGCAAGGAGGCACTACTAATGAGTACCCAAAACTATGTTTTGTGGAGGTATGTTGTGAGTACTAATTAGATGCACCTTGGCAAGAAAGCACTTCTTATGAGTACCCACAACCTATGTTTTGAGGAGAAATATCAATTTTTGTTTGGTAAAATACAGTTTTACGTCTCTGTCAACATCATATCAAGACAATTATGGGGTGATTGGTAATGAATTTTAATTGAAAAAAAGCACCTTACTGTGAGTTATGCAGGGACATAAATTTTCCAAACCAAATCCACCCTTAGTTTATCAGAAGAATCAGTAAAATCAGAAGAAATTCAGTAAACTAACTTGAAAGTTTTTCCATCAAGAAAGAGAAATACTGGATACAAATACTAGAACTGTAATATCAACATGCTACTGCATGTAAACTCTAAATAGAAACATCCTATAAATAGAACATCAGGGAAAACCAACATACATTTATTCGGGTTTTAATTCACATTTAAAAATCTTTCAGTCATATCACAACAGTGTCTGGCATGATAAGAGTGGGTATCCAGATAATATTTTTCTTATTTCTCCATGAAAACATATTTTGTGGGTACTCATTAGAAGCACCTCGGTGAGGCGCTTCTAATGAGTACCCACAACATATGTTTTTGTGGAGAAATAAGAAAAACATCAAAACTTTTTTGTTGAAAAAAAAAACAGCTTATCCAGAGTTATGGTCTGGATTTGGCAAGAAGCTCAGTGTTCACTTTCAGAGTGCCGCCTCACTGTCACTGGAATATCATGCCCCAGACAATGGGCACTATATTCCACCCTGTCACATTATATTGACACCTGGCCAACCAATTCTGACATCCATCTACTTTCTTAAAGTTGAGTGCCAAGGGAAAGAGCAGATAGTATCATTTTTAAAGTCTTTGGTATGACTTGGATAGGAATCCACAACCTCCTGGTCAAAAAGTGGGTGCTCTACCAATTGAGCCACAGTGCCAGATGTTAAGAAGCATTTAGTGATAATTCTGGGATAATTTTTCTTATGTCTCCATAAAAACATATGTTGTGGGTATTCATTAGAAGAGAATTGCCAATGAGTACCTCCAACGTATGTTTTTATGGAGGTATTGAGAAAATTATCCAAGAATTATCACAAAATACTCCTCTTTAACCCTTGTCCTGCTGAACCTGGATATACCCTGCCTTTGCAAACAGTGCAGATCCAGATCAGTTGGCTTCTGAAGAAGCCAACTGATCTGGCTCTGTACTGTTTGTCATTAATTATGTGAATTTATATGAACAAACTGGATCAAGTAATCTGATTGGCTGAAAATTAGAAGTGGGCGTGGCTTCTTAATTAACTCAGCAGGACAAGGGTTAACAAGTCCTCTACTGTTTGCTGATAAATGTTGGACTTCCCAGAGTACACCTCTGGCATACCATAAATTATATAAATTCCTAATAAATTCTCTCATAAAACAATAAATAAGCTTGCGCCCGTTCAACAGATGCTTCCGTAACTTCGTTGACTCTTGAGTCACTTATATGGTACCATCTTCCTGGAGGTACTAATGCCTCGGCCCCCACATCATCTGCTGCATCTGCTTCTTGCTGATCACCGTTCATAACATTCTGTGCATATTTGTGAAGATATTCCTTCACAGAGACATGATGGAAGTTGAGGAAGTTAGTGAGTGTTCCTATATTAGCCCGAACCTTCACATAGGCAGTATAATGGCCAGACGTAAGTCTCCCGCTGTGTTCCACCACACCATATAAAGAATACAGCACCTTCCTCTGACCTGGTTTCACACCCTAAAAAGCAAGAACATACAGCATAGCTCCAGTTAAGGCACTTTTTCAACTGAAAGGTGCTTTTTTTTCTCCATGAAACATATATTGTGGATACTCATTAGAAGTGCCTCACTGAGGCACTTCTAATGAGTACCCACAATATATGTTTTTATGGAGAACTGGAGAAAATTATCCTGGAATTGTAATAAAAATACTCCTTAAACATTGCACTGCAGGACCTTGCCTACCTAGAATTTGAAAACTTTCAAAACTAGGGGATACGCTTAACCAAAGGAATTTGCGCCTATGGTGAAAAAATTCTTTCTTTTCAGAGTAGTCCCAAATCACTAGGGATGCAACTATTTCCATATCAAGAGTTATTCATTCCCCTTATCACATGCAAGCACCAATGTCTCACATCAACCTGTAAATGCACTCCCTACCATCTGGGACTGTCTACTTACAAAATACTGTAGAATTGTGGCTCCAGATAAGAGGGGGTATCAGGTTTCTTTTCTCACTTCTCCATGAAAACATATATTATGGGTACTCATCACAAGTGCCTCGGTTAGACACTTCTAATGAGTACCCATTCCATATGTTTTTGTGGAGAAGAAAATTACAGTACTTTCTGGTTATCTGAAGCCATGCAGATCTATTGATAAACAGCAAATGTTGTTATCAGATTGCACATGCAGAGCTGGCCCTTCATTGCATGAAAGGGGATGGACACACCACCAAGGAAAATACCTCAAACATGGAAATATCTGTTTCCCTTCTTAATTGCGCTACTCTTTAAGAAAATAATAGTTTCCATTAACAAGACCTGTTGCCAGACAGGATAGCTCGCCTGATATTGCACATTTTTTTTCCAGTACTTCAAAATATCTCTTACATTCATGTGTAAGTTATTTAATGGTAATAAGATACATAAGAAACTGAAAAAAAACTAATCGCTTTAGAGGGCATTGAGAACAATTGCATTATGAAAATTCTAAGTCCGTGACCTTGATTTTGACATGACCTGTGTGTGTGTGATTGGGGGGGGGGGGGCGGGGGCAGTATCTGTCTTTATACCAAATAGGAACTAAATCCATCCTGTAGTTTAGAAGTAATGAGATCCTAAAAAATTTTGGCATAAAATTTTAACATCAAAATTCTAAGTCTGTGACCCTGACCTTGACATGATCTAGGGTGGTGGGGATCTGTACTGCGTAAAAATTTGGACCAATATGTATCATCATATAAAAGATGAATCAAATCTGTGATAAGGTTAGGATTTAATGAAGTCTTAAAAACTTTGACGAAAACTTTAACATTTAAATTCTAAGTCTGTGACCTCGACCTCATGGCCATGGTCATGAAAGCTGATGGTGCTGATGAAAACTTTTGACCAGTATCTATCATGATACCAAATAGGAACTATATCATCATTTAGTTTAGTAGTAATGAGATCCTAAAAACTCTGACGTAAAATTTTAACATGAAAACTCTAAGTCTGTGACCTTGACCTTGAACTAAGTTGGTGCGGACGGTACTGCACAAAATTTTGGACTACTATGTATCATAATACCAAAGATGAATCAAATCAGTGATAAGGTTGGGAAATAATGAGGTCTTAAAAACTTTAACGAAAACTTTAACATTTAAATTCTAAGTCTGTGACCTTGACCTTGACATGACCTAGAGTGGTGGGTATGGTATTGCACAAAATTTTGGACCAATATGTATCATCATACCAAAGATGAATCAAATTGGTGGTAAGGTTAGGAAATACTGAGGTCTTAAAAACTTAAATGAAAACTTTAACATTTAAATTCTAAGTCTGTGACCTCGACCTCAAGGTCAAGGTCACGGTCATGAGTGCTGATGGTGCTGATAAAAACTTTTGACCAGTGTCTAACATAATACCAAATAGGAACAAAATCCATCACTTAGTGTAGAAGTAATGAGATCCTAAAAACTTAGACATAAAATTTTAACATGAAAATTCTAAGTCTGTGACCTTGACCTTGACATGACCTAGAGTGGTGGGGATGGTACTGCACAAAATTTTGAACCAATATGTATCATCATACCAAAGATGAATCAAATCGGTGGTAAGGTTAGGAAATAATGAGGTCTTAAAAACTTTAACGAAAACTTTAACATTTGTGGACGCCGACGCCAGGGGTAGTTTGTTTGTTTGATTTGGGCTTAATGTCGCTTTCAACAATCTGTCAGTCATATCGCGACAGTGTCTGGATGTGACAGGGAGCTCAATGCTCACTTTTAGAGTGCTGCCTCACTGAAATATCATGCCCCAGACACTTTTGACAGGATATTCCACCCAGTCACATTATACTGACACTGAGCTGACCAGTTCCGATTCCAAGCTCTACTTTCTTAATGCTGAGCGCCAAGCAAAAGAGCAGCTAGTACCATTTTAAAAAAGTCTTTGGTATGACCCAGCCGGGATCGAACCCGCAACCTCCCAGTCACAAAGCGGACGCTCTACCACTGAGCTACTGTGCCGGTCCAGGGGTAGTACAATAGCTCTTCCTGAATGTTGTTCAGGCGAGCTAAAAAGAGTAGCCTCCATTTTTTAAGATTCAAGTAAAGGTGCGGTAAAATGACAAAATTTTCGCAAGTGTCTTGTCATCTTACGCACTACTGTTTCCAATTTAATACATTGCTTGTATGCTGATGACAATTTGTTGTTTTGCATCTCTTCCAACATTATTCAAGCCCTCTAAAGACAATGATGGTGTGATAATAAAAGAGTGCTGCACAGTAATGAATTGAAGTCTGCCTCTAGAGAAATTCCATTGCTCATATGAAAGTTCTCATTTATTATTATATGACAGTATTACAATTTCAAAAACGATGTATCCAAAATGCCCTCACAGAAATATTTTCCATTACAAATACATCACTTTTACATGTATATGGGCCAGGTTAATGATGATGATTATTTGGCATTTCACCTCTCTATCAACATTGTTTAAGTCATATTGAGACAATAAAGGGCTGATAATGAAAGGCTCTAGTGCAATGAGTGTCATACAAGCTGAATTCCGCGTCTAGCATGATTCAAACCCGGGAGCTCATGATCAAGTCAGGAGTGCCAGGTTAAGTGAAAGGCTGACTTAACCCTTGTCATGCTGAATAAATTAAGATGCCACGCCAACTTCTAATTTCCAGCCAATCATATTACTTGATCCGGGTTTTTGATAGAAATTCACATATTTAATGACATTCAGTGCAGATCCAGATCAGCTGGCTTCTTCAGAAGCCAACTGATCTGGATCTACACTGTGTGCTAAGACAGGGCATGTCGTGTTCAGCAAGAGAAGGGTTAATGTGCTTGTGAAATTTACATATTCACATAAATATTTCTAAATGTTTACAATTATCTGCTTCAAGTATTTTGCCAATAAAGTAAGAACAAATACACACCTGAGACAAAGAACTGCAGTAGGAGCCTATGTCGAGAACAAATGGAAATTCTACATGACGATTCACTTTCCGTGAGCTAAAACCAACCTGTAAATAGAGAAATTGTTTCATAACATGCTACATGAAAATGACTTCTACCATAATTTCCTCTACTGGCCCATGTTGATACAAGAGTACCCACAACATGGTTTCATCATGTTGAGATAAGATTGGGTATCAAGTAAATATTTTTCTTATTTCTCCACGAAAACATATGTTGTGGGTACTCATTAGAAGCGCCTCGGCGAGGCGCTTCTAATGAGTACCCATAACATATGCTTTCATGGAGAAATAAAAAAAATATCAATACTTTTGGATTGAAAAAAAGCATCTTATCAAGAGCTATGTTTCATGGAGAAATAAGATAAATGCCAAAGCTTTTTGGCTGAAAAACTGTGCTTTATCTGGAGCTACATTATCTGTACACAAATTTCCCAATCAGAAAATCCATCTTCATAGTTATCATTTAATTGTCAGTTTTTCTTACATTTTAATGTTTCTTCTTCCCAGTTTAAGCTAATTTTTAGGATTTTCGATGATTCCAGGTTGTCCTAGACACCATGTTAAGAAAACTATACAAGAAATCTTTGAAAATGTTTTCCCAATTTCTTCTAAACATTGACAAAATTCCCAAATGAATGGGCCCTACAGCAACTTCCCAAAATTGCTAAAAAAAAAACCCTGCTATCAACAGTCATTCAGCCATGTCAAACAGTTTGAACTGATCTCTTTTATAGTGCTGCCTAACAGTCATATCAAACCACAGACATACTAACATGATACTACTAACAGACGCATTATAATGATACTTGTGTGACCAGTTCTAGCTCTTCTTCCAAATGCTGAGTGCCAAGTGGAAACGCAGATAATACAATACCAATTACAGAAAGCCTTAGGTATGAAGGATCAACCCCACAACCTCCCAATCCCATTGAAAACTCTCTATCAGACCAGTTAACCTGAAATTTACCTGAATACAGGATTTTTGGCAAAGTTTGATTCTGATGCTCAAACTGAAACCAACAACAAGTCCTCCTGAACTACAGCACGGCATAGGTTATATTGTCTGGTTGTTTGGGACCACTCAGTCAAACTTGTGTAATTGTGAAAAAAGTGTTCTGCTCAACACATGGCTAGTGAGGAGGAGCAGTGTTGCAGTTTACATATCTGTTCATTTAATCCCTCTTTACAGAACACATTCAACTTCATTACAGCTGGAGTAAAGGGCCAAGTGAATGCTGTAAACATCATAGCTCCAGATAAGGCGGGTTTTTTTTTTAATCCGAAAATTACCAATATTTTTCTTATTTCTGCACGAAAACATATGTTGTGGGTACTCATTAGAAGCGCCTTCTTGAGGTGCTTCTAATGAGTACCCACAACATATGTTTTTGTGCAGAAATAAAAAAAAAATAATATGTGGAGACCACTCTTATCTTGAGCTTTGACTTCATCCTAATGTACATTCTTTTATCTGGTCTTTTAGGATCACTGAGACCACTTTGTGTAGTGGGTGACATATATTTCTCTCAACATATAGATTGCGAGCTATGTTGCATTTGACATGACTATAAAACCTGAGTCTGCTATTTTTTATTCAATGATAATTTCCTTACTCATTAAAGATCCCTCTTAAAAGTACATTATTGTTTAGGTCAGCTTCTAAATCAGCAAATAGACATTTTACATCTATGGTTATTTTCGTTTTTACTTAGATTTTTGCCACTAAAATCTCTGGCTCATTTAGCATGATCTGAATTGTTTGTGTTGCGGTTTTACGGCCCAGTCAACCCAATGGGGTCATGTCAAGCGTGGTCAGTTCACCTAACCACACCTTTACTGGGCAGGCTTAGTTCTCTAAGCGGTTAACCAGTATTGTGCACATTCTTTCGCCAGAAATTGACAACTGCCCTTCTTGAATCAGCGGAAGGGAGAGAATGAGAGAAAATATTTCACGATCAATCTCCACGAAAGAATGTTGCCGACCTCGGGGGGTGGGGGGTTGAACCCGCGACCTCCTGGTCTCCAGTCGGAGGGCGCAGCCAACTGAGCCACCGAGCCCGGCCGTGTACTGAAGTCTTTAGACAGCTCTAGATACTAAATATTTTTTTCTTTTTGCTTTCCACGAAAATGTTTTGTTTCTACTCATTAGGAGCACCTCAAAGAGGCATTGCTAATGAGTACCCACAATAAATAGTTTTCATGGAGAAATAAGAAACATACTGATACATTTCTAGTGAAATATGTACTTTATCTAGAGTTTACAGATAAACTTACCTGTTCAAATCTCTTCAGGTGTAGTGTAAGAACTGCAGGAGGTTGAAATATCAGGTACTGCTTGCTGGCATTGGAGTACACACACTCTTTCTTCTCTGAAAAAACACAGAAATACAAGTGTAATCCAGGGCCCAGTTGTTCAAAGCTAACGACGTCGTTAGTTAACGATTCGTTAAAATTTACATCGAGTGATACGCAAATATGCTGAAATTTTTTGCTGAAAAAATTGCAAAAGCTACTCACATTTTTTCAGCAAAAAATATCATAATATTGTATATTGAATCTGCTAAAACAGTTAACGAAATGACCCTTAACGAGCTCCTTAAGCTAACGACGCATTGAACAACTGGGCCCAGGTGTCTAATACACACAGCTTCAGGTAAGACGGGTATCTGCATAATATTTTTCTTATTTCTCACAAAAAACATGTTGTGGGTACTCATTAAAAATGTCTTGATGTGGTGCTTCTAATGAGTACCACAACAAGTTTTCATAGAGAAATAAGAAAATTTCTGACAGTACTGTTCGGCTGAAAAAGCATCTTATCTGAAGCTATGCATGGATCCAGATAAGGTGGTAACTGAGGGTGTGTGTTTTTTGTGTTTTTTTTTTGTTTGTTTTTTTTATTAATTTTGCACTATATCTTGTGTGTACTCATTAGAAGCACCATACTGTGATGATTCCAATGGCTATCCACAAGGTATGTTTCATACAAAAATAACAAAGTATCCTAAATTTTTGGTGATGCAACTCGAATGAGTACCCATGTTATGTTTTTGAACAAAATTTAAATTATTCTAAAATAGCAATTACCATCAGTGAGGCAATCCAGTGAGAATCCACAAGATACATGTTAATTATGTAAATTGTTTTGTACAAATATCATCTTTTGAAAAAAAAGTATGAATCATCCTCAACAATATCAATGAGTATTGGCAAGATATAAACCCCACTCCCAAAACTAAGTTATCCAAAATCATCCATTACCATCGGCACTTGTAGCTCACAGGTTTTATTTGAATGAGCCTCTCAAACTGACTGATGATACACATTTGTGCTGGATGTGGTAAAGTATCTTTAACCCATTGTAGACTGAATGAACTCCCCACACTATACACTGGAAGCTTCTAATTTAAATTTTAGGCATGTCAGTTTGTTTGTGTTGAGGTTTTACGGCCCAGTCAACCCAATGGGGTCATGTCGATTTTTTTTTGTTGAGGTTTTACGGCCCAGTCAACCCAATGGGGTCATATCGAGCGCGGTCAGTTTACCTAACCACACGTTTACTGGGCAGGCTTAGTCCTCTAAGCTGTTAACCAGTATTGTGCACATTCTTTCGCTAGAAACTGACAACTGCCCTTCTTGAATCAGCGGAAGGGAGAGAATGACCCTAGAAAATATTTCATGATCAATCTCCACGAAAGAATGCTGCCGACCTCGGCGGGGGTTGAACCTGCGACCTCCTGGTCTCCAGTCGGACGGCGCATCCAACTGAGCCACCGAGGCCGGATTACTCCTGGAGAAAAATGGTTTAACTTGCAAACAGTACAGACCCTGATCAAACTTTGCATTCTGATCTGGGTCTATTGTGTTTGTGTTGAGGTTTTACGGCCCAGTCAACCCAATGGGGTCATGTCGAGCGCGGTCAGTTTACCTAACCACACATTTACTGGGCAGGCTTAGTCCTCTAAGCAGTTAACCAGTAATGTGCACATTCTTTTGCCAGAAACCGACAACTGCCCTTCTTGAATCAGCTGAAGAGACAGTATTGTGCATATTCTTTCGCCAGAAACTGACAACTGCCCTTCTTGAATCATCAGAAGGGAGAGAATGACCATAAAAATATTTCACAATCAATCTCCATGAAAGAATATTGCCAACCCGGCAGAGGTTTAACCTGCAACCTCCTGATCATCAGTCGGACGCGCATCCAACTGAGCCACAAAGGTCAGCTGTTTGCTTTCGTTACTAAAAAACACTATTCATAGCTCTATTCACTGCTTTTCAATCAAAAAGTTAATGTTTTTTCTTATTTCTCCATAAAAACCCCTAGCTGAGGCACTTCTAATGAATACCACAAACATATTTTTGTGTCCAAATAAGAAACATTTCATCTGTATACTCTTCTTACCTGGAGCTATGCCCTTGATTGCTTTCACAAGTAATAAAAAGCAGGGCCCAGTTGTTCAAAACTAACGATGTCGTTAGCTAACGATTCGTTAAAATTTACATCAAGTGATATGCAAATATGCCGAAATTTTTTGCTGAAAAAATGTGAGTAGCTTTTGCAATGCAAAAGCTACTCACATTTTTTCAGCAAAAAATATCAGAATATTTTACATTGAATCCGCTAAACAGTTAACGAAATGACCCTTAACGAGCTCGTTAAGCTAACGAAGCTTTGAACAACTGGGCCCAGAATTTCAATAACAGCCACATTGCTACAGAGAGAGGACTATCCAAATAAATAAGTTCTTATTTCTCAAAAAAAAAAACAACAACAAAAACATATGTTGTGGTTACCATTAAAAATGCTTTGGTGTTTTTGTGTAAAAACATTGGCAATGCTTAAGAATACCCACAACATATTTTGGTGGAGAAATGAGCCGTATCATGGAAAAAAAGCTATGAACAGCAACGGTTCAGTCTCGCCAGAACCTATGCTGTTTGTTCACATAAATGGTGTGTTAAGGGGAAATTTTAACCAAAGAACTAGACATATGGCCTCACTAAGGAGCTAGGCATGTACACTGAAAGGTTAATTTGTCGGAAAGTCTAAAGAGCCTTTTTGGGCAAAAAGGCTCAAACAATGATGTCAGCTTTGAAGAATATCAATAAATATATTCAAGGACATATATTGTATAGCTAGTTTTTAAGCATAATGATGACATTCTGCTTCTTACTTGCAGGATGTTAAAACGGACCCATGTTTTCATAGCAAAATTACAAAGATACTTGTCTTGATATCTCTCTTACCTAGAACAGTCCAGACTGTGAACTGTGACATGTCAGTATGTATAAATGGAGTTGTGGAATCTGAAGGTACAGCATTTATCGTATCTCCACGAGAGGGATATCCACAAAATATTTTTCCCATTTCTCCGCAAAAACATGTTGTGGGTACTCATTAAAAGCACCCTGTGGAGGCTTCATTGGGAACTGTTTGAGACTGCTCTGAAAGTTTGTTTGTGTTGAGGTTTTACGGCCCAGTCAACCCAATGGGGTCATGTCGAGCGCGGTCGGTTTACCTAACCACACGTTTACTGGGCAGGCTTAGTCCTCTAAGCGGTTAACCAGTATTGTGCACATTCTTTCGCCAGAAACTGACAACTGCCCTTCTTGAATCAGCGGAAGGGAGAGAATGACCGTAGAAAATATTTCATGATCAATCTCCACGAAAGAATGTTGCCCACCTTGGCGGGGGTTGAACCCTCGACCTCCTGGTCTCCAGTCAGACGGCACATCCAACTGAGCCACCGAGGTCGGCAGACTGCTCTGAAAGGGATATAATGAGTACCCACAACATATTTTTTGGAGAAGTAAGGAAAAAAGCACCCTATCCAGAACTAGGATTTACCCTACATTTTCTGACAGATAGGTCTGAGTAAAAAGTGTTGACCCAGATCAAATGTGATGTCTAATAGGGTTTATACTGCTTGCCACTTATTCAGCATTTTTAGACAGATAATGAAATGGACGTTCCAGCTATGGTATTAAAGAAGTTCAGGGCCCAGTTGTTCAAAGCATTGTTAGCCTAACAAGCTTGTTAGTGGTCAAAAGTTAAGTTCTAGGAAGTACAAGATCTAATTCACAGGCAAATGCAAAAGCTACTCACATTTTTCAGCAAAATATTAGTGTATATGCCATATTTAATGATCAAAGTTTTAACGATATGTTAACTAACAACATCCTTAGATTTGAACAACTGGGCCCTGGTGTCAGAATATTTAGGGTATATAGGAAAAAATTTCTCTTACCTTTATTTGGGTTGTGTTTGTGGTTCAGTTTTGTGCAGTTTTTACATCCAAATTTGTTATTTCCTGTCAGCAGTTCTGCTGCTGTGAACTGGTGCAGACAAGATTCGATGGAGCATTCTCCTGCATTTGGGTGGTAGCGATCCCTGAGTGTATTCACCGATTTATGCTGCCCCTCTTTCTGAATTTCTTTCCAAGATCGGTTATGTTTACCAATAGATGGATGATTGTGAACTGAGTTTGAACGTATATGATGTGTATTCATGTTTTCATGTATATTCGTATTTTCCTGTGTCACAGAAGGGTTTGCTGATGGAGTATTTCCTTGACTGTTACTGATGACACCAGAATTGAGATCTGCATTATGAAGTCTTTCTCCTTGTAAACACTCAGATTTAACTAGGATTGGTTTAGTATCATTAGCAGTAACACTAGTCTGACTAAATACTGTACTATTAGCATTTTCTTTATGTTTATCAATATCAGTAGTTTCGTGTTTATTATCACCTAAAGTTAATTTTCTAGTTTTGTTTGATAAATCAACCGAAGCCTTATCGTGAATTTTTAAAGAACTAACCCCCTCTGTAATTTCTTCTAATCCATTAGTGATATCTATTTTAGCACTAAAAGCTGTTTTTTGAGAGTCTAATTTCTCGCTGTCTGTACTTGAGCCTATACCATTCATTACAGGACCATTCATTTGCTGAATTGGAATACTCACAGTCACATTTACATCGTTACTAGGCAATGAGCTCTTTTCAATTACTGTAAAATTTTCTACCGTAGAATTTACTAAAGTTTCATTTGTTTTCATATGTTTATCTGGAGTCTTAGGAGTGGCACAAGAAGACTTAGGTGTTTCAGCCTCATCAGCTGGACCATCTATAAACTCGAAATCTTCCAACCCCTCAGAATCATTATTAGTACCATTAAAACCATTCAACTGATACACTGCTTTGACTTCTGACTTGGTTTCAGTTGTTGACTCCTGAAGAATTCCATTGTCATGAAGTGTGAAAGAAACAGACACATCTTCACCATTGTCATCCTTTTCTGCAACACCATTATTCACTGGTCCATTCTGGACTGGTTCTTCCAATGGAACAGCTTGATACACAACATTAAATACAGTCTGGCTCTCCGTTTTACATGCACTTTCCAGACTAGCACTAGAACCTTCAGGAATCATTTCCATTATGGTGGAGTCATCCATAGTGGTAGCACTATCTGTCATATTGTTAAAACAGCGTGATGTATCACTTTCAAGGTTGTCTTCCACATCCGCATCTAAGCAAAAATAATTTGAATACATCAGGTGCACATGGTGAGAAAAAAACAACACTTTTATCATATATTATTGCATAAAAAGCAGTGCCGCACTTTATTAACAGCCGTGCATAAACCGGCGAATAGCCGTGTATTAACAAGGCAATTCAAGCGCTGTTAATGCACCGCTATGTAACTTTCAATATGATCTACTTGGGCCACAGATTTGCTGCCGTCACGAGATGTGTAGTGCCCGGCCCTTGAACGAGCATAGTCTGTGGAAATTGCGTTCGCGAGACATCAGTGAAATGGCGAAACAAAATAGTGCAATAAATAACGCGAAATGTAGCAAATGTTTTTAATTTTTATGCAGTAATAGCGATCAAACATGGTTTTTCAATGCATTAACATTCGCCAGGTCCCTTGGGAGGTGTTGAAAACCGCGGCCTTCGGCCTCGGTTTTCAACACCTCCCACGGGACCTGGCGAATGTTAATGCATGAAAAACCATGTTTGATTCCTATATTAGAGCAATGAAAACTTAGATCTGCATGCCCATTTGCAGAATCAAAAGATTTCACACGATATAAAAAGATATCACAGAAGGCTCTAATCAGACTGCACCATCACTGTTCGGATATGGCACAAGGGCTTACTACCTCGTTTTGCACATCATACAGTTCTCTATGCAAACAATGAAGAACAAAGCCAGATACATTCTGTTAGGACTTTCACTTTTGATCTACACAGTATGATGATGATGTGATGATTTGACAATTTACATGTCTTTGAAAATAATTTAACCCATTGTTACCTGAATGAACTCCCCCACACTATATACTGGAAGGGTCCAATTTCAATTTTAAGGTTAATTCCGGCTATGAGGTTTAGATATTCCTAGAGAAAAATAGTTGCACTATTTGCAAACAGTGCAGACCCTGATCAGATCCCACATTCTGCAGCATCTGATCTAGGTCTGCACTGTTTGCCAGTTACCCTTTTAGGGGTCTCCAGATTACAATGGGTTAAGCCATGTCAAGACAATGGAAGAGTGATAATTAAAGACTGTGCAATGAATTGCCATGAAGTCAAGAGTTGATTTAAGCCATTAGTGGGATTAAAACCTGGGACCTTGTGATCCACAGTAAGGAGCCCTAACCACTCCGCCATGTGAAAGCTTCCTCTATAAAGTATGTGATCCTTGAAGAAAGTACCATATTTACCCAAGGTAAGTCCCAAACTGCTCCCAATGAAGCACTGATATATGTTTGTTTGTGTTGAGGTTTTACGGCCCAGTCAGCCCAATGGTGTCATGTCGAGTGTGGTCAGTTTACCTAACCACACGTTTACTGGGCAGGCTTAGTCCTCAAAGCAGTTAACCAGTATTGTGCACATTCTTTCGCCAGAAACTGACAACTGCCCTTCTTGAATCAGCAGAAGGAAGAGAATGACCATAGAAAAATATTTCATGATCAATCTCCACGAAAGAATGTTGCCGACCTCGTTCTCCAGTCGGATGGCGCATCCAACTGAGCCACCGAGGCCGGCACTGATATATGTTAATGTTTGTCCTGCTGAATAAATTAAGATGCCATGCCCACTTCTAATTTTCAGCCCATCAGATGATCTGATTTGGATTGTTGCTTTAAATTCACATACTTTTGCAGATCCAGATCAGTTGGCTTCTTCAGAAGCCAACTGATCTGGATCTACACTGTTTGCAAAGGCAGGGTGTATCTGGGTTCAGCAGGACAAGGGTTAACTAGAGCTGGTATTTGTATGCCCCCAACTACCTGATTCTAACACTGCTTGACTCCAGCACTGCTTGCCGTTGACGGTAACAATACAAATAAAGGAGATTTCAATGCTATTTTATTAAAAGGGAAATAACTCTAAAATGGGAGATAATTCCGATAGGAAAAAAAAATATGGGTCACCTATTTTTCCATGACGAATCCATATATGAAATTTCAAACTAGCATGCACAGTTCAAAACTTATGCTATGCATCAAAAAGTGTGCAATGTAAAAATGCCCAAAATGACAAAGGGCCATAACTCAAAAAGTACTTTTCAGAATTTATTCAAAAGTTAATCAGGTCATCTTAAATAATTTTGAGATATTTTGCTGACAACATTCCATCCGTATTTCTTCAAAGGGTCGTAACTAAGGAAAGGGGCATAATCCTGATGGGAAAAAAATACGTGCTTGACACTGCTTGACTCCAACACTGCTTGCCCATGACGGTAACAAAAGTACAAATAAAGGAGATTTCAATGTTATTTTATTAAAAGGGAAATAACTCTAAAATGGGAGATAATTCGGATAGGAAAAAAAAATACATGTCAGCTATTTTTTCATGAGGAATCCATACACGAAATTTCAAAACCCTAGCATGCACTGTTCAAAACCTATGCTAAGCATCAAAAAGTGTGCAATGTAAAAATGCCCAAAATGACAAAGGGCCTTAACTCAAGAAGTACTTTTCAGAATTTAATTGGAAGTTAATCAGGTCATCTACTCATCGCTACCAATTTATTCCTTAAATTTCAAGGCTCTAGCTTCAATAGTTTTTGAGATATTTAGCTGACAAGACTTCATCCATATTTTTTCAAAGAGCTGTAACTCAGGTAAGGGGCATAATCCTAATAATAAAATATGTGTCAGCTATTTTTTCATGAGGAATCTAAATATGAAATTTCAAAACCCTAGCATGCACAATTCAAAACTTATGCTATGCATTGAAAAAAAGTGTGCAATGTAAAAATGCCCAAAATGACAAGAGGCCATAACTCAAGAAGTACTTTTCAGAACTTTATTCAGAAGTTAATCAGGTCATCTACTCATTGCTACCAACCTATTCCTTAAATTTCAAGGCTCTAGCTTCAATAGTTTTTGAGATAGCTTGCTGACATGATTCCCTCCATATTTTTTCAAAGGGCCATAACTCAGGAAAGGGGCATAATCCTCATAAGTATAAAAATAGGTTTCAGCTATTTTTTCATGAGGAATCCATATATGAACTTTCAAAACCCTAGCATGCACAGTTCAAAACTTATGCTATGCATCAAAAAGTGTGCAATGTAAAAATGCCCCAAGTTATAAAGGGCCAAAACTCATGAAGCAATTTTCAGAATTTACACGACAGTTAATCAGATCATCTACTCAATTATTCCAATCTATTCACCAGGTTTCAAGGCTCTATCTTCAATAGCTTTTGAGATATTTTGCTGACAAGATTTCATCCATATTTTTTTCAAAGGGCCATAACTCAGGAAAGGAGCACAATCCTGATGGGAAAAAAATATGTGTCAGCTATTTTTTCACGAAGAATCCATATATGAAATTTCAAAACCCTAGCATGCACGCTTCAGAAGTTATGCTATGCATCAAAAGCGTAATGGACGGACGCACGGATGGATAGACGGAGGAACATCCAGAAGCAATGCCACTAATCCATATTTTTTCAAAGGGCCATAACTCAGGAAAGGGGCATAATGGGAAAAAAATACGTGTCAGCTATTTTTTCATGAAGAATCCATATATGAAATTCAAAACCCTAGCATGCACAGTTCAGAAGTTATGCTATGCATCAAAAGCGTAACGGACGGATGGATGCACACACAAACATCCCAGAAGCAATATGCCCCTCCAACTTCGTTGAAGTTGGGGGCATAATGATGTTTACCATTCAACCAGATCATTTCAGACATACCATAGCTCTTGATAAGGCACTTCCTTCAATCACAATCTATTGATATTTTTCTTATTTCTCCATAAATACATATGTTGTTGGTTCTTACTAGAAGCTCCTCGCCCATGTGTTTTAAAATAGGCACCTATAACATACTTTGGTGAAGAAATAAGAAAAATATTTACCTGATACCCTCCAATCTAGATCTATTCGTATTATCAGATATTCATGCAAAATTTTCACAACTTTTCCTTATTCCAAAAATGTTTGTTTGTTTGTGTTGAGGTTTTATGGCCCAGTTAACCCAATGGGGTCATGTCGAGCGCAGTCAGTTTACCTAACCACACGTTTACTGGACAGGCTTAGTCCTCTAAGCGGTTAACCAGTATTGTGCACATTCTTTCACCAGAAACTGACAACTGCCCTTCTTGAATCAGCGGAAGGGAGAGAATGACCGTAGAAAATATTTCATGATCAATCTCCACGAAAGAATGTTGCCGACCTCGGCGGGGGTTGAACCCGCGACCTCCTGGTCTCTAGTCGGACGTCCAAAAATGTTTCATCCATGAGAAAGAAAAGTTGATTTACAACACTCTATTTACCAACTGTCCTTTGTAACAAAGCACAGAACTCACCGGAAGCATCTCTCTCCTCCTGGTCTGTCTTTCTCCCTCCATCTTCTTCCTCCCTTTCTTCCGTTTCTTTTTCTTCTTCTTCTTCATTGTTATCTTTATCTGCTTCTGCTGGTGCCACTTTATTCTTTGTCCCAAGCTAAAGAATACAAAAAAATTACATGTACTTTAATCTTTACCGCTCTCTGGGCTAGTTAGCAGATGACAAATTGGTGATATTTTTCTTATTTTTCCCAGAAAAGAGGATCAGAAATTTCATGAAAATTGCCTCCATCGACATTTTTTTTTATTTTTCACAGAAAACAGATTTGACATTTCATGCAAACATTCTCCATGAAATCAAAAGCAGTCACTGTGATGTGTTTTGATACCCTTTATATACATGTATAAAGATATAACCTACCTTAGCCTCCTTTTTAGCTTTTTTCTTCTGTTTCTTTGACTGATGTTTTGAGGGTTTCTCCTCATCTTTCCCCTTCACTGCCACCGATTCTTCCTTTGATTCGAAAGAACTTTCCTTCTTTCTTAAACCATGACTCTGGCTTGGTCGTTGAGGCTAACAGGAGAGAAAACAACAGCTTTATCAGAAGACTTAACCCTTGTCCTGCTGAACCCGGATATACCCTGCCTTTGCAAACAGTGTACATCCAGATCAGTTGGCTTCTGAAGAAGCCAACTGATCTGGATCTGCACTGTTTGCCATTAAGTATGTGAATTCATAGCAAAAGTCAGGATCAAGTGTTCAGATTGGCTGAAAATTAGAAGTGGGTGTGGCATCTTAATTTATTCAGCAGGACAAGGGTTAAAGAGGAGTAAATGATGATAATTCTGGGATCATTTTCTGCAGTTCTCCTAATAAACATTTTGTTGTGGATACTCAATAGAAGTGCCTAGCTGATGTGCTTCTAATGAGTACCCACAACATACATTTTTATGAAGAAATAAGAACAATTAGAATTATCACCATTACTCCTCCTTAAAAGTCCTCTGCTATATCAAAATCATCATATTTCTAAGACAGCAATCCAGCTATTTTCATTTTATATTCATTAAAAAAACAACACATATATCTACTGCTTGGTGTTAAAAATGCTGCCTGAGGACCGATTTTAATGTTTTTCTCACAAACAAATAGACAGCCATAATTGATGTTCAATCCAAACTCTTGACAAGCAGAAATGTACCTTAGTACCATAGCCCTAGATGAGATTTTTTTTTTTCATTATTTTCCAACCCTAAAATTATTCAGAATTTTCTTCTTTCTCAATACAAACATGTTACGCATTACACTGACAAGAATACTTACCTTTTCCTCTGTCACTGGTAATGATAAATCAAGGAATGGCTCAAGAATCTGTGATATCTGGAAATTAAAAATGTGCACAAAAAGGTTTTGTTTGTTTTGTTTGATATTTAAGTCACTTTCAACAAACATTTGATCATTAGATGTTGGGATGTGACAGGAAGCTTGATGCTCACTTTCAGAGTGCTGCCTCACTGAAAATTCATGTCCCAGACACACGACCTGATATTCTACCAAATAACATCATACTGACACCAGACATGTGCAGGTCATTTAAGACATGGAAGAACTGAGGTGAACAAACTGCTACACTATCTAGGCAGGACCTTTACAAAATAGTAGGTTAGCTTATTTGACCGATGCATGGATATTCAGGTATACTGATATATTGAATATTTAACACGATGCTGGGTGCATACAACATTTTGAAATATATTTTTCTTCTTTTTTTTTTTTTATTGAAAATATTTTTTTTTTTTTTTCCATTTCATGCAAATTGTCTCAATAGGAGAAAAATGGCATGACAGTTTTGACATTTTATGCAAATTGTCTCCTTAGGAGATGTTTGCACAAAATGTCAAAGCCTATTTTCTGCTGAACTAGGCAACTCAAAGTGATGATTCACATGAAACATCTAATCCTATTTCTTGAAAAAATATGAAAATGTACAACTCATTTGTCATTTAATTCAGCCACTGGAATATTGGAGGTAAAGAAGCATAATTTTCTATACATTATCCACTGACTGGCCGTAATTCTAGATAAGAGTGGATATCAGGAAAATATTTTCTTATTTCTCACCAAAACCTATGTTTTTTGTGGAAAATAAGAAAAATATCAATATCTTTGGATTGAAAAAAAGCATCTTATCAAAGGTTATAACTGGATAGACTAAGATGACTGGTTCTTGCAATTTATTGGTTTAAAATCATAAAAACTATGAATGGCATCCAGGTGAGTATTTTCATATCTCCACAAATACATGCTTGATCATTACATCAGCTGATGATTCTACTACATGTATTTCACAAGATGCAAAAAAAAGCAGAAAAAAAATACCAATTTTGTCTGGAATTATGCAGAGTTACTGAAAGAAATGACTTTATGTCGAGACAGTAATTTCTGCTGGCTCTTTAATTAACATAAATAATCGGACATCACCTTTTCATACTTATCATAAAACTTCAACTAATCCATTTGACTTACTGGTGAGATGTCTAAAATTTGCTGGGTAACTCGCAAACAGTATAGACCCAGATCAAACTGCTCCTATAGGAGCAGTTTGATCTGGGTCTACACTGTTTGCTCAGGCATTATTACTATCCAAGTAATTAGGATAATACAGTACTTACATATTTGCACTCTTCACATATCACAGTACTGATAAGCTGGCCACCAAACAAACACTCTACAAATGTGTGTTTCACCTGTCTACCATACTCTGAAAAATAAACAATTTGTCATTCAGGATTAACATAAAAGAGGAAAAGACTTTCTGAAACTGCTGTAATAACCCTATTGTTGGGACAGACAGGCCTGCTCAAACAGTGTAAACCCAGATCAGACTCCAAAGAATGTGGCATCTGATCAGGGTCCACACTGTTTGCCACTCATCAAGCACTATTTTAGGCACTTTAACAGGTAGTAAAACAGATACTGTTTGTGTTGAGGTTTTACAGCTAAGTCAACCATATGGGGTCATGTTGAGCGTGGTCAGTTTACCTGACCACACTTTAACTGGGCGCTTAGTCCTCTAAGCAGTTAACCAGTATTGTGCATAATCTTTTGCCAGAAACTGACAAATGCCCTTCTTGAATCAGCAGAAGGGAGAGAATGACCGTGGAAAGTATTTCATGATCAATCTCCATGAAAGAATGTCGCAAGGATGCGCATCCAACTGAGCCACCGAGGCCGGCTAGTAAAATACTTTTCAATTTTTTTGACAAGTAAATATGGAGTTAAGGTGTCCCAATACGTGGATAAATATGGTACCGGTAATCGGTATTTAAATATCTGTATCTGCACATATCTATCTGAATCTATCACTCATCCATAACCCTAGACAAAAGAAAAATTATGAATGTATCTTTTCTTAAAAAAAAAAATTATTGTGGGTATTCATTAAAAGCATCTCAGCTTGTCTACCCACAGCATATGGCTTGGTGCAGAAATAAGATAAAAATTTATATGGATACCCTTCTTACACAGAGCTACACTATTTTTTACCTGGTACACATGGCTTCAGATAAGAACAGCTTTTATATATATATATATATATATATATATATATATATATATATATATATTGCTCTTGTTCTCCTTGAAAACTTACACTGTGGCATACCACAGACATATGATCTCAGTGTGACAGTTTCAATGAGAGACTACCCTCTACATTTTCTTGGGTAAAGTTACTTTGTTTACCCTTGTTTACCCTATGTACAGGGACAGACAGGCTGGAGAGTACTGACCCAGATCTAAAACTGCAGAATGAGGCAATTGAATCTATAATTCAC